>CM032059.1:10582599-11182599 GCA_018831715.1 Matsumurasca onukii
GTAAACTCCTTGCGGTCACCCGCCGAAGACGGTATTTACCAAAATCGGGTTACTTTGTGGTTGAAACAACGGTCCGCTACGAGAATGGAAATGCCCCGGCCGGGTAAAGGTTTAATTATCAAATAAATACAAGACCCTGGCTGAACACTTGGGACGGCAATTTGGAAAAGCCGAAGCAATAGTGGTTCAGTAGTCGGCAGCAGGGGTGCCACCTCATGTTGATTGGGCGCTCTTTGAAGAGTCTAAGCATATTTAGCAAGGGCCTGAAGTTAACGCTGTCTCTAATAGCAGTAAGGAGCAGCATCAGGATGATGGGCGAACACCTCGATTATGGCTGACGAGGCGGGCAGCGCTCCCAGGCCCAAGCCTGTAAGAGCGATCGCAGCACCCTAGGGGTTGCGTGCACCAGCAGTGTCTCCGTCTTATAGCGTATGATCATGCCACTCTCCTTCCATCTACTAAAGGCCGTGCGCTTGAAGTCGGCCAGCTTCCCGGGTAGCTAACCCGGCAAGAACTGCCAGTACTTAGCCAGCCAGCCATGTACAATGGCGGAAGCTTAACTAACTATGATTCTTCCAGGTAACAAAATAAAATCGCGGGAGTAACTATGACTCTCCGCCGGACAACATGTGCGGAGTCACATTGATTTCGCGCTAGACCCATTATGCGCCAGTCGAGCCGTTCACGCCTGGTGGCGGAACACGTCCACAGAGGCGGGGCCTATTCGGGACGGGAGGGATTCATACCACGAATGGAGACCCACACACTCTAGTATTCCCTTCCCCCTGTTCCAGCCGGGGGTCGGACGGTACTGCTACCGCACCCGTTCTATCCCAACGGGCTAAAGGGTATCGTATCCCCCCAACGCCTGATGTTCGTCTCTTGCCACCAAGAGCGTCCCGAAGGGATAGCGGTTTCTCACCCACCCAAACCACGTGCCACCACGTAACTGTCTGTAAACAGACTCCTAACCCATCCGGGGCGGATGGCGGAACCATCCGGGCGTACCCCGGCGTGTGTACCGGGTCAGTTTATTGTCCGTTTGGATTACCAGACCGGCTAAAGCTTGCTAAGCCTACCCATATTGAGCCCCTGGTCGAGCTCATAGGCATGGGTTATTCCTTGTCAGCCGGAGTCCTCCCTTGCGGAGTAACCGGTATCGTTCATGTCAATTAAAGAATTCGTTCGGCCTACGTACTTAGAATCACGGAGGTGGCGCGCCTCAGCGCTCTCTGTGCCCCAAGGGAGGATGGGGATGAACTCCCTGATCGCAAGTTATCAGGAGATGTGCGGAAGCAGTATACCACACACACCAACTTGTGGTCGTCCACGGAGGCTCAGCCTCGGTTGATAGACCATCCCTAATATCAACCTCGTGTCCCCTGGTAACGTCAGGGTGTACGCTCTGGGCCATCTTCCTTCACAGGTCCAGTCCTAGTCCTGTTGTTTGGGGGTGCCAGACGGCTAAACTGCTACGCTTTCCAAGGCAGGTTATCCTCCCGGGATACCAGTGGCTCGAAAGGGGGCAGCCCCCCGCACTGGTGTAGGCAGGCGGGCCTAACAAGCCCAAGCGCCGAACATGCAAGACTCTGTTCCAAATGCTGAAAATAATAGTATTGCCCCGGATGTTACCTCCCCCCAAGGGTTCGGGGGGAGGTGGACCTTACTGGCGGACCCCCGGCTGACAATGCCCCAAATGGGGTTGCTGGACCGGCAAGCCACACGGTTTACTATGACTACCCTAGAAGGCGTGTTTATGCCAAGACTGCAACAGTTGGTTCTCGACACATAAGAGTTTGCTGACCACCGCGACGCGGTGCACCCACGGTCACCGTCAGGTACAGATGCACCAAGTGTACGAGTTCCTTCTTGCGCTTCCAAGGCGCCTCTGTCAACTATGCGAGATGTCGAGGCCCACCACAAGGCCGGGCAAACGTCATCCTACGTGAGAGAACGTTCGGGACCAAGGGTGGACTCACCTTACACCGAAACTCCTGCGACCCCGGGCGCGTGCGGAGCGGCTCGCGATGGAGGCCCTGCACCGGCACCAGCGGATAGAGTGTACAGGGCGGACACCTGGACGCTGAGGAAAATACCATCTTCATCGACCGATATCACGAGTATTACAGAAACAAACCAGCTGACATTGGTTGTGCAGCCTATATCGCTCTGGATCTCCCAAGAAAGACGGAGAAGCAAATCCGAGACCGATGTAGAACGCTGATAAAGAGAAACGTGCTCGTGAAACCGGTCGAGGGCCCAGTCACTCCGAACCAGCCCCTACAGCCGTCCATCCTGAGCCAGTACCCGCTGGCGGGAGTCGCGACAGTGGAGGCAGCACCCTTTCAGAAGGTTGAGACGCAGGTGGAGTTAACACCTCAGCAAACCCAGACCCAGGAGAACTTCGACCCCTTCGAGGATGACAGTGGGGAATCCTTCGACGGAGATTTCATCCCTCAGCCGAGCACCCTCATCGACGCCTTTGCAATGATGAGGGAGGCTGTGTGACCCCGTCGTTGAGGTGCCACTACCTCGTGAGGAGGTCGGAGGAGACCAACTAACCCACGGTGGTGACAGCCCGGGAGACCCGCTGGGTGGCCCACCTTCAGACAGCGAAGACCAGAACCGAGCACGATGAGGGAACTCCAGACGATGTCTGAGTGGGGCTCTCGCCTTCATCCAAACATCAGGCCAATCTGCCCCATTGGTGCTGAAATACAAGCCATGCTGCTGGAGGACCGGGACATCTCGGACGAATTTGATAGGGTCGTCGAGGAGACTCCACCGTGGACTCCTGGAGTCTGCACCAGACCAGACTAGACAGCCAAGGACCGAGCGGGGTGGCTGCAGAAGGGCAGAGCGGACAGGGTGTATAACCCCTATGCCAGAACCCAGGATCTGAAGAATCCTCCAGGCTCGCCGAGCTGGTAATCCAGGATAACCTCGGCTGGGAAAGAAGCAGCCCAGGTGGATCCACCCCGGAGTTGGTACCTACCTCAGGGTCAGTACTTGACCCTTTTTCTTTACTGTCATAATCAATGACCTTCCTGAAAATCTTAGTGTTCGCTCTGTCATCTATGCGGATGACACAACTCTCTTTCCAGCAGCAGTTTTGATGACCTTAAATGCTTCCATGGCACTTGCTCAGTCTGAAGCGTCCAACTGGTTTTCTACTAACGGACTTCACTGTAATCATGGCAAGACACAGAACATAAAATTAAGCCTAACATTAGAGGAAGAGCTAGAACCTGTAAAGCTTTTAGGTTTTTATATAGACAGCAGGCTTAATTGGACTAATCATATTGACAATGTGTGTAAGAGGATTTCTCGAGTGAATTTCTTGTTCTGGAAACTGAGAGATATAATATCTTTGGACTACCTCAGAACAGCTTATTTTGGCTTATTCCAGTCACACATATCATATGGTCTTATGCTATGGGGACATGCTCCAAATGTATTTAAAATTCTTCTAGTTCAAAAAGGATTGATACGAACACTCTGTAGGGTTGGGCCCAGGGAACATTGCAGACCACTCTTTGTTCAGTTAAGCATTCTAACTATAGTAATTTATACATCTATCACATTTTATTATATACTAAAAACTAATCTACATTCTTTTACCCTCAGGCAAGACATACATTACCACAACACTAGGAACAAACTTATCATTGATACACCATATCACAGGCTAACTAAAACTGGATCTTCATATCAGGTAAACTGTTCAAAATTCTTTAATAAATTACACCGTTCTGCCCACACCTCTTCGTTAAATAATTTCAAAAATAAAATTCTAAAATACCTCCTGAATCATCCATTTTATTCAATACAGGAGTTTCTCGAGACTTCAGTAGATTTAAGATTTTAGTTTAAAACATACAACATATGTAATTAATTATCTAAGTTGTGTTTAAAACGAATGTAATGCAACTGTTGACTATTCTATTTCATGTAAATGAATCAATGGAAATAAAATGATTTGATTTGGTTGACTATTAAGATGTACAACGATCTCTGGGGGCCTCTGCAGGCCTATGCCAACCGCAGCCATTTGGGGAGGAACCAAGGGCTTTAAAAGAAATTGAACACAAATTTAAAATGTTTTCAAAGTTTTTATCAAATCTTTAAAAACTGTTTCATGTTAAACTTTTTCATAAGCATCCAGATGTTGTGAATTGTGCACTTCTTTATAGTTTGTTTTGAAAAAACTTTGTTGTGCGTTTTAATATATGCAGTTAAAAAAATATTTGGAATGAGCTCTATGTTTTTAAAACGTGTTTTAATTTTCATTTGGTTTGTCCTATTGATATCATTGGGCAATTGTCACACGAATTCTTAGATACCAGATTGCTCTTTTATTTTCTATTTAATCTTTAGGGTTCCGAGTAAATTGTTTAAATTTATTTAAAAAATAAGTTAATGTTAGCATGTTTTGAGATACCAGTTTTATTTGTTTGGATTATGATGAATGAGTAAATGATTTTCATGTCATACTTGCATTTGATTTTGGTATTTGCTTCTTCTGTGTAGCTTATGTAATAACTGGGATAGTTATTGTAGTGGATCTTGTAAACACCCAACGATTCTAATTAGTCTAAAGAGCCAGAGCTTACCTTTGTAGGAGATTTAACATATCTTTTATGGGTGTACATTAAAATCATGTACGGTGATTGGTTTGCTTGCTTGCTACGTTTGGTTTAGCTAAAGATAATACAGATATGTTTTAAAAATATTTAAAATCTGCCATATATTATATTGTGAAAAGCTTAAAACCAGTCACTTCAGGTGTTACAATTGAAAAGTCTCCTTGATGACAACATTTTTATTCCTCTTTTGTCTTCGACAAAAGAACTCCCCTACTTTAAAAATACTCATAGAAGTATTAGTTTAAATACTCTGGCCTCCCATTACTTAAGTGAAATCATAAGTACAATCAGTCGGCAGCACAATTCACTTATGTATTTCTGGGAGAACCGGAAACATTTATTTCCCTACACAGGGGAGGTGAGGAACTAGATGACATCATAGAACTTGTAGGTAAATATCTGAATAGATATGTCTGAAAGAGATCTAGATGTGTGTGAGTGGAAAATTTTAGCTACTAATAACTGACGATTGCGATACATGTATAATGTAATTATGCAATAAATTATTTTATTTATTTTAATTTAATATAAGACGTTCGCTTTAAGTAGAGTGTGGAGGAAAATTTGGTAAAGACAAGAACCTGGCGTTCAAGATGAACAAAATGTCCCCAAATTGTATGGTCAATGATTGTTAATCCTTGTTAAATTTCGTGTTTTTCGCCGTTCATTTTACTCCCTGGGGGTGGTGAACAATTAATCTATGTTTAATCACATGTTAGTTTTGTTTTGTAACACAATTTTGTAAACATTCAATTAAGTAAACACAACTTTATTTCCGTTGAACTCATTATTTAATTAATTCGTTGAGTAAGTTTTGATACGTATACACAATCCCACTGTCCCTCACCTTATCTTCGTTAATCTTCACCTTCCTCCCTGTCAGGTCTTCTTTCATCTCTAGTCACTGAGACAAGTCTCCCATGTCACATCATTCGTTGCAGATCTCTGGTCACCACTCCTCACCGCAAGTTCAAGTGTCGCAGCTCCCCGGAGATGATTGGTCCACCTGCTCCACCAGAACTTTGCCGTCACGCGGCAAATACAGAGAAACTGTCATCGGGCCAGATGACCTCCGGTTTTTATCGAGTTGATACTCCTCCGACTCCTCCTCCTCGTTGCCGAGTCTCGGGCTTGCCACCGGCTGCGGAGTTAAAAGTAGGTTTTTGTTTATTTTATAGATGTGTAAAACCGTGAAAACCCACATCTCCTTGGCGGGGCGCGAAGCCCAGTAGCAATCCTCTGTGCAAACCCGACCTGCTTTTGCCCGTTTCCACCGACCAGGGACCTAATGGTGTTATCAACACTCTAATATGAAAGGAAAAGAGAATGACTCGATTTTCACTTTTTCATACCAGAGTGAACGCAGACCCGAGCGCGAAGCAAGACGGGTGACCACGGTGTAACCTCCCTTAACCAAGTGACCTAATCGGGTGTTATTTGGGACGTTACAGCGCAGCCGGTCGAGGAGTGCTACCTTATTGATATAAAATACATTCTGACTTGAGTTGCCATAGAAATTATACCTTGCACTTTTAATGTTATCGTTAATAATTTGTGGAATTTTAAAGTAGTGTAACTGGATAAAATGTTTAATTGTTAAATAATTAATATGAAAGAGTCCTAAATATAACCCTCTAGCCTATACCTTTATAATTAAAATCAATGGTTGGACATCGGTCGTGAAAGCTTAACCAGTGTCAATGTCAAGACTCAAGATTAGTGCCTGGACACTCATTACTCTCTACAGCATGTTGTCGTTTTCCTCAGACTGGGCCCCTAAAAGCTTGCGCCCTAGGCCATGGCCTAGGTTAAGCCTCGGTAATCCGGGCCTGCAGAATATATCTTTGTACAAAATAATGATTGCGAAAGGTTTTATTATTCAAACCAAATGTTGTGTATTTGCCGTTGATGGTAAATACATTTGTTGAAGCTACTCTCTTGGGATGAGTCAGTGATCTTTGTCTGGCGTAAAATCTACATTGTTTCTAGCTATTAGAAACTACAAAACCCTCCGTCAACTTTGTATAAATGTCTTTGTGAGTTTGCAATGCAAAAACCTGCTGTCAGGAGATAACTTCTGTGTGTATCATATTTTTATTATCAAGAGTGGATTTGAGTTACACTTTTGATATCCCGATTTCAAATGGGTTTCTGAGCTCAAAGTAGTATGTTTTTGTGTGATCCAATGTGCTTCGCTCTGAAAATAAAATAAAATTCGAGAAACCGACTTCGCACAAGCTTTAAAGAATATATTTATTCCATTCATTTAAAAGTTACAAGCTCGTAACATTGTTTTAGCAGTCGCATTTTCGGCTGTACCTCTTCTAGGACTCCTACATTATTTAACCGTTGAAACTATTCTTGCGGACATTTTCCATTGCTACTGAGCAGATGATCACGATGTTTCGGGATCTGCAATCTGATCCCCCTTAAGTGAAAAGTAATCTGAAACATAACACAGAACATTAGAAAACGAGCTAGCCTGAAGTAATGAGCGTAAGCTGACCAGTCAAACACAGTCAAACTATATGTAGCTGTTAAAGTCAAAATACCAACACTTAAAAATTAGCCTAGAAAACAAAACGCGTAATTATAAACTTTACGAAAACAAACAAAATAAACGTCACACTCGTTGGAGCCTCTCGGCAAATAGTTCTAGTATTTTGAATTTAACAGCTAAATGTTGTTTGACTTTGCTTGACTGGTCGGCTAATGCTGATTACTTTAGGCTAGCTCGTTTTCTAAAGGTCAGTGTTATGTTTTAGGTTACCTTCACCTGAAGACGGATCGAATGAGATTCGAAACCTCGCGATCATCTTGCTCACTAACGATGGAAAATGTCCGTTTATAGTTTAAACTCTGAAACTGTCCTATCGTCAACAACAAACTTTAAACAAAGAATTAAACACCGTTTGTCATTACATTTCATCGTCACGTTTTCTAACTACGCAGCATGTGTGTCGCAGAGGGCCGAAGCCCCCGAAGGTGGAGGAGGACTTGTGGTGTGCCGGACTTGGTGCTGGAGAGGGTCTTCTCGTGCCAGATGCAGAGCAGAAGTTCTGCCCCTCCATGACTTGTACAGTCTCAGACCAAGGCTTCTACTTCCCGTACTCCTGGTACACCTTCGTCTTCCAGGACACCTCCCAGGCGCAGTTCAACTACACTCAAATCTGGCGGTGTGTTCAGCCTGCCTTGTATAACCCTCATGGTTCAGAAGAGTTCACCCGAAATTGTGGTGAAGTTGAGTACTTCTTTTCTATAGGTTTAAGTTGACAAAGTTATAAAATTAATGATGTCAGTAAAGTTTATATTAATGTCTTCAGTCTTAAATAGTAAAACACAATCAGACAACAAATGTTTTGCAGATTCATTTGATATATCTTATAGTTTTGTGACGGTTTTACTCAGCAAGTCAAGTCAAAATACTTACAAAAGCCTAATGGTGAGTCTTTGTTAAGATTATTTTAGGCCAAGGGAAAAGGAGAAGCTACCGTACATCTCACTATGCCAAAAATATTAATGGTCGAGCATCTTCCCGCATTAAAACACCTCTACAAACAGCTCAACGCAGGTAACTCATTCTTCAAAGAAGGTAAATATTCTGATGCTATCCGCTGTTACAGTGAACCAATAGAGCTTTGTCCTGAAAAAGAAACCACAATAATTTAAGACATTTTATCAGAATAGAGCAGCTTGTCATGACTGAATGAACAATTTAGCTCACTTATTGATGCACTGAACTCTTGAGTTGAATCCTAAATATATAAAAGCTCTTTCAAGACAGCCAAAGCATATCAGTATCTTGGAAAACTTACCGAATGCTTAGAAGATGTTACAGCAGTGTGCATTCTTGAGAGTTTTCAAAACCAAGTTAGAAATGGTCGACAGTGTTCTCAAAGCGGGTAAAGTTCGTGCCAAAGAAGCCATGTTGGACAAACCACCGTCGCAGCTATCGCATTACTTTGTAAAGAACTACTTCACTTCCTTCCCTAATGACCCGGTTGTGAATGCTGCCGATTTCGAAGTGGTGGAAGTCAATGAAACAGTGACACATGGAGAATCCTCTAAAGCCAGTTGGAAAAGGCCAAGTACTTGCTGGTGCGAGGCCTCTACGACGATGTTATCCCCGCTTGTACAGCCGCCGTTGTGTTGGGTGAGGGGTTGGACCGGAAGCTCTGCTGTTACAATGTGTCTTCTGCAGGTCAACACAAAACTCGCTCTCGAAGAGTTAACAAAATCATTGACAGTCAAGTACAAAAACAATAAGATAACTGTCAATGCATTGATCAAACGAGCATCACCTACAGACTGAACAATAAAAAATTTTAATAAAAAAGTGAACCATTCAAAAAGGTTTAAATGAAAAGCTTTAAAAAAGAAAAATAACTTTAAATGCAAAATATCCGTGTCTTAGTCTACTAGTAAATATGATGCTTGCTACAAGCTTCAATAAATTTTACAAATGGACTGTGTACGTTGCAAAAAATGCATTGAAATTCACCAACCATATTTAGTCTTAAAAGCAGCTAACTATGACTTGAATGGAAAATTTCATTTCATACGATTGAAATATTAGGACTGGCTAAAGGGGAAAGCTAGTTACCACTAATTAAGAACGTTGATCCATACATTTTGGAGAAAATGTCATGTCAATTTAAAGTCGGCGCTATCAGAATTGTTCTTGAATGGTGCATGACTTTGATGGTGCGACATTCAATGCCTCATGATCCAGCATCCTTCAATCAATGGCGTAAAACCATTTCTTAACGTCCATCCTTTCACTCATTAATGTTTCAATCAGTCCTCAGATGCTGAAACCATCTCGTTGGTATTCATCACATACAACAAACTTGAAAGTCCAATTTCAGTATGAGGCTATTAACAATGTTCTTCCCCTATTATTAACTAAAACACATCAATCATCATTAAATTCACAAAGCTTTTCGGTACAACCACAGAATCGATTCCTTTTGTCAAAAAAACCCAGTTTTATTTAGACGAATGTTATGATACGAGTATGCTGGTCAATTTTATAAGAAATAAGGTCCAATGAGCTAATGTTTCTTCGGAATTGAACCTAATTAGATATTTTGAATTTTGCTGCTTAATCATGTACCTTTAACTTGTATTTGCGATGAGTTTTGAACAAACGTAGATTTCATCCGTTTGATTATTTTCATCATGCCGAAACCTTCATATAGTCGTTTCTTGCGGTTTTAACCATTGTCTGAGATCTTGGAAGCTATTATAAGTCAAAATGTCGATGGCTTCTCTCAATGTAGCGGTTCTATCATGGTTTTAGAACAATCCTTTGGATCAGGGTGGCAGTAAGTCCTTTAAGCCGATAACCTTTACTAAAGAATTATTTCATAAGAACAGAGCTGTTGGTTGTTCATGACTTTCAACAAATCTCAGGCTAAAATTAAACTCCGTGCCATTAGCAATCTTTGGTGAGGTTGTAAAACTAAGTTAAGCTGTTTCCTTCTATAATGTATTAGGTGCTGATTAAGCTCTAATGGTAGATTGTTAGCTTCTTTGGTTGCGCCTTTGCTGGTTGAAGGTTATTTGTTTTTCTTGTCTTGGTTACAAGATTTGTTTACATTTTCGTTTTAAAGTGACGTTTCAGGCATATATGTTCGACTTAAGGTACTTCTTCTTTTGTAAAGGTGTAATACTAAGAACCATTACTTTGCTCATGATCATGCTTTATTGTGGTAAATGTAAGTCAGTAGTACTGTTGTTTTTAACATATGACATTAGTGGTTTCTTAATTTGCGTTTTCTTCAACTTTAAAGATTAAAGGAACCAAGTTGGGGCCTTTTTCTGAAAAAGTCTATTGTTTTCAATGTAATTCGTGAACGGTTCAATAACGTTAGAATTAACACATTCGCTGCCAAGTCGCGAAACAATTCGACCTTATGGGCACAAACTTCTGATAAACCCAAATCTTCATACATGCCACTATCAAAACTACCAGGGGTATCATTTGGAACAATTTCATTTTGTACAGACCGGTTAGTTATCATTTCCCGCTACAACAAAGTAAAATTCAAACGCTAAATTACGTAATTATTTGGTACGCAAAAGGTTGTTTGCGTAAACTTTATAACATTTAAATTTCTATTTACAAGGCTAAACCTGTTTTAGATGTTATTATTATATGAGGTTCAAGAAAATAAACATAGTGTTACCCAGTTTCAAAGATGTATATTTGCGATGGTTAATAAAACCATCAACTTGGCGAGTATAATTAAACAATATTCAATATAAATACTGTATAACAAAAATATTATTTTGTTTCTATAGGCGATATATTGCATACGTTTCATTTTTGAGTGTTTGACATCACTTCATTTTTAATATTGCGTTGTTAAACCATAGCTAGCTCAGTATACGACTCCGCATGACATTTCGGACTTTTTATTAAGTTGTTCAGAGTTGCCTACAAGGTATTTGCTTTTTGAGGAAATGGTGTAGAACGAGTATTTAATTGAGTTACCATGTTTAATATATGAGACAAAATAGTTCCTATGGCTTTCAAACTTAATAGAAATGTTTAAAATATTGCGTTTTTAATAAGAGGGGCAAAAGCTAAATAATGTTAAGACCATAATATTAATTAAAAGACAATTAAATTTTACTCTCACTAAGGTATCTTAAAACTTCGATCAATGTATAGCTCTATAACTCTTTCTGTAAGAACAAAAAAAAAAAGAAAAGATTTCATGTATTTTAGAATAAATTATGTTTTAATGGGCCGAAATCAAAGTTCACTAATTTAGGGTCTATGTTAATGGCAGTTGTTTTGCATCAAAACCAGTATCATTTTGGTTTTGTTGCTTAAAAATAGTCCTTTTACGGCCTCGCTGTACAAAGAATATAAGTTTTTACTTTGTATATGCTAGAAACTTTTAGGTGATTCAAAAGATTTTCATATGGAATACTGGAGGTGCCTCCAAAAACAAATTAAACCGCGTTCAAAAAGTTATGCGTGGCACAAACATATAAGAAAAAGTCCATGTCGAGTTGTGTAGCCTCCTCCTTGCGTAGAAAATCGTTAAAAATAGTAGTCATTCAAAGTCATGTTTACCCATAAATTGTGCTACCATAAATTAAGTGCAAGTCTACCACCTGTATAATGAATATCCTTTTAAACAAAATAAAACTCTTGTTATGGAACCGACCGTTTTTTGATAATTTCAAGTTAATTATTTTATCAATTTCTTTGACATTTGAGCACTGAAATTAAATGTAAAATGTCAATGCAGGCTTATTTCTTTTTTTACTTCTTGGAGGTTTCCAAGGATACAGTAAGTAAATAGCTGTCTTATTTTATATCATATCAACTAATAGCACTGTTATGGCTTTGAAACTTAATAAAATGCTTAAAATTTTGTGTTTTTAGCAGAAGGAGGCCGTACCTCCGTAAATATAAGAATATCATATTAACCATCCATATTTTCTGAAAGGCAATTAAATTTTATACCCTCACTTGGTGTCTACAAAACCTTAATCAATTGTATAAACATTTAAATGTTTAAAAATAAACAAAAGAGGTTTTCATGAAATCATGAGATCAAATATGTTTTCATCCTCGGCAGGAATGCAAGGGTTCCATAGTGGGATACAAGTTGGTGAAAATTTGACATCGAAATAGTGTATTTTTCAGTCCTTTGCACTTCCAATAATTGCTTTACATCGAATGTGCCATAATACAGGGATTTTTTTAAATTTTTTAGAATTTTTTACTTTTGCATGCCGAAGTTTGGTTTGATTCAAAATGTTTTTATGTGGGACCGCTGGGCCGTAACCTCTACAAAGTCAAAACAAACCGCGTTTAAAACAGTAGCCGCGTTAAAAAAGTAATGCGTGTACAAAGCTCTAAAAAATTTTTGCGTCAGAGTCAATGTATAACCTCTCCTTGCGTAGGAAGTCTGGTTAAAAAGAGAATCATTCCAAGATTTTGAAGCTGCTGAGCAACTGGACGAACAATCCAGATGTAACCGGGGTCAGTTTATCTACTGACAGATAACTTGAAAGGTTCAAGAATTGTGCGACACTGGACTGACTTTGCTCAGGATCATTCAAGGGCATTACTGGTGTATAGGAAGGCATTCAAGGAGGCAGCATGACAGGCATCGCCGAGGTCGTAGAGAAGTTTAAGCGGGACATCAGGAAGTTTCCTAAGTGTACAGAGTCCTACATTTCGTTAGCTCAGATTTTGATGGACCAGCACAGTTTGATGGCAGAAAACTATTTCAAAAGTACAATCAAATGGATCCTATTGCAAATCTCCAGGTTCATAGATTCATCTTTACTTGCAATGGAGGGAATTGATTGCCATCTCGATGATTGGAGCTATGGTGGATGACAAATGTGAAATTTCATTCTGCTTCGAAACATTAGGCACAATTGAAGTTCAGAGGGTGAACCTGAAGACAGCAGTGAACCTATTCGACAAAGCTATTCCTCTTGCAAAGACTGAATTGGAACTTTCCCACGTTTTCTCGTTAAGAGACACAGCCAAGGCACAACAGACAGTTGCGGAAGACTCGGAATTTCAAACCTTATTGGAATGTAAACAACCTTAATGTTTACCATCCTAATCCTACACTAGTGTTGTTGTATTGCAAATTTGTATACACAATGTGTACTCATTGAAATGTATTATTTGTATTAAATACAAAATTTGTTTTGTTAAAGTATTTGGTTGCTTTTATTAAAATCTCTGAGCAAACCTTCAGTAAAAGCTATTAGTAAATATCTCAAAGTCAAGCATAATTAAAAATTATATAAAATAAAATTATAATTTTATGATAGTTATTAAGCGTTTTATTCCTGAATTTCTTCAGTTTCATGTAAAACACTTTGACTTATCCTCTGCAGTAAACTTTATTAAATGTAATAATGTTAGTATAGACTAGTTCGGTTGGATCAGTAATTTTGTAGATTTTATCTTTCTCATTTAGTTCATTCACATAAGAATTTGAGCTATTACAATGTATTACTTAACAATTGAAATTTTTTCTCAATAATAATAACAATATATATTTATTTTAACGTTTACAAATTGTACAATAATATACCAACTTACATTATCAAACATAAATAAATAATGTATCATAAGAGAAAAAGATATAGGGGTATCTTAGCTAAGACCTCCTTCAGATACTTTAACAAACATTATGCTATAATGAGAGCGAGACTACATGTAAGTAACCAATATTCTTATAGATAACAATATATTATACAATTGATTTAAATTTACTTTATCAATGTTTATAGTTTTGTGAATATTATTTCTTTTTTAATTATTTTAGAACTGTATTTTTGTACTAACTTCAACGTACTAAAAATTATTGTATTAAATTTATATTCAATTTAAACTATGATGAACATATAACACAATATTTTGACGATTTGTCAGTGTTAAAATTAAAATAACTCATAACATAACACCCTTGTGTATTACACTCAATCGTTTACTAAAACTCCGGTTCTAGCGTTTCAGATTCATTCCTACAGTCAATACCGAAAGACAAAACATGGAACATCGTTATTACAACATCGTTTTTTTATCTGTTTTATATTGAGTAAAATTAAAGGTTTAACGTGGAACTAGCTGCGCCAGCTGGCTTCGCCTCCAGACCTAACTTTTTACTCATTTCCTTCGCTCTTGAGCCAAGCACCTCGGCCACGGCCTCGATGCCCGATTTGTAAACTCGGCCATCCCGATGTTTTACCCCTTTTCTTTCTAAACAATTTGGTGACAACCAATATTTTTGAAATCAGCATAATATTCCCTTTTGCCCATCGTTTTTATGATTTTTTATTTCTTGCCCCCCTTTACCCCACCCCCAAATCCATATATTGCCTTTGAACCCCAAAATCAGTAGGGTCTTTGGTTAATGGTATACAACTATGTGTCGAGTTTCAAACAAATCCGTTGATATTTATAAAAAATATAACATGGGGAATTGAGGACCTCAAAAACCCATAAAATAAAAATCTATATAATTTTATTCGTTTCCCCACCTCCACACACTAAGGACAATTCTGTTAAAACAATTCTGAATTACCCCAGCCAGTTCCGAGATCTCAACTACTCCGGACAACCTAACCGAAATAGTATAGATATAAAGTTCTTTTAGAATAGTTTTTAATTTTGCAATATGTGGTCACAGATGAGTAGGCCTAGAAAGAGTGAGTGAGTACCTTGACCATGCGGTGAGCTGTGATGACGAGGGCCCTCGGTCGATGAGACGGAAGTCTTGAAGCGTAGATAATCCAGGGTAATTTATTGTATTGATACTGAATTGTGATGAAAGGTGTGTGATTTATGGCACTGATGGCCGAAGAACAGTTAGAAAGCAATGAACTGACACGACCTGTGCGTGTTGCGTGATGGAGATGACCGCTAACGTGCGTCATATGACGTAATGTGACGTAACCCGTCAGCTGCCATGTCATTGGTTAGATTTACAGAGATGTGATAAAGATAGCTTCTTTACTCAACTGACATGTTTTATTTTCGTCTAACACAAAATAAAACTCTTGATACTAAGAATTGTCATTCTTGATCTTCAATATTGATTCTCAGAAACCCTCATCTCATTCAAAGTAAATCTCATGTTTATAATACCAGAAATAAATTATATGCTTCCATAGATTTTTGGACTAAGGAAAACTAAAATAGCAACATTGTCATCTCATTGAAAATGTACAATAAGTTCATAAGTTTAATATCTAAATATTCTGTAAATACTTTTAAAACTAAATCCTACATATGGATTTTAAATCACTCTTTTCATAATCTTGAGTTCTTTAATCTCTAGTATACATTTCTAATGCATCAAAAATTTGTATCCATTTGTCAAACTGTTATATGTCTAATAATAGTTATTCATAAATTATTCTCGTTTATAATCTCTAATTATAGATTTGACTATGTCTCTTGTCTGTTTATGACTTTGTCAATGCTTGTATGTAATATGGCAATAAACGGTTATTTATTTATTCCTCGTAGAGCAAACATTTATAATAAATCGTTCACTGTAACTTCTTGTCTGTGGTGGAATACCCTCAATGATACTATCAGAGCAATTGATATATTGTTGTAATATTTTGTAAGCTTATTGCTTTTGTAAGTTAAATCAAGGGAAAAAGTCCAAACTTACATGCTGATTAGCTGAGATATTATTGTTAAAAAGCGGAATAAAAAACGTTTAAAATTTTGTGGTTAATTTATTTTATCATTTCTAGTTTAAATTTCATTTAATAAAATCAAAAATTTCAATGAGTTCAAAATGTAAAACAAGTAAACGTAATTATTTCGAGAGTTTACTGATTTTCTAGAAGGGCTTTAAATTATTAGCTTGAGTGAACCTACCCAGAACAAAGCGGCGGTCACATACCTGCCCTGAACAATGACGCGCGTTAGTCCATCGTGCTCCAGGGTACTCGGCCGAGCACTGGCGCAACTATGTAGTTTCCCTATAGCCTGATCATCGGCGCACCCCAACCACATCCCTCGACCCATAGAAAAGAAAGTTATTGTCGTCCTGAATAGCTTAAACCTACCCAGCTTTAGACATGATATCTCTTTGCTGTTCGCAAGTTCCAGGTTATCTGCACAGGCCAGATTCTGACTTAAGGTCAAACGACGGCCCTTTGGCTCAGATCTAGAGAAAATCATGTATCATTGTCTCCTTGACTCTTGAGTTACTTAACATATTGTTTGTCATGCATAATAACAATTCCCAATTATAAAAGTCAAGTTTGCTGATTTCTATTGTCAGGTTAGAATTAAAAGTTTAATTTTAAAACATAACGAAGTCTCATTAGAATACTTTGAATATTAATTGAAAGTCCGCTTGCTCAAAGTACCGTACTTTATTCCAACTGTATCCTTTGATGTATGTGGTTGGAGATTTGTCGTCATAGGTTTACTAGATTTCTCTTCTGACATAAAAACTGTTTATAGTACTTTTATTCAAGCTATTTTAGATTTACTATGTTTTAAAAAGACAAATGCATTTACTCAACATTTCAAAGGTGGTCACGAAGAGAGTAATATTGCAAGTTTTAAGACTTTAGAGACATCTGAACATAAGATCGAGATGATATGGAGTAGAGTGGTACTTTTTGCCGTTATTCATATCTATTCTTTGCTTTCTTTTTACTGTCTTTTTACCTTCCAGACTCACATGGCGACAACTTTATTTCGTAAGTTCCTCCTACATCAAATAGTATAGTTTAGGATGAGCATACTTGTGTAACACGCATAATACACTATAAATCCAAGAAACCCCTTTAAATTATATACAAGTATAATATATTTCAATAAGTGTTCCAATATTTCAAAAAATATATTAACTATATGTTGCTATCTTCTACCTAGAGTCTCTCTGAGAAGGGCTTACTTTGTTTTAATACAACTATATACAAATTATGGTATCATTTTGTGGGGTTCTTGTTCAGAATATTAACTCCTAAGAATTTTTATTTTGCAGAAAAAACTGTGCGAATAGTATTAAAATTAGGTTTAAGGGATTCTAGTTGAGAAATATTTAAAGTATTATGTATTCATATATACACGAAACGGTGATTTTTCCATAGCAAATGGTATTTTGGTAACAGTCAATAATATTCACAAGAAACCCTGTTCAATATACGTATAGGTTATCATAGGCCTGAAATATCTCAGAAATTACCCTCTAAAATTGGTATTAAATCTTTTATGAAATTACTGAACTATTTAAAAAACATTGAGAGTCTTTTAAGTCAAAATTACAAGAACTTTAATTCAAAAATAATTTTACGGTTTTGGTTTGGATTTTAAATACAACTATTTCCAAACAACATTTCATCTATAACTCATAGCTCTATGTAGCAAGTAGTACTATAGGGGAACAGTATTTTAGTTCCATGTTTGTCTTATTTGTTCTTATATTTAGCTTTGTTACACAATATTTTTGTACACGACAAATCAAGTTATTTATTTATCTATAAAATTAAGTTTGTAGCAAACTCTACATTAACTGTAGGAACGTAGATGATACCAATTACATTGTGTTAAGCTCAAGAAAAATTGGTAAAATTTTTATTCATAAAGTTTATTCAACGCAATTGCTCTATAGGAGGCATAATTTTCGACCGCCGAGAACTGTAATAGTAGTTTGCGCTGTAAAACATTATAAAACGTTCGCTGGATTGAACCAAGGAAATAAAATAACTGATATGACATTTATTTCGTGTTTACCAAAATTGTTTCTTAGCCGCGTACACTGAATATGCACTGTTTCAACAAATACCATCCTTATAGGAGTCTAATATATGGGGACAACATAGTTTTATTAAAAATATATTATTCCATATTATTAAGTAATTTGCTGAACGCTTTAATTTTTGATTTAATCCCTGCAGAAGATAAAGGTTTAGTGTTCTGGAAAAGGTATACGAAAAAAGTGTTTAAACAAAGAAAAGATAGTTATAATAGGTTCAACCCATTATTTCCTGGTCTGCGTTCAAAGCAGGGCTTAGAATCCGTTTGACTTTAATACAAATCCTTTATTAAGTTTTGAAAGCTGAGTATTTCGTTTACAAAAGGAGCCGTCTTGGGGAAAATAAAGACGAATGCAGTGTAAAATATACTTTCAGACATTCCAAATTTTAACCTTATCCCCATTATACATTTACATAATGCTTCTTTTCTATCTAAAATTTGATTGTGATAGAATCGGGTCAGACATTCACGGTTATAATACAAGAGCTCGAGACCAACATAGACTTAGACATGTTTCAACTTTCTGACATGCTATCACAAAATATGAGCCCAAAACTATTTAATAAACCCCTAAAACATTCAAATAAATAAAAAGAACTGTTTAAAGTGATCATCTGTTGCAAAAAGCATGTTACTTTGTCGACAAATTTTGTCTGATGTCGTAGGAAACCAGTATATTAGTACATAGTAGGGAGAGAAAGATAATTTTTAATGGTCTTTATGTGGCATGAACATAAGCTGGTTCAACGAGTTTGTTTTGAATTGTAACACTTTTATAGTAAATCAGCTGTTTCTTCAAAACATTATAATACAGACTGCTGAGTTTCTTTGAACTTAATTAATGTTTATGTTATGTTTACTTAATTAATTATTTATAATATTAAAACATTAATAAATTATTGTGAAAATTATTTGTTAAATTTATTTTTCATTATTATATGTATAATGACAAACAGTATCGTTCATTACTCAGCCCCAAAGTGTCTTTTGACCCTGGCTGCGCCTCGGACGTTAGCTTACCCTCGTGTCAAAAAGTGTCACTTTAGGACCTAGTGATGAAATATACCAGTGAATTTTGAATAACATACAGATTTTTTCATGCTCAATTATACTTTTGCTTAGTTGATTAATTAACACATGCCATTAACTCAAAGATTTATTTATACAGGGTTTTTAGCAACGCAATTGTCGAACTACAGCAAGTCATTCTATACGAACAATATTTGTACATAAGTTTGTAGCACTAGTTTGAATATCTATTAACTGGTATGTATTGTTGCGGAATATTCTTTTGGTGTTATTGTCAAGCAAACACAATCATGGTTTTAGCAAAGAGTGTTTATTGAACAAGATAATTGTTTTGTATCAGGAGGCGTTTGAAGTAACGTTTGCAGGTGTGAGCGTTACTAACAAATCTAGCAATCACAGACTTGCTGAAAGGTTTAACTTAACGGGTTCTGTAGGGAACATAGCAGAAGGAGGACTGTACCGAATGAAGAAATGTTGGATGATGTTTAAGGGTTAATTCGGGAAATTCCCTTAAAAAATCTTTAAGAATTTTGAAGCAACAAAAGCGAAATGCCTACTCACACCTTTAAACTTCAGACTTAAAACGCCTCTTGACACAAAGACAATGATCCTGTTCTTTAGTATTTCTTATCAATAAACACTATGAATTTTGCTAAAAATCATGATTACGTTTGTTTAACAAAAACGTCAAATTAGGAAACCAAAACCACAATACAACTGCAAAAATACAGACCATTAAATATATATTGAAGCGAACGAACTACTCGTAGTGATATAAAAACTTATGACCGTATATAAATCGTATGAATTGACTTAATATGGTTTGAAAATTGGGCTGCCTTTAAAAAACATCCTGTGTTATATTTGTAGACGATGATTGCAACATAATTCATATTGTCGATCTACAAATAAAGAGTTTTATATTTTTAAACTGTCTGGGTTCCAGACCTAGCGGTGGGTTTGGCCACCCTGATTTGCGGAGTCAGTGCAGGAGTGCATAGACTCTGGAGTCACAAGTCCTATAAGGCAAGGTGGCCACTGAGGCTGTTCCTGGTCATCCTGCAGACCATGTCATTCCTGTGGCCCATCTTGTACTGGGTCAGGGTGCACAGGTTGCACCACAAGTATGTGGACACTGATGCTGACCCCATCAACGCCTCACGAGGACTTTTCTTCTCTCACATCGGCTGGTAATTTACTGTATTTAGATAAGAATAATTTATTTGATATAGTTACGGTACAATATTTACCATACGAAAACTTTAAATGGGTAAATAAATACTGTATAATACAAATGAATGGACAGACGAAGTTTAAAATTAAGAAATGATTCTGGAAAAGGGTATATTTTAGACGTTGATATAGGTTATCCTAAAATTTATATGATTATCATAAAGATATACCATTTGCCCCCGAAGGAACAGAACATTTCGTTACATTAGAAAATAAAGGAAAATATGTTATTCCCTACAGAAACTTAAAACAGTGTTTGAATAATGGTTTAGTTTTAAGAAAGGTTCACAGAGTGATGACAATTGATCAATCCAATCGGTTAGAAGCTTACATCATTTTAAATACGGATTTAAGAAAACAAGCAAACAATTATTTAATAAAAAGAATTTTATAAATTAATAAGTAATTTAGTAATTGGGAGGAAAATGAAAAACATTAGAAGAGTTGATTTAAAACTAGTAAATTACTATACGAGATATTCAAAATTGGTATTGAAACCGAGTTATAATCATTACAACAATAATTTCTGAAGATTTTGTAGTATTTCATATGAATGAAAATAGTATTTAGTAAACCAATATACGTTGGTACCGTATTTCGATTTTAGATATATCAAAAGAATTTATGTATGTTTTCCACTATAACACCATAAAAAAAGATATAGAGATCAAATCAAAACATATTATATAGATACTGATAGTTTCGTATATTTAATAGAAACAGAAGACCTTTATGGGGATATCAAAGATATGGTAGATGAATTCGATAAAAGTGATTTTCCAAAAGATACCTCAAATAAACAAGAAAGTATAAGTTAAGATAAAAGATAAAAAGAATGGACAAATTATGAAAGAATGTGTTGGTTTAAGATCTTAAATGTATGCAGTAAAGGTCGAAGATAAAAACTAAAAAATCTAAAGGAGTTAAAAAATCTGCCGTTAACAATATTAAACGGCGTTTGATGATTATAAAAGGTTTAAATGATAAAACAATAATAATAATTATAGAACAATGAATCAAATACGAAGTTACAAATACGAACTATATACAAAAGAAAAAATAAAATAGTATTAAGTGCAGACGATGATAAAAGAGTTAAATTAGAAGATGGAATAAATACACTACCATATGGTCACTATAAATTAATATGTATATAATTGTTTATAAGAAATATAATAAAAATATTATTATTACATACATGTACTTTATGTTACACTATACAATATGTGTTAATTGTTTAATATAACTTATTGAATTTTCCGTAGGGTACCTTTTATTTCATATGAAACTCACTTTGGTTGAATATTATTTTATCTCTTAAAGTTTCATAATATTTTGATAGCAGTATTAGATGTATAAGTTAACATTTTGATATAGTTATGATGGTTCAATAAAAACGTTGGTTTAATCTAAAATCACTCATGATTACAACACAAGAGGAAAGAACCACTTGCAAATTTTTCAACACAGAACATCTAAAATTAAACCACTTCCCATACAAGTAGGTATAAAACTCTTCAACCACCTTCCTAAAAATTTAAAAGAAATTGAAAATACCAAAATCTTTAAATATTGAATAAAACGTTTGCTGTTAAGCAAAGCTTATTACTCCGTGGATGAGGTAATATATTATCTTACGGATAACTAATTTCTTTAAGTTGTATTTTAATTTAGCTTGTTCCCCCCTCCCCCTCTAAAGCCAGGTGTGATGGTTAGTGTGAATGTGGAATGAGTGTGAATGTTTCATTCCATACAATTTAAATTTGTTTTCGTTTTATTTTTTTCCTACACAATATTTGTATTGTCTAGAGCAAATAAATATTGTTATATTGTTATGGTTTTCATGGATTATCATTATCATCCAAAATATACAAAACATTTTAATTGTTAAATATGAGATTCTTATTTTTTAAATCGATAGTATTTTTATCTTCATTTAATTAGAAAAATATTTAATGTGAAAAATTAATAATACAATAAATAAATATTAAACACATTTTAAATATTTGTATAAAAATGTAAATGTTATAATATAGTGTTCCTCAATTCATACTCATAAGAAGTACCAGAAATCTCCTCACCATTTAAATCTTTTATTTATTTATAAGTTATTGAGTTTGTATCATTCATCTTATAAATAACAAATATTTCCATATTCCAATTATTATTATATTTATTTTAAATGTTTTTATATGTTAGAATTTTAACTCTATTATTAATGTTTAATTTGGGGTTATTTATATTGGCATAATTAAAATTACAACGGTTTTCAATTAATTCTTTTTATTTACTTCTACAGGTTTTATAATTGTACTATGTTCTGTTTCATTATAATTATTATTTTTTTGGTATTTTCTGTTAAAATCTAATCGTTTCTTATTTTTATTCATCTCAAATAATACTTTTAATCCATTTTTAAAGGTTCTATGGAATCGTTCAATAATACATGACTTTTCTTAGTTTTTTGTATGATACTTGAATGTATATTTTAATTTTTTATTATAGTATTAAATGCATACATTTAAATTCTAATCCCTTAGCTGTATGTAATAAATTTAGATTGTTAGATTATTTTAAAACATTCTCAAATGTTATTGCAACTCACTTTTCTTCTTCTGTTTGAATAGTCTAGACCATACACACTTAGAAAAAGAATCAATTATGTTTAATACATATTTATATCCATAACGTTTTTTCTCGTAATTAGACATTAGGAGCAAATCGCCAGTCCATAGATTATGCAAGCCTAATATAACTATTTTTCGTGTATTAAATATTTTTTTCATCGGTTAATGGATTTTTATTGCTTCTATCTCTATATCTTTTTTTCAATTATCTTTATTGGAATAACTCTATTTCTGAATTTTTATAAATTAATTTATGGAAGTGAATTGATTCTTCTAAACTATTCATTTATATGTTCTTTACAAATTAATGGTTTTAAAAATGTGCATCGAACAAATGTTCGTATTTATAAGGAATAAAAATCATATATCTCTTTAAGTTGTTTTGTATTTAATTTACTAAAATTATAATTTTTCAATATCAAATCTGCATAATATTAGGCCTAATTTATAGTTTTCGGAAACATAATAACACATACAATAGTTTAATTCATCACTAGGTTCTGAAGTGACACTTTGGGGGCCTAGTGATGAAATGCACTATTAAATCTAAATGTTCAAATATATTGATCAAAATTGGAAAATATATTATTATAATTTTGATAGAGTAGATCGAACTGCTTGTAGAAAATGTTACATTATAAGATTATATTCCATCGTATAGTTTTTTGGGTCCCAGTACACGATTAGATAAAAGATTGGTTAGAAGAGACAAAGGTATAAATAAATTAGACAATGCAGCTAAAGAACATATTTTGTATAAAAATCGTAAAGATGTTGAATCAAGAAATTTGGCTGATAAAAAATTAAAAGAAAAGGCAATAGAAAGATTAGTATCCAAGGATGCTGATTTTGTGGAAATATTAGTAGCTATTCTACTGCTGGAACCGTGTTTATAAACAAAAAATTAGGAATGGGATTAGACCCTGAGCTACAGTTTTAAGAACGAATTAAATATTAATCAAATATTCACATATTTTAATATGATTTATTATGACCAAATAATTATCATATATAAAGTTTTATTATAATATTATTTATTATGGCCAAATAATTATCACATGCTATAAAACGCCTATTTTTATTCTAATAAATGGTTTATAAACCTGTAGTCTAAGTGTTAATTTATCTGATTATTAAAAATCAAAATTAAATCTGTTTTTAAAATAAAGGATTTATTATTATTCAATTTAGTTTTAATCAGTTAAATGATTGAAATGATCAGATTTTAAACCAGTAGACAGTACAATAAACTTGAAAAAGGTCTGAAAAATAATAAAGGATTGGCAATTGAATTTTCATTAAAACAAATAACAACCAATGAAAAATGGAGGGTTTTAAAAATATTTATTATATTTCGGTGAAACTATGCCTGTATTCAAAAATATTATACATTGCGTAGAAAAGGCTTCTTCAACAATTAAAAATGGTGTAATCCAAATAATAAAAAATATTTTAGATTGGTTAGATATCGAATTAAAAGAAGTATCTGGCTCAGGTTTGGACGAAAAACGTCTAACATGTCCGTGATGATTTGAAAAAAATAAACCATTAACTTTCTGTAAAATGGAAAATATATGTAATAATATAAAATATTTTAAGGGAATGTACGTGAAGAATACCTCACTTAATAAAGCATAGATATTAGACGATTAGACCTAATATTGATAGAATATTTGAAATAATCTAATATATTATATAATGATTCTCAGATACAAAATTATAATCGTCCTCCTATCTGTAGATATTTTTGTGTATATGTTCTAAAAGAATATATAAAGGTATACAATTTAAACATATCATTAAATCATTCATTAAATCATTATTTGAGATGCCGACCACTCTCATGAGGGTATTTTATGGCAAATATGTGGTGAAGGATGAGTGTGATGAGTGGAAGTAATGAGTTATGAGGTGGAGTCTTGTTACAAACTAAGGCCGACTCTTCCTTAGAATGGGTCATTAATTAATAGCCCAATGACCAAAGGAAATACAAGGACCAACGGCTTAACGTGACTTCCGAACCACGCAGGTGAAGGTCTGATATGTCTAAACGATGGTGGGAGTTGATGCGGGTATCATCACATGATCACTGAGACTATCTGAGCCGCTTTAGGAATATCATCCTCAAAACCTGACCTCCATGAAGCTGGATTACAGGAGCACGCCACGAGTCCCAGTCATATTACTAATAGTTTATTCTATATTAAATATGAGTTCAATAAATATGTTTCATGTGATCACGTATCCTACCTTAGCCCTGTGGTATCTATGCGCTGCTACCTACCATAACATTGTCTTGATTATACCGTAAACGCTATATTTGTTTTCAAATGTTTTAGTTATTGTATTAAAATACTCTCCATGCATTTCATCTAGGTTTGTTGTCAAGAAGCATCCCGAAGTTAAGGAAAAGTCAAAGACTATTGATTTGAATGATATCAAACACGATCCGATGCTCGTCTACCAGGAAAGGTAAGTAGCCTAATCCAAGCTTGACACTTCTTTAACTTCAACAGAGGTATATAGGGTGTTTTTTAGATGGCCACTACTAGGAAGTCGTAAACTAGGTTTTACAGGAAAGTTTAAATAGGGAACATTACTAACTTTTGTCCCTGTATTAAAATTATGCAAGAAAGGTTTTCCAAAATGGCCACCATTTTCCAATATTAGGGTCCAATATTCTAATCTTAAGGTTAGGCATAAAGATGTCTTTAGTTTATGTTCAAACCTAGATTTTAAGACGATTTTATTCTTGAACTTTTTACGATTAACCCAACCGTTTAAAAGATATGACTATCCAGAGTTTAAAATATGTGGATTTTCTGTCATTTGTTGCAACTTTAACTGCGTATATCTACCCAAATATTTGAGATAGCAAAGAAATGTCACGAGTTAAAGTGTTTAAAAATAATATTACCAATCCAAAACTGTCATAAAAATATGAGTTTTCATATGATATTTTCAAGTTGGCCGCCATTTTCCAATGCGAAAAACGTGTCACGCATATTTTTAATACTGGGTCAAAACTAGGTAATGTTTCCCATTTAAACTTTCCTGTAAAACCTATAGTTTACGATGTCCCAATGGTGGCCCACTTAAATAAACACCCTGTACAACTATTAATATTGTAATATCGGTAACGTATGAAAATTTTTATATTTAATTTGTCCATAATGGGTGGTTATCCCACGGTGAAATTTGTTGACCATCCAATGAGAGCATTAGTTATTTTGATATCCACCCCTAAAAGTCCCCCCACGTCCCATATAACCGATAAAATGATAATAATAATTTATTGTCAATTTACAAAACTGTGTTTGTGTTGACTACAAGTATGTTCCAGAAAAAATATAGAGCCTAACAATTTAAAAGTAAACATTTATGACTTTGATAAACTATTTCGATCCATAAACTCACCTAAACTGTAGAAAGAACCGTTAACTAAATAAGATTTTAATTTTGTTTTGAAACCGTTAATAATTTGATTTCTTCTGGAAGCGATTCCTTTATACCGGCCTGAGAAGGTAGTCGAACAAACCGGTGTGGGTTTGATCTGAAATCGTTCCTATGTCGTGTCATAATTATGTACGTCAATGCCTTGTTGTAGAGCGCTTAACGGTAAACATTAAAGTTTCATAAATAAAATGTATGTTTAGAAAATGGTTTGAGCAATCGTACGGGCTGGCGAAAAGCCGGCTGCCTTTTTTGAAGGCAGTGACTGTGTTGGCGTCCAGCCCAGGAACGCTTGAGTGCCTTGGTCCGGAGGGGTGAGCTCAGATAACATACACTCTCTTTACGTATACTCTTGGCTAAATATGTTTGTAAACTTTGGAGTAACTATTACAGTTTTTGTATTTGTTATTAATATTTATTTTTATGTAACTATAGTGTATTTGTTTTCGTTATTTATATTATATATTGTTATGTACTGTTGTTAGTGCGGTGAATCTATGTTAAATCTGTTGTGCATGGACTCAGAGACGGTGACCCTCCCCCAAGCACAATATTTCTTTTTTGGGGGAGTAATTCCATAATTTATTGTATATATTTGTAGCACGAAATCAATGGAATAAACTATTTTCATTAATTCAATCACAGTGAAATAATAAAGTCCACGAAAAGTTATTCCAAGAATCAAGGCATATCATAAGCGATTTAAAAATACAGTATATAAGGGATATACAACTCGTACAAACAATTTTCCACATGATCTCTTTTGAAGCAGCAGCCATTTTTCGATTTTTAAGAAAAGTCTGTTCATAACCTCTTTATGCTGTTTTTTTCTTATAAAGAACTATTATTTGGATCTATGTAATTAAGCATTTTAGATTAGCGTTACATTTTAAATAAAAATAGCTAGGTTTTAATCTTGATACATCCAAAAATAGTTTATGTAAAATCCTGCGAAACCTGAAATACCTGGCAGTAAAGAAAAAGTAATGATAATGCAAATACCTCTGTTATGGTACGGTGTATATTGTCAAAAGAATTGCCCAACTAATAACGTTTCCGACAACACCAAATAACCTTTGCTATGTATATGCTTGTGATATTTATAACGTCTTAAATGTTGGGCACCCAGACAAGGTCAAAGGTTGAATGGCAAAAAAGGCCTAGTTAAGAGAGTTGGTCGTTTTATTACTGACATACACAGTATTATGAATTGAATCGCTGATGTTTTCGACAAACCGTGTTTTTCAACATTCAAGACTTTATAAATATGACAAGTCTAATACATAACAAAGTTTATCTAGTATTGTCGGAAACCTCATTAAATGGGTAAGTTTTGATAGATTTGTATGACACTCTATGGAGAGGTCCATAACAGAGGTATTACTTTTGTCTCTACTGTCATATATTCAAGCTTTCGCTGAATTTTGCATAGATTTTGAATGTATCAGTAATAGTAATTATTTTCATTTAAAATGTTACGCTGATCTCAAAAGCTTAATCAGGTAGAGTCAACAAGCAGTCCTTTATAAGACAAAATCAGGATAACGAAGTTATGTACATATTTCTTTTGCAAATCGAAAAGTGGCTGTTGCTCCGAGAGGGAAAATGTGAATCATCTTTTGACCTTTGCACAGTTTTGTAGCGTTTAAAATGTATTTTCACCCGTTAAACCTTTTACACTGAACAGTAAACACCCTGTATGTATGCATGTTTTAAAGGTGATTCAAACACTTGTTTACAGTCCAAATGTTTCAGGTTATACGTGCCCCTAGCTGCTTTACTTTGTATTGTTCTGCCTATCTGGATACCGATGTACTTCTGGAACGAGTCGTTCCTTCGTCGCCTCGTCTGCAATGAGTTTGAAGACTGTAGTTATTTGGAACTATTTGTTTTCTGTCAACAGCTTATGTCACTATTTCGGTTCTAGACCCTACGAAAGGTAAAGCCACAGATAATAGAATGTCCACAGAGGTCCTAAAGGATAGGAACTTGTAAGAAACTTGTACCAGATAATTCTCAAATGTCACTTCTCATTCATACGCAGACCTTCTTGATTTGTGTTATACAGGGTGTCTAGTAATTAGGGGATCAAACTTTACCAAGTGAATTTGTCAGGTCATACAAACAAAACATTTCCTATAGTCACACATAGTCCTATCTCGCTTAGTTGTCCGTCTGTCTGTCTGTTTGTGTTTTTCTCAAAATAATTGTTATCTCCGAGGTCAATAAAGGTACAGAACCAAGGCCCTCAACCATTATGGTAAGTACACAAGGATAACAATATGTGGCAAATGTATTTACAAACATTTTAAGACCAAGTTTGTTGTTCTCAGACAGTTATCAACGAAGAAATTCCTGAGCGCACTCCCGTATTTACATGTTTCTTAAATGTAAACAAAGGAGTGCGCTTAGGAAATCTTAAACTTCTCCGTTAATAATTGTCTCAGAACAACAAACTTGGTCTTAAAATGTGTGTAAATGCATTTGCCACATATTGTTATTCTTTATTGTGTATTTAACATAAAGGGCTCTGAGTTATTAAACTTAAAAGATTTAATATGGTCACCATTTTTAAACCGAAAGAGAAAATTAGTCAAATTTATTTTTTAAATATTGATTTTTATTATACTAACAAGTGTGCAAAATTTTTAGTTTATAATAATTTAATTTACCTTGGAGATAAAAATTATTTAGTGAAAAACACAGACAGACAGAAAACTAAACGAGATAGGACTATGAGTTATAGGACATTTTTTGTTTATTATGAGGTGATAAACCACCTGGTGAAGTTTGATCCCCTAATTACTGGACACCCTGTATTTTGGACTAATGTTATTTTTACCACATTGTGCCATGTTGCTATAGAATGTAGGCTACTGCTGTGATGTAATTGGATATAATCTGTTTTCCAACATGAAAATTAAATCAATGAAACATAGCCGACACGTAGCCACAAGCGCCACTGTGAATCTCGTGAATTTCCAATAAAATAAAAATGTTTTTATTTGTCTTTTTTAAATTAGTTACAACTCTGTTATACATACGGTACACTGTTAGTATTTTTGACAATTTATTTTCTAAGTTTTGTCCTATTTACTTTGTGGTTTGGTTTGTATTAAAATAAATTTGTTTTTGTAATGCTTATATTTTATAATTAACAGAGCTCAAGAAAAAAACATTTTCATCAAAAAACAATATTTATTTTTTTATGAGGCGCCTTTCAACAGAAAAGCTGTCATCATCATATAACCTCAATCTGATTAAGGTTATCTGATGATGGAAGCTTTGTTGTTAAAAGGTGCCTCATAATACAAATATAAATATTTTGTTTTATTCAATTGTGTTGTTTTAATGATCCAATATTAGAGCTCACTTTTCAAGAAACAACGGTTTTTTAAAATTCTATTTGTTTTCAATAAGAAAGTTGTTTACTTTTGGTATCTTAGAAAATCTAGGCTAGTAAGTTCAATTGCTTTCTATTGAATACACACTGCATAATTTCTGCCCAGTGCTCTGAATGTCAAAGTTAAGAAATTACGACTTAATAATAAAACATCAATAAATTTTTAACTTAAATAAAAGTTGTTTTGATCGGTTAAGGAGGTAAAATCAATTATACAGAGTGAACTGTATATTCTTGCCATTTGACTCAGGAGGTGTTGGTAAGCAAAAAAACTAGAAACCGCGCACCTTTCTACGACCTGTCCTCTTTGGTGAGAGCAATGAATAGCTCTATTTCCTATGGATCATCACCACGGTCGTCATATTGTGTGGTGTACAGAGTGTCCCAGGGTGGTGGAACGGGAGGGGTGGGAGGCGTACGATATGGCGAACTAGTCTTTTATCCATATCGAAAAAACATTCATCTGTAGTAGGTTCCTAGTTTCTGTGGTGAAATGTTTAAATATTCAACATACAGCATGTTTCAAAATACAGTATACATAATATGGCAAATCATACGATAACACAATTTTGATTATTCATACGATTAAATGAGAATGACGAATAGTACTTTTGCAAAATACTTTTACTAGTACGAATAATACCTTAACATTTTGTGTTGTCCGTTGATGCTAGCATAGCTGGCGAGAGGCCTCACAACCTTTAAACTTGTGTATTGGTCATTGAGTTTCAAAATGGATTAATTTAAGACGTTTGCAATTTTCTAGCTCAATAACACCTACAGACAGTGCGATTTTGAACTGGGTGATTACTGGAGAAGGATGGCACAACTACCATCACGTGTTCCCGTGGGACTACAAGTCAGCAGACGAGTGTGAGGGTGTCTTCAACTGCAACCCTGCAGCTCGCTTCATAGAGCTCTGCGCGTGGCTGGGACTGGCCTACGACCTGAAGACACCCTCTGAACAGCTCAAACGCAGACGCATGCTGAGGACCGGTGACGGCTCTCTCGACCACAAAGTGAGCACAACCCATAAACGCGGGCTCTGAAGTGTTTTGTTTATTCACTAGCCACCATTTTGTTTTCACAATCAATATCTATGTGATGATTTGACCGACTCAGATACAACTACCTAACGGATGTCAACTACCTAAATGTGACCAAATCGTGCGATTTTCGAGAACGAACGAACTCTAGCGTATGTCTACTTGAGACTCTTAAAAGAATTTCCTCGCAGGGCATTCTGTGCGTGGTTTTCCGAAACTATGGACCATTCGGCATCTATGTCCTATCTACCTACCATAACATAATATTTGAAGGCAGAAATAGTTGGGCCGGATGGTGTGGTGAGCATAACCGCCCGACAAGCGGAAGACCCGGGTTCAAGTCCCGGTTCGGTCCAAATATTTTTGTAAAATTTATTTATTTTCAAATTTACTTGGTAATAAATTAGCTATTTAGCGTTTATACAAATTAAGATCTATAATCTTTGGTTCAGTATACACAGAAGATTCACCGAATTCTTTTGTTCTATTTTCTAGAATGGAATGGTTTGTTAAAATTGAAATGATCAATAATTCTGCACTCAACGCTCTCCATCAATTAGACTTATTGTTGTGTAGATTTTATTTTTGCAGATTGCAGTGCATCATTAGTCTAATGCGTTGTGGTTTCTTCTAAGGAATTTGTATGTGTAGATGGGCAGAGATCAGAAGAGACTTATTAAGAGAAGTTTACACAAAGATTCAACATCTGTCAGTATAAAACAGCTATATAAGGTTTCAAGCACCGACACCATTCCATCAAAATCTCATTCAAACATAGAGATAAAAGTGGCTACATTTCGCTCTCCCATTTACGTTCGAACCCTACCTCTTTAGTCCCTAGTCCAATGGGTTTATACAGTATTGGCCCATAAACCTACCCAAACTCAAGAATTAAATATTTATTCGATGTTTCTGTTGCAGATATGGGGATGGGGTGACAAGGACATTGATAATTTGGATAAGAAACTAATTGAGATTTCCTAACCATACATACAACAACAATAAAACAAAACACAGAAAAGGCCAAAATTCAAGAGTAATCTTGGCATTAAAATCATTTAATTTGTTTGTATTTACGAAACTGTTGCAATTTATTATTTTATTTTATATACAACCAGTCAACCCTATGAACTGTGTAGGATTAATTTTACCCCTATTTATTTAACATTATATGTTTACGTATGACGTTTGAAATTATTCCTGTTTGCCAAATTTAACAGTCGTATTACACATATTAATAAATCGCCAACATTAATGTCTTGTCTGTACATACTTGAGACTGTTATGTACTGTCTCAATAAGTGTAGACCGATTCAGGGCATGGATTTCCACGATTACGAGACGAGGGCGAGAGGTACCTTCAGAATGGCCAAACACCGAACTACCACAGCTGAACGCTTGCCTTCATACGCTGGAGTTAAATTCTTAAATAAAATCCCAGATACATTCAAAAACACAGCAGCAAATTTATCAATTTTAAGGCCCAATTACAGCAATACCTAATTAGGCTCGCTTTTTACTCGCTAGATACGTTTATGGACCATCAGTGGGTATACTAATTCAATATATGTGTTTCCGAGAGGTAGTGTGAATGAGATTGGATATGGATGTGAATTGTAAGTATGAATGCGAATTGGGTTGAGTTAAAATAAATTAGTTTAAACTGTTACAATAAGATACTGACGTTTGTATACAACTTTGTAATGTTGTCTCACCGAGATGATGACTTTGTAGCCGAAACCAGTCGCAAATATACACCTTTTAAACTGGGTGAAATTATACCTGGAAATTAATAATTACATGAAATGATTTTGAACAAACGTAGATTTCAGCCAGTTTGAGGTGGCCCTTTCATTAGCCTTTGGGCTCCAAGCCCTTCATCTTCGTTATTGCTGCTGATTCAGCTTAATTGTCTGTGATCTTGGCAAGCTTACAGGTAAAAGATTTCGACGGATTCGCTCAAAATAGTGGTTCTACCACGGTTTGGGGACAATCGCTTAGATCATGGTTGCGCTTAGTCCTTGCCAAGGCCAAGCTCGCAGAACATAGGCTATTCGATTTATTCATGGCAAGCTCAAGCGTATTGGCTAAAATTAGCTTAAATCACGGTGGCGGTGAAACAAGCAGGATTAGGCTGTTCCCTTTCTATCAATGTAGTATTGGTGCCTGGTCAAGCTCCTAATGGTTAGGTTATTAGCTTCACTCGCAGCTGCGTTTTCTTTTTGCTGGTTGAGGGTTGTTTGTTTTTATTGCCAGGCTACAAGATTTTTTACGGTACCTACGCTAACAGTGACGTTTTGGCCTCAATCTGTATGACTTAAGGGTACTTCGCTCTTATTTTTGTAAAATTGTAATACTAGGGCCATTTACTTTACTTATGATTACGCTTTGACCATTATAGTATTGCAAATTAATAGACATTTATTTTTCTCGTAGCCATTTGTGGTGCTTAATTTTAGTTTTCCATTAACTTTAAAGATTTAAACCAAGTTGGGGCCATTTTTCTGAAGAGTCTATTGTTTTCCAGTGTGATTCGTTAACGGTTGAACAACGTTAGAATTAACAAATTCGCTGCCAAAATCCACGAGTAGTTCAGTCTTTTGGGCAAACTTCTGATTAATTTAAATATTCATAAATAGTATCGAAACCATCAGGGGTCTTTTTGGAGACAATCTCATTTTGTACAGATCGGTTAGTTATCATTTCCGTTACATCAAAGTAAAACTTCAAACACTAAATTACGTAATGTATGGTCACTTTGTGTATCAATACGCCTTTTGCGTATAGATTTTCTTAGAACATATAAATTTTTATTTACAAGGCTTAACAAGTTTTGTAGGTGTTATTATTATATAAGGTTTAAAGAAAATAAACATTTTCACTTAGTTTAAAAGGTGTATATTTGAGACTGGTTTCGGCTACATCTAGTCATCTAGGCGAGTATAACAAAACAAAATATTCAATATAACAAATATTATTTTGTTTCTATAGGCATTATATTGCAGACATTTTTTTTATTAGTGGTCACTTTACTCGTATTTTTAATATTGCGTTGCGAAAGCGCCATCGTCAGCTCAGAGCGCGCAAGAATTAAACGACTCCGCATGACATTTTGGACATTTTATTAGTGTTCATGTTAAAACATTACTATTTGTGTAGTAAATTTAGGTATACACAGAACAATATCGTTACTATGTTTATTATATCTAAAAAAAGAGTTCCTATGGCTTTCAAACTTAATGGAAATGTTTAAAATGATGCGTGTTTTAGTGAGAAGGAGGCCGTAGCTCCCTAAATATAAAGTATGTCATATTAACAAACCATATTTTCGGAAAGAAAATTAAATTTTACCACCACTTGGTGTCTTCAAAACTTCGACAATGGTATGGCTCGGCTTCTATAACTATATAAAGACAAAAATATTGTCATGTAATTTAAGAATATAATATCTTTTACCTCGGCCAAACTAAAGATTCCATACATTTAAGGATACCATGTTTTCGGAAATTTAATTTTGCGTCAAAATAATGTCATTTAAGTCTTTATTTGCTTAATAATAGTCCTTTTACGGCGCAAAACATACAGAAAGTACAGGATTTTTTTACTTATATTATATAGATGCTTACGATTGATTCAAAAGATTTTTATATGGAATCACTGTGGAGGTACCCTCTACAAAACAAAGCAAACCGCGTTCAAAAGTTATGCGTGTACAAACATATAAGAAAAAAAGTCCCACGTCGAATTGTGTAACCTCCTCCGTAGAAAGACGGTTAAAAATAGTAATACTAATAATAACTTTGATTTGCCAAAAATACAAAACCTTTTGCGTTGACAAAAAAGCTAAAAAAGGTAACACAAAAAAAACACAACAATAAACAAATATTTAAAATACAACAAAGTAAACCATTAGTAAGAGTTAAAAACCTAGTTTAATATATCATAAAATTTAGTTATCATGATTCAAGGCCTGATCTAAAAATTCCCCGTAGCCATTCAAAGTCATGTTTACCCGTAAAACTGTAACTTTACCATAAATTAATATAAAATTCTACCTTTATAATAGAATATCACCTTCTAAAACAATCAACACATCTCCCGTTGCTCTGGAACCGACCGCTTTTAAGTTATTTCAAATAAATTATTGTGCCAACATTTCTTCACTTTGACATTTAGAACACTGGGCAGAAATTAATGTAAGCTGTAAATTTTGAGCTGTTGCATTATTTACTAGCCTAGTTTTCCTAGGATACAGTACGTAAACAGCTGCCTTATGCCATAATAAATTCAACTAATGTTGAATGTTATGTTCTTGCTATGGCTTTAAAACTTAATAGAAATGTCTCAGTTTTTGTCGATATGTTGTTGAAAGTGGATCATTAATTATTAAAGGCTGATTGGCAGCACACCTTCTTTTATAATAAAAATAAAACTATTTTTAATTTTTCAATTATATTTCGGTTTCTGAACAGAAACCCTCTTCAGATTACAAAAAAAAACAATATAAACAATTATAAAACATTATAAATTATTATTAAGTAAAAGTTAATTGCCAAAACATAAACTGCCTAGACAAACGCCAGAAGGTAACACAATATAAAACATACAGGGGTACAATGTAAAGATCAAACTAAACAAACTCATTACTTCACTTTAAGGAAAACTGTCTTCTAAAAAGTTCTTTACAGTATATTATTCTTTTTCAAATGAAAGCTCTCTTAGCCTGTGCCTATAAATGTCTCACTTTCTAATATATTTGTAAGCGTGTTTGGCAGTTCATCGTATACTTTTGTACAAGAGTACACAACCTGTTGTTGATAGAATTAAAGTGTTCCTTAGCACAAACCTTCATTTTTTTACTGTTTTATGAAGCAGTTCTTTAATTAAGCCGTTCTTAATATTTCTAGTGTACAATACTGGGATGAGTTTTTTAAAAGGAATTATACTAGAACCATGTTTTTTGCTAACAGAATCAATATGAATCAATATAATCTTAACACTATTAACCTCTTCAATTACATTGTTTTTTTAAAAGAACCGATGGTGTTTCCTTTCTATTTGATCTACCAATTTCAAAAGTTATAAAGTTTGTTTTACAAAGATTGGTTCTTAAATTGAGGGATTCAAAATATTGCAAGCAAACATTTGCCGATATACGAGTATATGTTTGTTCCTCTAAAGATTAAATTGTTGATGCTGATTGAATCAACGTTGTATCATCAGCGTATTGAACAATCTTTTTAAATTCCGTTGATCAAACTTATAGTTTTTTAACATATATTAGAAAAAGAAACTGGACCTAACACCGATCCTTGTGGAACTCTACATTGTACCGGTATAGGAGCAGAGAGAGAATCCTCTATTTGTACCTGTTGATACCTACTATTTAAATAACCAAGCCAGGAAAGAGGCAACCCTCTAACCCCATTTCCCCTTAAAATGATTATAAGTTTAGAATGAACAACACAGTCAAAAGCTTTAGACAAATCTAAGAAAACTCCTAACGTTTTGTGTTTTTCTTCTAATGCTTCTGATACTTTTTCTACTAGTTTATTGATCGCGTCGATTGAAACCTATTTTCCCTGAATACAAATCGGTCATTAGATAATATGTTAAAGTTTAAAATAAAGGAATTAAGTCTAGCTAAATTAGCTATTTCAAACACTTTACTAAAGACAAGGAGCAACGTAATAAGACGATAATTTGTCATTTCAAAACTGCTTTCTTTTTTTATAAAATGGGAACGACTATAGATAGTTTTAATATATCAGGGAATACACCGTTACTAAAGGAAATAGTAATTAACTGTGTTAGTGGCTGAATCAAGTATGGGCCATACTTATCAGTAGATGGCCCATATATATCAGTAGATCTCTTGGGAGGTAATTTTTGGATAACTTTTAAGACCTCAAGTTCACTTATAGGCGATAACAACATGGGCGCTGGATTATAACTAGATGTTTCCTAAATGTACTCGTAAATAAAGGAGTTTGTTTAGGAAAACTTTAATACCTCCCTTATTATTTGTTGCCGCACAAATAAAACATTTTTAATCGTCTTAAAATGTTCATGAGAACATTTTCCATCTAATGTTATAATTGTGTATTTACTAAAAACTTAGAACTATTAAACTATTACTATTAAACTTAGAAAGTTTATAACAGTGTTAGAAAAAACATAGCACCCTTTATAATATTTTTGTTTTATTTTGCTGCGACCGGTTTCGGACCTAGTCCATTTTACTAGCAGCCTTACAAAACTTTGTATAACTTTACAGCCTTTGACTTGTAAAGCTGCTAGGAAAATGGACAAGGTCCGAAACTGGTCGCAGCAAAGTAAAACCAAAATATTATAAAGGGTACTATGTTTTTTCTAACTCTATTATAATTAAGAAAGTATCCCTGTTTTGTGATTATCTTTCGCATAGTTAGAAAGTTTAATATGGCTGTCATTTTTAAACCAGATGTGATTGTCATTTACAATAACAATTGTATGACAAAAGGAAGATTGATGTTTGAAAGTATGCCAAAATCACCATCAACATGACAAAGACATTATACCATTAAACTATTAACACTCGTATTAAACCAGTAGCACAGTACTACAAATCGAGGTTTTTCACTTACACTATAAAAACACATCTTCAATTAAATAATGTTTGATACCAGTCTTAAAAGTGTCCAAATGTTACATTTCAAATTTTCTGGGAGTTCATTTAATAATTTTACTCCCATTTGACTCGATAATGGTTTTAAGCAAAATATAATAGTTTCGTTAATATAAATATTTGAAAGAGTCAAAATTTGCAATTTTTGAAAATTTCTTTATAACCCCAGATTCTAGTTTTGATAATATTCGTATTGCTCTTTTTTGAAGAATAAATATCATACGAAATGTGTAAGCAGAACAAGAATCTCAGAACAATATTCCATAATTCATGTACGATTGTATTAAATCAAAGTAGGTCATCCTTAGAATATCAGGAGTTTTAAGGTTCAAGTTTTCAAAGTATTGAAAACAAATATTAAAACTTTTCAAAGCTTGGATTTTTTTAAATTTTGTAGTTGGAAACATATTGATGTTCATATCATCTGCATATGTAATTAGTTCTGTTGTCCTTGATCTGTGCCCCTAACGTCATTAATCTAAATTAAAAACAGAATGGGCCTAAAACGGACCTTTGGGATCCTTGGAGAACCCCATATATTGTAATACGTATTTTTAGATAGCTCATCTTGTATTTGGATCTGCTGTGTTCTACCTTGTAGGTAAGAATCCAACCACCTATAGGTGAGTCCACGAATTCCATAGGAGTATAATTTATTGAACAAAAAGATTGACCAACTCCTTGTTCAACTTCAAATCAAACAGATTCATGCCAGCCACTGTACGAGAACGGACCAAAAATCATGCTCAAAATTCGAAATAAATTCAATTAGCACACTCATGGTAAAATGAAATATTTAATGTCATCATGAGAACAGATAGGGTTGTCCACCTTACCTAACCCTGAATTCACAAAACCCCTTTCTTGCAAACTAAACTATTTTATGCAATTTATACAGAGTGAGTTTTATATGTCCCCCCCCACCTTAACTTTTGAAAGAGGAAAAAATTTAAACCCCCTTTGGGGAATGTTTTTATATGGTCTTGAAGTTTCTTTTGACGTACTTTACGTTACCCACCCCCCACACAAAACAGGTGGGGGAGGGCCCCTAAATTTTTTAAATACGAACCCACTCTTTGTGACACCTTATTTGAAATGGTATAAAAAGACAAACTTATTGATATCATTAAACCATTTTTACGACGTTCTTGTACAAAATGGCGGCTCAAAATGTTTTTCATTTCCAAACAAATAAATGGACGCTGTCACTATATTTTTAAAAATTTTGAAAGAAAATCTACAGATTTAGTTTTTGGGTATCGACAGCTTTAAAATGATAATTATGTTACAAGATAAATTTTGCAAAACTATGAACATTGACAAATTTTGATAAAAGGGGCAGTTTTCAAAAGTTTGCAAAATTCATCTTGTAACATATCATTTTAAAGCTTTCAGTACCCCAAAACTAATCCTGTAATTTTTTTCAAAATTTTGAAAAATATAGTGACTGCGTCCATTTATTTGTTTTAAAAATGAAAAACGTTTTGAGCCACCATTTTATACAGGAACATCGTAAAAATGTTTTAATGGTATCAATGAGTTTGTGTTTTTATACCATTTCAAATAAAGTGTCACAGCGGGAGGGGGGTTCGTATTTAAAAGATTTAGGTGGCCCTCCCCCTCGGTTTTTGGGTGTGGGTGGGTAACGAAAAGTACGTCTAAAGAAACTTCAGGACCCTATAAAAATATTCCCCAAAGGGTTTTTCAAAATGTTTCCTATTTCAAAAGTTAAGGTGGGGGCTATATAAAACTCACTCTGTATAAATCAAAGATTCATGTTAAGCTCTATTATATCTCATATTTTATATAAATGATGTGGAGGTAGAGAAAATCGTTGTTTTGAGGAAAAAGTATAATGAGGAACATACAAAATACTTTTAACCATACCATTGATAGTATTAACAGTGAACATCAACTAAATAATGAAACAGATGTAGGCCTACTACAGTAAACACAGGTTTGTTCAAAAACATCACATTTAAATGGTTTGAAAAATTAAAATAAGGCCTATTGACACAGAACCTGGTCACACTTTGGTTGACCTGGTGATCTTATAACAAACCTTACCACGCCCACGTTTTATTGTGAATATAAAACTAGTCAAACTAATAATACTTTTACATTCAGTCGAACAATGCATTGCTTCTATACAGGGTCTCACACAAATGTGTAGCGCGTTACGCAGAACCGGATACTACATACATAAGTAAAAAAGTGTGTCTTACAAATCTTTTTATTTCAGCTTAGTTTAGCCGTAATCCACCATTTTTTAAATGTTTGAATAACTCAAAAACACTTTGAGATATTTTTGTGAAACTATGTATATACTCGTACCTTAATAGTTTTTGGTTTTCCTAATAACATAATCCAAAAAGTACTTTTTGACTAACTTATAACTTTTTTAAATGACTGTCATTTTGAAATTTAATACCCCCTGCCATTTTAAACCCCCTGTCTGTCACAGCGTGGGTTCGAATCCCACCCAGGTGCGCTCTGGTACGGTGCAATGCTAGTTGTTGGATCACGCCGGGTGCGGGGCCACAATGACCCGCTGAGGACCACTGAAGAGAAAATGGCTCATCAAATCCAGTGAGGCGGAGAGTGGCACTTTTTGAGCTTAGGGAGGCGCTAAATCCCCGCGCTTAGAGTTGTGGTTCAATGACTGGTAATGCACCGTACCAAAGAGGGGTTTTGCTGAAATTTTGCTTACAGGGGACTGGGGAAACCCATACGGGAGGATTTTACGACAAATATACCTTAATGGTTTTTGGTTTTCCTAATAACATAATCCAAAAAGTACTTTTTGACTAACTTATAACTTTTTTAAATGACTGTCATTTTGAAATTTAATAAGTTAGATACAAAGTATTTTAGGAAAATTAATGTTATTAGGAAAACCATTAAGGTTTATACCAAGTTTCACAAAAATATATCAAAGGGGTTTTGAGTTATTATTAATTATTTTCAAGATTTTACAAAATGGCGGATAGCGGCAAAACTAAACCGAAATAAAAAGAGTGTTACTAGACGTTTTCGACTTACTTTTGTATGTAGAATCCAGTTCTGCATAGCGCGCTACACATTTTTGTGACACCCCGTATGTAATGTGTTGCTAATTTCATATGGAATGTTGTTACATTTGAAGAGAGTAATAAGATTTGTAACTTTTGAAGGATAAAATATTGTCATTTAAAGAAGAACCACTTTGCATTACCGGTTTGTTGGCCGAGAAGAGAAGAAGTTATTTTCAAAGCCAACCAAGACGCTTCTACAAAGGAACATCGTCTGGATAAAAGTAACTGTTCTTTACATGTGGTGTTAAGTGGCATTTACAGTTAGTTAGAAATATATCTTATGGAAAAGAATTATGCTACGTTGAGGTGTGAAACGTCATAAGTCAGTTCAAGCACAGAATTTACAATCACAAAAATAACACGAATGTACATAGTACACGATTAAATGTACGATAGTACATTTCATGGGTTTTAAATTGTTTATAACGTACGTAGCGATATGAACTGCATTGGTTCAGTGGTTCTGACATCGAAATTTAGACTAGAACTAGTAATTTACTCCACATCAGCCCTTTGTGCTCCTATTTAACATCTGGTAGTCATACTTTAAACTTTCTAATTTCTGAAGCTGTTGTTCGGAAAAGTTGGCCGCTCTGTCCAAGGCTTTGCGCAAAAGCCAGTTGTATACTCGCAGCATGCCAGGGAGTTTGACGGTGAAGTTGACTGTGTACTTGAGGAAGTAGAAGACACATATTTGAGTCCACGAGAGTAAAGCAGTCTGCTTGGAAGTTGGCATACCCATGAGCCAGTACAAGTAAGCTAGACATACCTCGAAGCTCAGAAAGGGAAGTACATAGCTGGTACCTTCTGCCATGCATCGCATCATATGCTCCCAATCTTCTGTTGCAATGTGTAGGCTAGGCTTGATAAGGAAGTCCATGGTGTAATGACACCGTTGAATGACCTCCTCTAGAGTACCAACACAGAAGTTGAATCTGTCTTCGACCCCGAGCAGATAACCCAAACCTCTCCAAGTATGAACGAATGCAGCCAACTCCTCTTTGGTAGCCTTGCCTGCACCGAATTTCTCAGGATGCATGATCACCAAACCCATTAATCCAAACTGAGTCGTACTCATCATTAGCTGATTCATTTGCACCATTTCATTTGTCTCTTGTTCTATGAATTTGCGTACATCAAATCGATACTCTTCCTTGAAATCCTCATTGACCCGATTTCTTACGGTGTTCCAAACAGGCGTTTCTGCTTTTCCAAGCAGAGTTACTTGGTTTTTCAGCTGTCCAGGAGGTGTTGAGTCCATGTTTTTCTTCACTTTAAGGTGTAATGCGCGCACTGTGCGTATATTGCGATAGCCCACAGTATTCTTGTCCCACACGTCATATTCATACCAAGAGTTTATCATTTGAATAGTTAAAAGATACCGTCGGAACGCTGTAAATGGGCTTGAGGATTTGCCAGTGAATATTATTGGTTCTAGACTTGTTGGTATTACAAACATTAGTATGATGGCCAACACTTTAGAAAAACTCAGACCATATATATACTTTTGGGCAAATTGCTGGCCTTTTTGGAATTGTTCTAAATCTAACCATTCTGGTATCTTGTCGATTGGCGGATCACATTCGTTTGGTAACCCTACTTTTAGACCTTCAATAAACACCAGAAGTTCTTTAGGAAGTTTTTGAGATTCAGGTGATTTGAAAGAGGCCTCGTGACTACTTTCACCCATTTCAAACCAGAATTTTGCCTACTTCTTGCATGAATTGTAAGTCTTTTATTAGACGCCACTTATCTTTCAGTCGTGCGACTATTCATTTGCAAAGTGCTCAACTACGTTAAATAATTATCTTAATGCACTTAAAACGATAGCATTGGTCCCAAAAAGAAGAACATGAGCTACGTTTAGCTTGGCCAAATGCTACAGCACTTCTTTTTTCACAAGTTAGCACACAGCTCCTTTAAAGCTTCCTTAAAGATATCAGCAACCTGAAAATAAGACAAAAGGTTAATGAAGCTCACTGCACAGTACACTAACTTACTATACAAATACGGATTGGATTAATGGCAAAGAACTTTCGTAAGTTGAGAATACACTCATTTTGTCTTACTGTCAAATAGGCTACACAACATAACAGTATTGTCTTTTGGCACAAAAAGAGCAAAGCCAAACCTACTACCTCTGGTAAGACTCATAAAAAAAAATATACTAAACAAATATATTCTCCAATAGTTCCTTTACGCTAAAAAATGTATAATCAAATAATGTTTTGAATGGTTTTAAGTGTACTGGTGTTCTATTGTTTAAAGTTATTTCGTAATTTATTGTAAATTTTATCGTTTACCGTATGGATTATAAACCACAATTTTACCAACTTCCTGCCTTCTTATTCTATCCCACCCGCATTTCTTTAGGTACATTGTTAGTTTAAGTATTGAAATGCATGTAGGCCTACAATTTAACTGTATTTAAACACTATATGAGGCAAGCTGACACCTAATCTTCCAGAAACAAGCATAACAAATTCATCAGACTTTCGCATATATTATTTTAAAAGTAAATAATTTGCTTTTAAACACTTAATCAGATTACTTTGGTTTAGTTTGAAACCCAGAAGACAGGAACTCGCTTTTAGCCTAAGACCTACAAGGTAGTTTGCCACGATCTAACATTTAATCCTTTTCTAAGTACTTTTGCGTTTAGTTTTTCCTCTCTGCAAAATGATTGACCTTATCTGTTATCTGCAATAAAATAGAAACATATATATTAATATCAAAAGAGACAATCTAAATTAAAGAAGACACATATATCGCAATATATGACTATGAATTTATTATGTATTTACACAAATCCGATAGAAATTTTATCAAAATTACAAAATATAAAATGCAAGACAGCAAAATTTAAAACTGAAAATATTAAATCATAATACCCTTTTTTAACACATTTCCTAGAATACAATATGGCTAAATTATTTGATACATAATTGAACAAATTAACAGAAGAATTTATTTCGACTTGGTCAACCTTTTTATACCAACAGAGACTTGTTATGCAAGTGAAAATAAAGTCAAGGTTTAAAGTATAGTATCATAAACTAACATTTTAATGTAACTTATCTTGAAAGGTTCTGTTACTTTCATTAAAAAACACATAAGTCTAATTGTTTCAACTCATAGATAAATACCTACGATAAAGCAACTAAACAACGATGAGAGTAGTTACGATCTAGTAAACAGATTGTTCAAGAATTCTACGTACGGCTGAAGACAACTACCCAATGACAACTGAATTTTATACAGTCTTCATTGTATGCTAATCGCTAAATTAAACATAAAAATCCCCACGTAAATAACTTTGAAAATTTGCAATCAATACAAACTCATACTACAGTATAATTACCAGCCTTGAACCATACTTAGTTTTTTGCACTGGGTTCTATAGTGTTCGTATATTGATGAACACTATACCAAATATTAGCGTCCGTGCGTTTCTTCGTGGCGCTTGGTGAGGGGAAGTGAGGGGTCAGAGTGGGGGAACAAATTGATGTTTTCAAAACGTACAGTAATAGCCTTTCCTCACAGTACGAGTGCCATGGAATGACTGAACAGTTGGTTACCCCCACCCGCGAAAACCCAGTTATAACAGTTTTTAGTCGTCAAGGTCAAGCGCCACGAAGAAACGAACGGACTCTACGTTATACTAGGTAAATAGCGAATAGATGCCGAATAGCTGAGGCCGGAAACTCACATCGTTGCGGAAGCCCAGGCACGAAATGTCGAACAAACATAGGCATGTGGAGCTGCGAGGGGGGAGGTACGAAAGACAACAGCACTCGTACTCATTCTGTGGGTGGGCTGCCTATGTTGATTCTCCTACCTCAGCCATGTGGCATCTATGCGTTATTTACCTACGATAACATTTGTTAACATTTTCTATAAAAGTTCTTATGTCCAATCCTCCTGCAGCTCCCACTAGAAAGTTTTCCTTCTCTCCAGTGTCTGAAGCTGATGTACTAAGTGCTGTTATAAGGATGCCCAGCAATGCAATCGGAGCAGACAATATCCCCATCAACTTTATCAAACCAACATTGCCTGTTACGCTGCCTGTCATTACTAGTATTTTTAATAAGTCTTTCGGTTCTGCTTCTTTTCCCATTGCTTGGAAATCTGCAGTAGTTCGTCCGTTACACAAATGTGCTTCTCTCCAAACCCCATCTGATTTTAAACCTATAAGTATTCTTTCTGACCTCTCTAAATGCATGATCACAATCAACTCACGCATTTTTTGGAGTCCAGCAACATCATGACTAGATTTCAGTCTGGTTTCAGATCTAATCATAGCACAGCTACGGCTCTCCTTAAAATAACGGACGACACTAGGCTTGCGATGGATAATAGGCTTGCTACCATCTTAACATTCTTTGATTTTTCTAAAGCCTTCGATTGTGTATATCATCCTTTACTTTTTCTCAAGCTCAAGCAATTTGGTTTCTCTGACGGCTGTGTCGATTGGGTCAGATCTTACCTCACTAACCGACGGCAAGTAGTTAAGGCCGGGGATCTGGAATCGAGCTGGGCACACGTCACTCGTGGCGTTCCCCAGGGTTATGTTCTTTGTCCACTCTTCTTCTCATTGTACATCGATGATGTGACAAATAACATTACTTACTCAAAGTTTCACTTGTACGCTGATGATCTACAAATCTACCGCCACTTTCCACTGAAAGATGTAGACAACTCGGTATCTTTGATTAATAAAGATCGCTCAATTTATCTTGACCTATTTTCTCATCGAGTCTATCACGTCCTGGGCTCATCGACATGGACTGAAACTAAACGACACTAAGACCCAAGCCATGATTGTAGGCAGTTCTTGTCTTCATTCACAAATCAACTCCTTAACTGTTCCCAAACTGAAACATAATGACCACGTACTCGAAGACTTTGACAAGGTAAAAACCTTTGACTAACCATCAACAAAACTCTTACATGGAACGATTCAGTAACGACAACTTGCAACAGAGTTTTCACTAGTAGCCATAGCTTGAAGCATTTTGATTCATTCCTCAATTTTAATGTTAAATTAATGTTAGTCAAGACTCGGTTATTACCTCACTTTAACTACTGTGACTATTGACTAATGACATGACTGTTAAGATCTGTGAGAGACTTCAGCGTGCTCAAAAGTACTGCATCCGTTTCATCTTCAATTTAAGTTGGGGTGATCATGTAACCATTTTTTTCAAGCAACTTTCCATTCTAAAACTTAAGCAACTTCGATAGTTACACATTCTGTACTTGCTACATAATCTCATAAAACTTCATGTACAATTCTTATAACACTAGAAGAGGTGATCTATTGTTGCCCATTCCTTTGCACAGAACAACCAATTTTGGAAATTCATTCATCGTTACAGCCTGCAGTTTGTGGAACGATCTTCCCGATAGTATTAAGAACATTGAGGAGCGAGCTCGCTTTGGGGCGGAGGTCAGGACTTGGCTCATGCGGGAGTCTCCTGTCTCAGGCGCGGTGATGGCTGGTGTGGCGGCGCGTCGTCGGGGCGAACCTTTGGACTCAATGAGCGAGTGAATGCGAGTTTAAAAAATATTGTTTTCGAAGAGTTTAATTTTTCGACTGTAATGTTTTCTATAAGTAAATTTTTCTTTTCTCATGTTAAACAACATTTAAATATATATTTTGTAGTGATGTGTTTTTAACACTATCCAATTCATTAATAATTTTATTGTACGTAGTTTATGTGTAGTTTTTAATTTAAGTTGTTTGAATAGTATATATTTAATTTAATTGTATGTAAATATTTAAATTGTATGTATAAATGTAATTGTTAATATTTTTGTACTGTAATTAAGTGGAAGTGAGGACTTTGTAGTCCTAATTTCACCACCAACAAAGACGATTTTCATTTCATTATAACAATGCCTTTTCTACACCAAAAATGCAAAAAGTTAGCGCAATTTTAAATGTATCATACACACCCACCTTAGCAAGTTTCATGTTTTATGTTTATGCAGGATTAGTGTATTTACTGTAAAGTTTAAGGGTGTTGAGTTATTAAGCTTAGACAGTTTAATCGAACCGCCATTGTGAAACCGGAAGTGAAAATTATGCCAATGTGTTTTAACTACTGGTATTTGTTATATTAACAGGTGTGTAAAGTTTTAAGTTTATAACGTAATCAACCTCGAAGATAAAAACGTGTTAATGAAATTACAAAAGACAGATGGACAGAAAACTAAGCGAGATAGAACCACTCGTATGTGCTGCTGGACATATTTTGGTTATTTTGACTTGAAAAATCGCCTCGTGAAGTTTAATGCCGAAATTACTGGGCACCTGTATATGTACAAACAGGATGAGTTTTATATGTCCCCCCACCTTTACTTTTGAAAAAGGAAAACTTTTTAAACCCTTTGAGGAATGTTTTTATAGGATTCTGAAGTTTGTTTTGGCTTATATTGCGTCACCCATCCCCCGCCCAAAACCAGGGGGGAGGACCCCCCAACATTTTTAAATGACAACCCTCCTTTTGTGGTACCTCAAAAGAAAGTGAATGTCAATAAAAATTCAACGACGCAAAGATAAACTATTCCTACTCGTTTTATTGTAATACCTATTTAAATGTTGCATTTAATCAGCTTTTAAATGCCACATTTCACATACAATTTTTTTATGATAAATATTCTTGAAAATATTTTAAGAGAAACTTTAAAACTCTATAACCTACTTCCATAGGGTATATTAAAGAACAATTTTTCATCAAAAATGTTTTTAATGTGATATTTTGCATTTTGAGAGAGAAAGAACGGTCAATCAGGAATTTTTAAACCTGATATTTTGTAATCTTTAAGTAGGTATAAAAAAGAACGAGTAGAGATAAGTGGAGTTAAGTGCCCAATCCCCCCGTGGGGCTCTTGGGCGTGGGCCACAGATTGAGAAGTCTAGACATGGAACATCATTTTATGTAATACAACCTGGGAAATCTGTTTCGAGGATAAGATCGAGTGTATCTCTTGTTGTATCAGTATACTTTCCATTGGACTTGATTAACGAGTTAATAGGATGGTTTCCGAGACTTAGTAAACTATAATATGCATAAAGAAATGTCTTATTTGACAAGACTAATAAACTGATGAACTAGAAGTTAGCTTCTTTGGTAGTTGATAACTAAACAAACTCTTTTTTATTCTAGAGTATAACTGATATCCAGCCTAAAGGGCCCTATAACATTGTGGGAGAGTCTTGGAGTGGACCTGTGGCTCTGGCTCTGAGTCTCATGTTGGAGGCCAAGGGACAACAAGTTCATCTGTTCTTGATAGAAGCGGCTCCTCACATGGTGCAACAGAGAATCAAAGCTTTAGCTGATGTATATGACAGAGACATAACGAAGGCTCTGGTTGCCCATATATTCCAATCGTCTAAAGAGGTTTGTGACAAATCTGTTGTTTCATTTTTGTTCTACTCGTACATCATCCGGACACAATTTGGTATCCTCATGTTAATTACCTTTTAGAAATTATCAAATGTGTCCTAAATAGATTTTTCGAATTTGTTTAATACAATTATTTTTGGCTTTATACAGATTTGGTACCGTACACAGAGTAGCTTTAAATATTCGAAATATTCGCATAATACCTTAATTTTTCTTTGCAAATAGATGATGGTGCCTAGTGTCGCAGATAAATCCGCTGTCCCTCGCCCAGGCTCTCGTAGCATTTATTTTTTTCGCCAAACCATTCAAGAGCTAATCTAGCTTATAATTCTCCGTGGCGTAACGATATGTGTCTTTTTAGAGGCGTTGCGCTCACTTCTGTGGTCCTTGGTTACTCATAATCTGTACGGGCTGGAGAAAAGCCGGCTGTCTTTTATATTATCTTAAGACAGCGTCTGTGTTGGCGTCCAGCCCAGGAACTATTAAGTGTCTTGGTTCGGAGGTGTGAGCTTAATTCAGTTACATGATATTTATTGCATTGTCTATATTTATTTTGCTACCTACAGGGTGTCCAGTAATTATGGTATGAAACCAAGTGATTTTTCAGGTCATAATAAACAAAAATTGTACTATAAAACATAGGCCTATCTCGTTTAGATTTCCGTCTGTTTGTCTGTTGTTCACTAAATAATTTTTATCTCCGAGGTCAATCCAGTCAAAAACTAAAACCTTTGCACACTTGTTAGTATAATTAAAACCACTACTTAAAAAGAATTAACTAACTTTCATTACTAGTTTAAAGTGGCGGCCACATTAAATTGTCTACGCTGATTAACTCAAAACTCTTAAATGTTACGAGTTTCATCCATAAGCATAACAATACGGAACGAATGTTTTTATGAACATTTAACAACACGTTTGTTGTGCTGCGATGAGTAACAACGGAGTAATCAAAGTTTTCCTGAGCACAAACCTTTGTTAACATAATTTTTCTCAAATGTAAATAAAAGAGTGTGTTCAAGAATGATCTCCGTGTGTTTTATAGTACCGTTACTATTTGTTACAGCACAACCAATTTGGCGCATTCCTTTGTTAATATTTAAGAAACATTGGTAAATACAGGAGGACACTCAGAAAACTCTCCGTCAATAATAATCTCAAAACAACAAACTTGACGTTAAAAAGTTTATAAACAAATTCCCCACGTATTGTTATATTTGTTTATTTACAATAAAGTTTAAGGGTTTTGAATTATTAAGCTTTGAAAATTTAGTATGACCGCCATTTTTAAACCGGAGGTGAAAATTAGTCAAATTTCTTTTTAAGTATTGGTTTTAATTATACTAACAAGACAGTGTTAACAAAATTTCTGTTTATAACTTAGTTGACATCGGAGATAAAAGTTATTTAGTAAGAAACACGGACAGACGGACGGAAAACTAAGCGAGATAAGACCATGTGTTATAGGACATTTTTTGTTTATTATGGCCTGACAAATCATCTGATAAATTTTGATCCGCTAATTAGGCTAATATGAACAAAAAAACTAAACTTTTCGTATTAACTTAAAAAATATACATGACAAAAATAAAGTAAAAATACAGTTAGATTCAGGTTTTATAGCTGAATTCAGCCATGCAATCACCAAAAGTATATAGGTTCCTATTTGTTCTTAAAAAAATTAAAATCATTGTTCAAATTAGCCCCGTCAAAAGGGGCTAATGTGAACAGCATATAGGGCTAAAGTGAACACTTCTTATAACTCTGTTACAGACACCAGTACAGAAATGTGGAGGCTACTGTGAACAAGCCCAGGCCCTTAGCTATCAGCTAAATCAAAATTCACTGATTTATCTCAAAGACTTTTGAACTTACTGGAAGTTTATTCAAATGACCGCTGGCTAATTTCTAGTGACCATTAATTTTAGATTGACAGAGACTTGATATTCTTGTCCTTGATTGTCATCGGTCGGTCGCTTGTCCATTACCTGACCAGGGAAAAATTCCCCCTCATAAAAGACGATGACATAATCATTTATCTTGAAGTTTTGATCTTCTAGATCTGAAAATGATTCCAAGGCGCAATCTTGGTCTGTTTCCTTATATACTGGTTCTTCTACTCCCTCTGACGGACAATCTGATTCTCCATCCCATTCAAACAGCTTCTTTGAAACCTTTTTCATTTTAGGATCGATATTTTTCATCAGAGTAGGTTTTTTACTTATATATAAAACAGTAGTAATTGGAAATTGGATCAGAAATTAACAAATGAAAGAGAAAACTATACATTTGTAATTTCATCCCGTAGATTGTATATAATTATATGTTCATAATAGCCCCAGACCACTGTTCACATTAGCCCCTCAATTTTATTAGCTTACAACTTTGGGCTTAGCAAGTATTTAGTAACTATAGAAACATTAAATTAATCACCTAGTTTTCCTTAACAAAATCATATTTTATAATTGTTTCTACCTTGAATAGCAAAGGAAGGGCAATAAAAGTTTTAACTCTCCGCAAAAAGGTTTTTCGAGGGAAAAAATGGTGTATTTACAAAAGATTTTTTATGTACGTTACCTTTAAATTTTAAGAATACCAATTATGGTCATGGAAAATATACTTAACTACTATACTTTTTATAATTTTTCATGGTTTGAACTAATTAATTAGTAGTATATTTAAGCACTGTTCACAATAGCCCCATATTTTTGCCTTGTTCATATTAGCCCCGGTTGACCCGGTGGACAAACCTCCTGAGCACAAACCTTTGTTAACATAATGTTTCTCAAATGTAAATAAAAGAGTGTGTTCAAGAATGATCTCCGTGTGTTTTATAGTACCGTTACTATTTGTTACATCACAACAAATTTGGCGAATTCCTTTGTTAATATTTAAGAAACATTTGTAAGTACAGGAGACACTCAGAAAACTCTCTCCGTCAATAATAATCTCAAAACAACAAAACGTCAAAAGCTTGACGTTAAAAAGTTCATAAACAAATTCCCCACGTATTGTTATATTTGTTTATTTACAATAAAGTTTAAGGGTTTTGAATTATTAAGCTTTGAAAATTTAGTATGACCGCCATTTTAAACGGGAGGTGAAAATTAGTCAATTTTTTTTTTAAATATTGGTTTTAATTATACTAACAAGACAGTGTTAACAAAATTTCAGTTTATAACTTAGTTGACATCGGAGATAAAAGTTATTTAGTAAGAAACACGGACAGACGGACGGAAAACTAAGCGAGATAAGACCATCTGTTATAGGACATTTTTTGTTTATTATGGCCTGACAAATCATCTGATAAATTTGTATCCCCTAAATACTGGACACTCTGTATATTTATTGTAGTTAAATCATTTATTGATGTTAAGTAAACGTTCAGTTACAGTTGGCTTCTGCTGTCTTCAAGTGTGTTAAATATTATGTGTATTAATGGTCTACATAACTAGCATATCTGATGTAAAAAAGTCATTCAATGAAGAATTTATTTATTTATAACAGACGCTAAAAGCCATCTATAGAAGTCACTTTAATATAGTCGATTATTGACAATGCGGTTATTGAAAGCACGTACACAAACATCGATCTACAGATTAAACATTTTCTAGGTATTAGGTTAAGACAGATTAATAATAAAACTTTGTCAAAAACTGACTGAAACTCAAAAGATATCATACAATTATTCATTAATGTCACTGAAAGCTTTAGTCACATCAAGTGATATCAATGATAATCAATCTAGATTTCTTATTAAATCCCTAAAAGTAAACACAACTGGACCTTCCACAAAATAACAACTTATCCGTAATTCACAAACTACTAAAATATTTCAATCATGTACTAATTGTCACAAAATACATGCGTTTCGATTCACGTTTAAATAAAAACGAAACGATGGGTAACCACTTTTGAATGACTCCTAAGCCCAAAGAGCATTTAAATGCAAACTTAAAAATGAAAACCACAATTATTGTTTGCCCTCTATCGACGATAGCCCTAATACGCAAGTAAGTAATGCATGAAAAACTTTGCAGACTTTTTTTGTAGTTTTTAAGGTTTATAGACTCATTATAGACTGAATGTTGAAGGAGTAAAGGGAATAGTATCTTTTTTAAAAGATGTTGCTACAAATACTATTTTAGTTGGTTAGTGTATTGAGTGAGCATTGTAAAATAACTTTTTGCACAGAAAGTAAAGTATTGAGTGTTAATTGCATTATATGGATGTTACGTCAACAGATAAAAATCAAGGAATCAACACAAACTACAATGATTTTATTGGCGACTGTGTTTTCCTCGTTCGTTCAACATGGTTCTACATCGCAGCGTCTTCAAGGACCATTGAGCCTTGTCACTTGCACTTCTCTAGCGTCTGAAGACCTTAAAACTGTATCCGAGGTTTGTCAGAGTTTTAAGTTATTTTCTCACAGTTTTAAAATAGTTATTTTACTATTATGACTTTAGTCTTTCAGGGTAGTATTTGATAGCTAACATAGTATTCAAGTTTGGACAGTAATTCATCAAAGTTGTTAAATTGTACTATAGAGAGATATTTAACAATGTATTGCCAAATTGAAAATAGCCTTTTGCCAAAACACAAAGGAGTAAAAGTGAAATGTAGTAATGAAACGTTCTGCTTACGGATGGTTTGATTTGTTATGTTTGATTGCAGTTGTGTGTGAAAGCTCCACAATATCTCAGCACTGAGGATGTCAGTCATCAACAGCTGATATCCAATGCCGCCACTGCTGCCTTCATCAACGAGCATGTGGCTTTCTCCTGGAACTGACAACCTTATCTTAGATATGTTACTGAATTAACAAATGCCGTAATGCTTTTACTGTGTCATGTAACTGGGAAATCTGAAATAAAATACAAGTGTGTTAAATACAATCGTGTAAAACATAATTTTGGGCCAAACGACCCTGGTATGGTCTGATTTTCATAAACTAAGACTTGACTTGCCAATATTTTCTATCAAAAGTGAAGACCCTCCACGAAGAATCACCAGCGAATTCAACGTTTGAAGAACCGACCTCTCCCCATCCGACTCTGCAAGCTCCTTTCCAAGTCATTTGACCTCTTTATCTGTTCCCTTGGGAGATTTCTGTCTAAGGACTCCCTTTCAATTGCATAAGAGTATTTTCTTGGATGGGGTTTTGTTAAGCTTTACATAATTTTCTTCTCTGCTTGATTATTTCCTCTTTGCCTCCTGTCTACACAAATTTTGAGGTAGGAAAACTCTAGAACTTGCAACAAGAAAGAAACTAAACATTGACACTACACATAAATTGTCCCTTCAGCCCTGTTAATTTTCTACTTCCAGCCCTGTTTTTGGCTATAAAATCCCTCACAAGAGTTGAAAAACTGTCCCTGTCTTGAAGCCATCCACCAAGTTGGATAAATCAGTGATTGCACCGTTGAAATCACTAAACATGTTTGAAATAATCTTTGTTTTTGTTAAAACACATGTTATTTTAAAATACCAGTATTATTATGATGTTGATAAAATTGTAAATAAAGAGTTCAGAGTTGTTTTGAAATGAAATAAAGAAGTATTTTTAAACATGGCGCAGTCGTAAAGTTAACAAATAAACTGATACAAAAGAAATTCAAATTCAACAAACCAAGTACTGTCATTCAATTCAGGTATGTAACGAAAGGACAAAACATTTAAAGAAGATATTGACAACTACTTTTATTGCAACTGAAGCTACCAAAAAGTCAAACAATGTTCAAGGTTGCTCGCCTTAAAATTTAATGGGTAAGGATGCCTTAAAAGTTTATAACACACTACCTAAAAGAAACGAATCTGATTAGAAAGTGCAATCAATAATTATTACGAATTAGAGAGGTATTGCATTCTAAAAGAACGAAAAAATTGATGTTTTCAAATTCATAACATGTAAACAAACGCTTGGAGAACCATTTGATAATTTTTTGAAAGCAATTTACGTTGTCGTAAGAACTGCGATTTTGGCGACCAAATTAATGAAAACTAAATTGCTTTAGGCATATCTGCTCGTCAAACCAAGAACGTTTGTTAAGAGATGTGCTACTCTAGAACAAGATGATTTCTTACTTAAGGTCATTGAGCTTGCAGAAACCAACTAAGTTTGATAAATAAGAGGAAGGATGCTTCTGTCTTGTTTCAAACCTGCCAAGTCAAAAGCCATTTACTAACAATTCGTCACTGCTGAACAAACCTACAACATTAAGTTTGAAAGAGTGTTTCAAATGCGAGGTAGAAATCATACTAAAGATCAAAACTTGTCCTGCACTTGGGATAAAAGTGTCTTTTACGTAAACAAGATCAACATCGTCAAATGATGTTCAAGGTCAACAAAAGAAACACTTTCAACCTTTATACAACATTCAGAAGAAATTTTTCCCAACCAACCAGGTAGAAAATACCTGGAGTTACAGATTACTGACGATCTATGCACATAGCAGCAAAACTCCATGGAAGAACATGATGAAATTCTTACTAAAGTTCTAAACAGAGCCAGAGTTGAATATTAAATTCAACAAAACAAATTTCAGTACTGTTTGCCTGAAATAAGGTGTGATATTCAGTGAATCAGGCATGCGCTGATCCAGACAAAGTGGCGGTAATCAAAGCACTGAAAAATCCACAAACAAGACGGAATTACAAAGTTTGTTGGGTATGGTCAACTATTTGAGAACATTTATTCTAACTTATCACACATGATATCACCACTAAGAGAACTACTGAAGAAAAATGTTCACTGGGAATGGACTAATGTTCACTCCACAGCACTTGCATGTATCAAAGAAGTTGTGTCTAGTGATCAAGTAATAGGTGCTTTTGATATGAATTCTCCCATCGTCATTCAGTGTGACGCTTCACAAGATGCTTTAGGGTGTTGTTTACTGCAAAACAAAAAACCTGTCTACATGGCCTCCAGATCTTTAAACTCTGCTGAGGTAGGCTATGCTCAGATAGAAAAAGAGTTGTTAGCCATAGTTTTCTCATTTTCGAAACTACATACTTATGTTTATGGACAAGAAAAAGTGGTTGTGCATACAGATCATATGCCTCTTGTAACCCTCGTGAACAAACCAATAAACAAAATACAAAATAACAGATTGAGACGTCTCAGGTTGAAGTTATTGCCATATCAGTTCAAATTGCAATACTTGGCTGGCAAATACATGTACGTGGCTGACTATTTGTCTAGGTGCGGTGTCAAAACACGAGAAAATAGATGAAACAATGCGAGACATGGTACATTGTGTTAGTGAAACCAGAATTGTCAAGTTCTCAGACGAACGTTTAAAAGAATTTAAAGTAGAGACTAACAACGATGATGACTTATGCAAAGTTTTAGAATATTACCAGAACGGATGGCCTGCTACAATAAATACTGAGGAGATCTTGTACATTACTTCAAAATAAGAAATGACATTGAATTATCTGATGGTTTACTGTATTACCAAAATCGTATCATCATTCCAAAGAAGTTAAGACATTTGATCATTAAGAGACTACATGAAACTCACTTGGAGAAACTAAAATGAACTCGATCGTGTCCAATTTCTACTATTGGCCAGGAATAAGAGCTGCAGTGAAAAGTATCGTAGAAACGTGTACTGTTTGCCAAAATTTAGAAGATCTAACATTAGTGAACCCCTAATTTGCCATGAAATACCAGATGTACCATTCCTGAAGGTTGCTGTAGACATCGCCGAGTGTGCTGGCAAAATATACCTCGTATTGGTAGACTACCATTCAAGATGGTTGGAAGTGATCAAAATGAATAACAAAACAAGTGCCTCTGTAAAAATGCGTTGATACAAATATTTTCTAGACTTGGAATTCCACAAACATTAGTGGCAGATAACATGCCCTTCAATTCATTTGAACTTAGGGAGTTTGCAAAGACTGGAATTTTACAATCAAAACTACAAGCCCTAACTACCCGCAGTCAAATGGGCTTGCTGAGAAAGGGTAGGTATAGCAAAGAAGCTAATCAGAACCTCTTCAGAATCAGGTATTGATCTAAATTTAAGCTTATTAAACTACAGGAACAGTGTGGTGCAGGACTTAATTACTCCCCATCACAATTACTTATGGGTAGGGTCTTAAGATCAAGACTTCCAGTTCCTAATGACAGATTGCAACCGAAGATAGTTTCACGAGAGTTCATAACAAGCCAAATGAAAAATAATCGAGACTATCAAAAACCTGCTATGATCAAGCAAGCAGACATGAGGTTATCTTTAAAGACAATGACCCTGAGTACATCCAGGATACGAGAACAAAATACTGGGAACCAGGTGTAATAAAAAGTACTGACGCTCCAAGGTCTTACATTGTGTGCCGACAGAGCACACTTTCAGAAGAAACTCATTTTCATCAGGAAGAGAGAAGTACTTCCGTTTCAGAAAGGGGAGATGTTTGAAATAATCTTTGTTTTGTTAAAACACATGTTATTTTAAAATACCAGTATTATTATGATGTTGATAAAATTGTAAATAAAGAGTTCAGAGTTGTTTTGAAATGAAATAAGAAGTATTTTTTAAACAAAACACATCCTGTATTCCTGACACTGCCCTCGACAAGCCTCTACAACAACACCTTGATGCGATCAGATCCACTTACTTGCACCTGTCACATTGCCAGGAGGGCCCTAGGCATGTGGCAAGTTGATGACATCAAGGTATGTATGCTTCCAAATCTGTTTCTACCTGATTATTGATCGCGTCGATTGAAGATCTATTTTCCCTGAATCCAAATTGGTCATTAAATAATATGTTAAAGTTTGAAATAAAGGAATTAAGTCTAGCCAAATAAGCTTTCTCAAACATTTTGCTAAAGACAGGGTGCAGCGAAATACGACGATAATTTTTCATTTCAAAACTGCTTCCTTTTTTTATAATTGGGGATAATTTTAGATGGTTTTAATCTATCAGGAAATATACGGTTACTATAGGAAATATTAACTAACTGTGTTAGTGGCTGAATCAGGTATGGGTAACATTGTTTTATTAACCATGATGAAATCCCATATATATCAGTAGATTTCTTGGGAGGTAATTTTCGGATAATTTTTAAGACCTCAAGTTCACTTATAGGCGATAACAACATGGACGCTGGATTTTAACTAGATGTTAACCCTGAGTGATAGGTAGAGATCCTTTTAGTATCACCATTGGCTACATTAAAAAAAACCGTATTGAATAAGTTAGATATCTCTTTCTCTACAACTGAATCACAACCTATGTAAGGGTTTATCTCACACCAACACACTTTTTCCGTTTCTCTTTGAATATTTCCCACGTAGTTTTTGCTATATTATTGGAATGTTTTATTTTATGATTAATATTCAATGCCTTTGCTATCCTAATTACCTTCCTGTAAATTCCCTTAAAGTTTTGGAAGAAGTATCTGAAATCAATATCTTGGGATGTTAAGTATATTTTCGAATAATATTTCAAATTTTTTCGAGAAGTCAAAATACTTTTAGTCATCCAACATAAATTCTTTCTTCTGTTTTTTTTTTCAATACTGGTCTTAAAGGGAAATGCTCTGTCCAGATGACTAATAAATGTATCAAAAAAATGTGTATACGTTTCATTAGCATCTACAAGGCTATCTAAAAATGACCAATCTTCAGATTGTAAAAGTCAGGACCTAATATACTCGTACAAGGGCCTAGTCACTTCTTTGATGTGCGGGATGCCGACTTGTCCTGGAGTGGGAGGGGGCTGTGACGTAGCCACGATGATAGACGCTCGCTCATCCCCGTATAGCTAGCATTGAGTTTTAGTGCACGCGCTCACTTATAAATTTATAGTGAGTCACTTGAAAAAGCCACATTAAAAATGTGGTATTTTCATAATCAAAACTGCATTGATTTGAATACAACTTCTCTCACCATTTAATTTGTAAAAATGTGTTTTCCTGGAGTTGATAAGAAATAAAACATTATTAGCTATTCCACAAATCCTTTTTAAATACTTGACCTGGATAATACGTTATTTTACCCCATGGCTCCGTGAAGTGTAACGTGAAGACGGGTTGAATTTCAACGTGCTCTTGTGTGTAGTGATCATTTAAGTAGTGAAGATTACGAAGATGATATGAAAATAGACTCCTGGATTTGCCTCAAAAGAAAATATGGATGTTCATACGCATACATGAGTAAATTCCAGGATGTTTAAAAATAAATTTAGGTTGGATGTTGGTTTCATTTGTCTTATTTAAACCTCACTTTTCACCTAGTGCTGGTAGAGAAGGTTGTGTTACGCTCTGTTGTAGCAGGTTGTTTTCTTTGTTTGCGTTTTTATAAGTAGTGAATTATCGTGGATGTTGTTATCAAATCAAGTAAAAAATGTTATTGTACAAGTATTTTTTATCTATTTAATTTTATAATAACTTAAAGTTAAGATATAATAATGGCGACGAGTGAAGACATTAACCTTGTCCTACTACAATTCCTTCAACAAAATACAAATACAAATGAATCCACTAATTTATAACAACAAAAGTTACCAATAGGCAAGTTGGAACCTTTGCTGAAAATCACCTTCAACACATACTTACAAAGGCTGAAAATTACTTGGACATGAACGAACTGCAAGGAACAGGAGAGTACATAAACAAAAAGATGGTACAAATATTAATAAGTTGTCTGACTCCCAAACACTTTCAACTCTTGACAGATCTTACATCTCCAGTTTTACCAAAGTCTAAGAATTATGATGACTTAGTACAGTTTTTACAGAACTATTTATGTCCACAACTAAATTAAGTTTCTGAACAGAATAAATTTTACACTAGAGTACAGCTACAAGGAGAATCAGTCTCAACCTTTTTGAAAGAACTGAGAAAACTCACACTACATTGCAATTTTAATTGGTCCAGTTGTAAGGTTAGCAACATTGATATACATCTAAGAACACAGTTTATTCGAGGTTTACATAACAACGAAATCAAAGACAGTACGATTACTTCAAGAACAGAAACTACCTTTACAAAAGGCAGTAGAAATAGCTTTGTCCATGGAATCTTCTAGACTTGGCAATGAAATGCTTACACCCCATACACTTCTTACGCAACCAGTCAATAAGATTGTGGACAAACAAACTACTTTGTTCAAATCACCACCGGAGAGACAAGGCCTGATACAATCACTTCAAGTTAAATGTTTCAGGTGTGGCAAAATTGACCATAGAGTGAACAACTGCAATGTCAGACATGTTACTTGCTCAAAATGTGGTATCAAAGGTAGCTTCGGTGTGTTTCAAAAGCGTCTCAGGTGACAAACATACACGTAAAGTAACAAAAGACTTTTAAAACCTAACTGGCGTAGAAGAATCTGAGGATTCAAACACATTCAAAGAGGAAAATACAGTGAATAGCATAGAAGAGCTAGAATTTCATTCCTTAACTTTAAATAATAATGTAAAATACATGGTGACACCAAATATCGACGGAGTTTCAGTTACAATGGAGTACGATACAGGCGCTGCCGTTTCTTCAATTTCGTTACAAGATTTCAACAGGACTTTTCCACACAAATCTATTACAGAAGTAAATAATATAAAGCTGAAAACTTACACAGGAGAACCAATCGAATTGGTAGGAATAACCAATGTGGAAGTCAAGTTAAATGGTAAGTGCACAAAGGGACGTTTGTTTGTTGTTAAAAACAATGTTGACAGAATTTTCGGCAGAGAATGGATTCGCCCATTGAATGTTTCAATCCATAACATAAGTGAAACGGTGAGTCCACATACTAATTTACTGGAAAATATTGATCAGGCTAAAAAGGAGGTGCTAACTAAATTTGAACCACTCTTTAGCAATGCAGTAAGAAATGCTCCAAATATCAAAGTAAAACTACCCTTACTGGAAGGTGCTCAACCAAAGTTCTTTAAATACAGAGTTCTTCCAGTCGCTCTCAAAGATAACATTGAAAAGGAACTTAAATCATTACAACAACAAAATATTATTACAAAAAAAACAACTCTGAATGGAGAACCCCAATTGTTCCCATATTAAAAAGTGATGGAACTGTGAGGATTTGTGCGGACTTTAAAATTTCCATGAACGGTCAGCTACAAAGTGACCACTACCCAATTCCTCGGATTGAAGAGATTATTAACAAGATGAATAACGGACAATACTTTACCACCCTGGATCTTTCCAAGGCGTACCATCACTTAGAAATGGACGATGAAAGTGCAAAACTGTAATCTATTAGTACGCATATAGGTGTATTCAAGGTCAACAGACTAATGTTTGGCATTAAAACTGCCCCAAGCATATGACAGCGTTTCATGGATTCGGTTCTAGCTGCTCAAGAAGGAGTAGCGGTTTTTTTACGATATTGTAATACAGGGGAAAACGCTTGTAGAGGCAAAACAACGAACAGTGCAAGTTTTGGAACTTCTCAAAACTCACAACTTACATGTAAATAAAGAGAAAAGCAGATTTTTCCAAGAATCTGTTAGTTATCTTGGTCATATCATTGATAGAAACGGTCTTCTTAAAAACCCTGAGAACACTGATGCTGTGCTAAAAAGTCCAAGACCAACAAACGTATCTGAGCTAAAACAGTTCCTTGGTCTGGTCAACTACTACTACCAAATCTTACAAATCTAGCAAGCAAACTATATCCTTTGTATTAACTGTTAAAGAAACAACATACATTCAAATGATAAAAAGAATGCAATGACGCATTTGTTGGAATTAAGAAAGAAATGACCTCGGACACAGTTCTTGTACCATTCTCTACTGAATATCCCCTGTTGTTAACAACTGAATCATTGCTGCTATATTTCATCCTTCAAAGAATTTACCACCCCTTACAGCAACCAGACTACTCCACTATGATATTTTATTGTCTGGATTTCAATACACAATACAGCATCGCAGATCATCTGACCACGTCAATGTTGAGTAATTGTCAAAATTTCCAATTGAAGATAAATCCACTCCAAATTCTGAGGATTTTATTCCAGAGAAAGCAATATTGCAAGTTCAGCTAAACGCACTACCTGTTACAAACGAACAAGCTACAAACGAGAGCTACTGCACAAGATGAAGAGCTTTCTTCAGTCTACAATGCTCTACAAAGCTGTTTTTACATCAACAAACCTGACCAGTTCCGTGGTTTGGAAGGAGAATTGACATTGGAAAATGGTTGTTTGTTTCGAGGTATACGTCTGGTAATTCCTTTTACACTGAGAAAACTATTACTTGAAGAACTGCACACAGTACACACAGGTATAACTAAAATGAAAGAGTTGGCAAGACAATTCTGTTGGTGGCCTTCAATCAACTCAGACATTGAATTGTTTGTCAAATCTTGTAAACCATGCGCCTTGGTACCAAAATAACCCTCCAAAATACTCTCAACCTTGGCCTTCATCTCAATACCCGTGCGAACGTGTCCACATTGATCATGCCGGTCCATTTAAAGGAAATTACTTTTTGATTATTGTCGACTCTTACACCAAATGGCTTGAAGTATTCCAAACCAAAAGCATTACAAGATCAACATACATACATACATATATACATTGAGAGAAGTATTTGCTCGATTGGGTCTTCCAAGAATAGTTGTCAGTGACAATGGTCCTGCATTTGTTTCTGAAGAGTTCGCATTATTCATGAGAACTAATGGCATTTACCACAAGAAAATGGCACCTAATCATCCAGCATCGAACGGTCAGGCTGAGAGATATGTCCAAACGATCAAAAAGAAACTGAAAGCTATGGCTGAAGAATCAGGAGATACAAACTTGTGTCGGTCCCTACTACGTAATCGAAGAGTCATTAATATGACCACTGGAAGAAGTACATCAGAAATGATGACTTAAGAACAAGACTTGATCTATTGAAGACTACTTACAACAAAAATGAAGAGGCGCAGGGTAAATTACGTGAGTTTTGCTCTGGAGACAACGTACACGTTCACGACTACAGACATCCTGATGAAAAATGGAAATTTGGCAGGATACATACAAGAACAGGGGACTGGCACTATGCGGTAGAAGATAATGGTGAGTTGTTGAAACGACATGTTGATCAGATCCTGCCTTCACTAAGAGAAACCCCTTCCTACGAAGATGAAAAACGCCAAACTGTACAATGTATTCCCAATACAGACAACGTAATTTCACCACCTTCAAATTTTATAAAAATCTCAGATGAGGATGTTCAAACTCCAGCCATAAGTACGCCTGACAAAAGCCCAGAACCACAAATTGAAACAACCCCAAGAAAAATCAATGAACCAACACTATTTAGGTCAACAAGAACTATAAGAAAACCAGTTCGTCTTGATTTATGAAGCCTGAAACCCTTTTCCATGGGGAAGATTGTTATATCTCTATGGGCCGTTTTTTTCAATTGCCTGGTTTTCAGCTGGTTAACTAACCGCCAGTTAAGTTGTTTACAGTCTGCAATGTTTACATTTTCACGCAACGTTCAAAGTATTCAAATGAATTATTTGAAGATCTTTCATGCAATAAAGGTATAGTTTTACAATTTTAATTGAATTTAACATGTACACATTATGCTAATTCAGTTAAATACAAACTGTATTTAGCCCTTAGGGTCGTTTTTTCAATTGAGCCTTAACCGGCGGTTAAAATTAGGACAGGGAGCCAACCAATAGAAAAGCTGGATTTTTTAGGTTAAGTTTTACTTTGTCTATTTTGATTTTGCATTTTGTACAGTTTTTTCAATCTACTAAAATCAAAGTACAAAATCAATCAGCAATAAAACCCTAGCCTTAGCACATGAAAGTTATGAAATATTTAAATAAATCGACACTCATGGTGGGGATTCTCTATTAAACAAAAAAGAAGACGTTAAAAATTCAGTTTTATTCAAATTTGCCAGAACTATTCAAACTCAGTCAACGCCCGCAGTCGAGACCGACCAACCTGTCCTTGGGGTTTCCCAGGGAAAACGAACGCCAGCCCTTCAGCCACACCGCCCGCCCTGACCTCATTTCATCGACAGTCAGTCGCACCCTCTCGCTCCGCAAATATGCGCTTCCGCGGCAGCCCACCCGATGCGTCGCCCGTGAACTGCGAGTGCACAAGTGCCGTGGACCATGTAAATAGTTCTAATTAAGTTTCTTAGTTTTAATAGTGTTTGGTTTTAATATCAGTGTAAATAGTGACTTAGTGTGTCTACTGATGATGCAGCACAAGTGCGAAACACGTGAATAGACTACAACCTGCACCGTAGGATCTACAGGCCCTCAACCAAGGTAACTGTAATAAATAAATAGTTTATTGCGGAAACATATACATGCTATGCAATCGTCATTTATAGGTTGAACTAAAATATTCCTTGCATTCTGACATCGAGGCCCCATTTTGTTCATTCGCTCTCTCTCATTTATTCGAATTGTTCCACTCCTATTGTAAGTCGTTAAGTTCTGCAGTCTCCCAGTTATGTGCCATAAACTCGTCTGTGCTGTAAAACGTCTTTGTGACCAAGATTTGTTTTAGACGAGCTTTGAACGCCTTCGGCATTTGTGCACTTTTGATCGAATTTGGCAACCGGTTGACTAGTTGAACTCCTGCCTGAAAAGGAACTCTCTGCCTCTTGTTTCATAAGAGTGAATGTCACTTCCTCTGATGGGGTCACATTTTGATTTGAAAAGAAGACAAGTTTGAAGAATGTTATAGAGGCAAGGTAAAGTCAACAATTAAATTTTGGAAAGTTGGCCTGCACGACTCTCTTCTTTGAAGTTTTGCGACTGTCCGAACGGCTTTTTTTGGAGAATGAAAGCTCTTGAAAATTGCGTTTTTGAAGAACCCCCCCCACAACTCTAATCCGTAAGACAGGTGTGGGTAGATTACTCCGTAATACGCCGTCATTAGTACCTGAACTGGGCAGTACTCGGATAGCTGCCTCAAAACATAAATGCCCGAGGCTTATTTTGAACAGACACTGTCTACATGACAATCCCAAGTCAACCCTCGTCCCTCGATCAAGTGTATTCCAAGGAATTTAGTCGGGTAGACTTCTTTGATCTCAGTATCGTTCAACATGACTGTTGGGCTTTCTGAGTTCGTTGGTCGCAAGCAAAACTAAATGTATGTTGATTTTGTTGGATTTGTTTTGAGGCTGAGCTCATTGAAATGTTGAATTGAACTGTTGAGCTCAACAAAGGTCATGCGTTCGAGTTCTTGCACTGATGGTGCTTTGAAACAGAGAGCGTGTCATCTGCGTACTGGACAAGTTGTCCTTTTTGTACTGACGAGCCAACATCGTTGTCGTAGACCAAACAGAGCAGTAGACTTAGAATGGAACCTTGGTGGACCCTGTAACTTAGCCACTTCTCCTCCGATCGCGCATTAGAAATTTGGACGAACTGTGTTCTATTACAGAGATACTAATTGAACCACTTGAGTGGCATTCCTCGTATCCTGTAATATTCTAGTTGTGGGTTAAGGTAGCGTGATCAACACAATCGAAAGCTTTTGATAAGTCGAGAAATACACTGAGTGTAAGTTCCCGACTTTCAATCGCGTCTACTATCATGTCAACTAGACACATCACTGCGTCTATTGTCAATTTGCCATTCCGGAATCCGAACTGGCCCTTTGATATAGGTTGTGCCTATCTAAAAAGTTTGCAATTCGAATAAGGAAAGCTTTATCGAAAATTTTGCTGAATGCTGGAAGGATTGAAATCGGGCGGTAATTTTGAGTTGAGGAGGGGTCGCCCTTTTTAAAAATTGATGTGACTTTGGCATTTTTAAGAGAAGAGGGAACAGTTACTGAGTGAAAAGAGAGATTGATAAGATGTTCAAGTGGCTTGAGCAAGTGCTTGGCGCATTGTTTGATGAGCCACGTTGAAACGTTCTAACGTCAACCGGGCCGCACCGGGAAAACTCTTATGACCGCGGTTGAACGTCAGTAGAAAACATGTTTGGAAACCACGGAATCGCTCAGTGCGAGGTCGTGGGACCTTCCAGGGGTCGGTGATGTATATATTTGACCCGCGATAGACGTTGGCCGTGCTTTCGTCTATTTTATTAGTTATTTAGAGGACAGCTGAGGGCCGCAGAACTTCAGGTACAAGCCTGATGATTCCGCATATCATCATTGCCGTCAATTAAACGCGGGATACGCAATTTTCCGATCTCGCGGGAGCGGCGCGGAGAACCCGTAACCGCAAAATCCTGAGCAGAATCGCAACTTGCTTAAGACAGATTTTAAGACAGAAGGTCGTTGCAGGTAGGTCGCAGAAACGAATTAATTACGCGCGATAAACTAAAATTGATGTACAACGCTAAAAATCTCCTTTGGCGGAGAACGAAAGGAACGAGTGCTTGCGGTAATCGCGAGGTTCGGTGAATTTAGAAACGTTCGAAATCTATGGAATTATTAAATTTATTACTGTTAGCCCTGAGGTGACGGCTGACCATGATTCACATAATTGTCGCCTAGAATAATACGAACAGAACACCTACAGTCGTCCCACCGGCGAACCAGGTAAGATTTTAACTTGAAATAAATACAATGATCCAATAGAATACTACCAGCGGTCGTTAATTAAGGAGTTCTTCTAGGGTAACGGTTTGTCAGTTACCGGTTGAGGCCTGTAGATTACGGTGTAGATTGTAGTCCCCCAGCTTCGGGCCTAAAGACTATTAAAACAAGAACTTAATTAGACTCGCGGCTTACAGGCGACGCGTCGGGGCCTGTTTCAGACAGTAATCAGGCGGGCGGTGTGGCTGGAGGGCTGGCGTTCATTGTTCCCCTGGGAAACCCAAGGACAACGTTAGAATTTTTAAATCTCGAAGAACCCCGCCATGAGTGTCGAGATTAATTCTTATATAAATATAACAATTATATTATTATGTTCCTTGAATCTAGAAATCTGTTGTACAAATATTGCTTGCATTCAGGATTTGATTTGAGCATGTAATTTGTAGAATATGGTTTCCTTAACGTAAGAATTAATATACCAATCTTTTCTGTTTTTTTGTCTACGATGTGTATCATTTCGAGTTCGCGATAAACTAAAATTGGATTTTCTGTACAACGAATCTAAAAAATCTCCTTTGGCGGAGAACGAAAGGAACGAGTGCCTCCGGGGCTCGAACGCCGTAACGGTAAAATGAGTTTATAATCGCGAGGTTCGGTGAATTTAGAAACGTTCTATGAAATCTATGGTTGTGTGTAATTAATTTAAATTGGTCGGGTTTATGGAATTATTAAATTTATTACTGTTAGCCCTGAGGTGACGCCGCGTCGGGGCCGAGCAGACCCCTTCACATTAGCCTCGACAGATAAAACCATATTTTCACAAAATTACTATGCAGCGCCGGTGATTCACTTACGTACACCCGTGGTTAACTGTCGTGGCCAACTCAAACCACCCAAAGGCCTTCCGTGTCAGCGTATCCTACTACAATTTTACTTGTAGCAGACCTCATCCAGGAAAACCTACGAACAGAACACCTACAGTACGCAGTTCGTCCCACCGGCGAACCAGGCTAACAATAAGATTTTAAACTTGAAATAAATACAAATGATCCAATAGAATAAAACTTTTATACCAGCTATAAAAGTTTTATTTTATTGGATAATTTGTATTTATTTCAAGTTTAAAATTAAAAATCCAATAAGGAGTTCTTCTAGGTGTAACAATAAGATATTAGAAAATGTAAAAACCGTGAATAATATAACTACGACGAGGCGGTAAAATGAAACGTGTGCTAATAATTAAAAGTGTAAATGAAAATAATCGAAATAACGTATAAGGCTGGTACGGTATTTGCCTTAGCGCGAGAGAGAGAACAAGAATTCGTCGACGTTGACTGCAGCGGGACCACGAGGCGAGTGTCGACTGTGGTACCTTCACGCCGAGCGAAGCGAGGCCACTACATTCGAGCGACCCCGAAGGGGGTCTGGGGAGACGCAGGCCCCCTAGCGAGCGCCGCAGGCGCGAGTCACAATAATAAAATTGAATCACAATTTTATATACCGATTGAAAAAAACACATGTTCTGGACCATTTTTTAGTTATTTAATTTTGAGTTACATAGCAAATCATAAGAGCTTTTTTTTGTCAATGGAGAAATTGTTGGGCAATTCAAATTTTGTTCAAATTTGCTTATTGTTCTTATACATATGTTGAACCGATTGTAAAAAAAGTAGACATCACTTCGATGATAAAGTCGAAGTAAAGAAAAAGAAAACTCATCAAAACCTCTAGCCGTTCAGGGCCGTCGTAATTATGTAGGTATCCGGACACTTCCGCACACGGACATCTCCGCACATAGGACATTTCCGCGCAGTTTCTACCTGCGCTACCTGCCAAGGGATTAACTAAAGCTATTTATTGTTTGGCCCCGCAAATTTCCACACACTTTCTTTAGGATAAAGTAGAACTGTAGCCTAATAATTAAATATCGATACCCTGATCTGATTAACTTTAGTCCCAAGATGCTGTAAAATTTACATCGGTAGATGATAACTTTTAAATAGCATATCATCGTGTAGCTCCCCAAAATGTAAAATGCTGTTGTCAGCTACTATGTTCTCGGGAAGAAAGCTAAGAAGAACTGTCTAGATGACAATTGAATTTTAGTTGGTTTTTGTACTCTTGGAAAGAGTATTGAACAGTTTGGCAACAATAGCCCAGGCCGCTGGGGTCGGCATAACAAAACAAACTATGCGGCTATGAATTACTACGAAGTTAGACAATGCCTCAGGTGGCTGAGCGTAGGCGCAACGTTCCTGGATGAGTCAAAACTACATAAAGAGCGGAAAACCCCGAGAGGAATGAACTTTAGGGAGGATAACGGTTTCCTCGGCATAAACTATTTATTTAAATATTACACTATAATTTAACTAATAAACATGACTTTGACTGTGGAAATAAAGAAAAGTGGAAAACCTCATATATTATACCGAAATTACAAGTACAGGGAAAGTCATGTATTGAAAAACGGAGAAGTGGTGTGGAGATGTCTCGGAACTTCGTGCAAATCTACAGTTAGAACAAACTCGGATAAAACCGAAGTTATCGACTGCAAGACAACACACACTGGTCATCACCCAACAACAATGCGATCACTGACGTCTCCCAAGGCTCTCTCTACACCTACGACTTCGCGTCTCTCGGCCGCCTCTGACATCACGCCCGCGCCGGCCAGTGCACCAGTGACACCTTCAGCTTCTGATACATCAACCGCGACGTCTTTCACTTCCCAATCACAGCCAACCATGCTTACCGACACCTTAAATACCACTAACCCTTCACAAAATATGCCTCAAAATGATTTAGTGGTAGAGAACGCTAGACTGAAAAAGGAACTTTCGGCTTTGCAGACTGAGTTTAAGAACCTTTTGGATCACTCTGCAGAGTCGGATATGAGGCTGACAAAGTTTACTAGTGAGATTTTCACCTCACCAGTAACGCATTCATCAACACAAAATAATTCAAAATTGCCGTGCGTTCGATGTAAAGTCTTACATGAGGAATCATTGAAGATGATAGGCACGATTCGAAGTTTAGAGGCTGACATTGAAACGCTAAAATATCAAAACGAGAACAACTTTATGCGGCAAACTCAATTCCCGTCCTCCTCTATACCAATTGAAAACCGCTTTGATGCTCTCTCGGAAGAGGAAGACAATAATCATTTTACTATTGTGTCAGGGAAACAAAAACAAGTTAAAAGAAAAAAGAAACTCCCGGACTCTAACGGCATAAGTAAAACTATTAAACCGAAATCCAAAAATCAAAAACCAAATACGGGTAACCATAAGCAACAAAACCCATCACAAGACGGGAAGCACCTACCCTTTAAAAATATCTGTATTCTAGGTGACAGTCACTCACGACATTTAGCTGGCTTGGTGGGGGAGTTGGTGACTTCTGACACAAAGGTAATCGGCGAGTGTAGACCAAATGCCGGCCTACAAATAGTGGCACCCAAGATAGACAGACCCACCTTAGAAGACAGCTGTTATGTAATCATTGCTGGAACAAATGACGTAGCTACTGGGAACGAGAAGAACATCTTTAGGTATCTAGAGGAGACAATATTAAGATACCGAGCTACTTCTAAGGTGCTGGTATGTACTCTGCCGCGACGCCACGATCTACCCAGGAGTAGCCCAGTCCATCGAACAACAGAAATAGTCAACAATTTCATCACGGAACTATGCTGCCGATACGAAGATGTACAGAGCCTAAATGCCTACAATATACCCCGACGCTTATTTACCACCCATGGATTACACCTGCGCATGAGAGGGAAGACCCTGCTGGCTAGGCGTATCAAGAACGCGCTGTACACCTTCACAACCCCAGACAGCAACATCAAAAGAAAAGGATGCCCAATGCTTGAAGCTGCCACCTCAAGGACCGAGAAGCTGGAATCTCCGACGATCGCTCCGGGGGAAAGATCTTACGCGGAAGCTGTGGCAGATCTTCCCCAGCACATGACCTACCACCAAGGTAGTGAGGACGTCATCGTCTACGACCTTAGAACTCCAGGGACAGACAGCCAAATAACCACAATTAAAGATGCTTTTATAGGGAGTCCACTTACAGTCCAGTAACAAAAATAGCCAACAACAAAAAACCAATCACAATTCCGAAAACAATTTTAAAAAGACAAGTATCATTTGTGCATCAAAATGCTCAAATGGCGACAAACAAGGGGGATGAGCTAACTCTCATGTGCGAGGAACTCATTCCCGACTTGCTTGTTGTTACCGAGCACGGTTTTAACAACAGCAATGTTAACCATTTCAAAATTCAAAATTATCAGTTAGCTTTATTGCCGCACCTCCACCAAAGGAGGAGGAGTAGCAATATTTTCAAAAACAGAACACTCTTTTTTTTACAGTACAGACAAACACTTCGAAGTGACTGGGGTAAAATTCAAACGTCCCTAACGAATCTTACAGTCGTCGGACTGTACAGACGCTCCAGCGGGAACGAAGATTCTTTTTCACCAAATTTGAGCAATTGTTGTCCGACCTGTCAAAAATGGTCACCAGTTTGTCATAATGGGTGACTTCAACATCGACGTCTTAGACGTCAGTAGCCCAGTGACAAAACTGTTTGCCGACTTGTTAAAGTCGTTTGGCCTTGTTTGGTCGGTGAACTCGCCAACGAGGGTCACCGATCACTCAGCAACTGCCATAGACAACATTGTTACCAACCTGATTGGCACAAGGGTGACTGTGATCAACACAGCAATTTCGGATCACTATGGCCAGCAGATCACTATTGGTGGTCATGAGCCTACACGGGATCCACCAATCGCAAAAACAGTAAGAGATACAAGGCCCACAAACATCGTGCTCCTAAACCAATTGCTTTTGCAAGAGGAATGGAGTTTTCTAAACTTTAGAGATCCCGTAGAACAACAGTTTCAAAAATTCGAACAAACCTTTAAATTTCACCTCGACGTGAGCTGTCCCCTAAAGAAAAAGCAACAAAAACCGAGAAATCATCAACCGTGCAAATGGATTACCAAAGGTATTCTAATTTCGAGAGAAAGATTATTGTTTTACTCCGAAATTAAAAAGCACACAACAAATGTAGAGTTTAAATTGTTCTTCCAAAACTATAGACGTATCTATAGAAGGGTCATCAAAGCTGCAAAAGCTTACGATGTCTCCAAAGCGCTGCTCGCGTCAAAAAACGTGTCGAAAACCGCTTGGGCCATAATAAACAATAAAAACCAACAGACAGACAAACAGATCAAACTCAACACAGACAGTGAACAACTCAACGATCCCCTCAGGGTCGCTGAGGAATTCAACACATTTTTTTCCTCGGTCGGAGCTGATCAAGGCCTTAGTTCGGCCAAGATCCAGCCCGCTCTCCCATTAATACCGAGTCCTACAGCCTCAATGGCTCTGACTCCGGTCACAGAGGAGGAAATTGCTACGGTGATAAGAAATCTCGCTTCAAAAAAAACAAACGATTCAAGTCATGTGTCAACGTGGCTTATCAAACAGTGCTCAAAGCATTTGTTGAAGCCACTTGAACACTTGATCAATCTCTCTTTTCACTGTGGAACAGTTCCTCTCTCTCAAAATCGCAAAAGTCATCCCATTTTCAAAAGGGCGACCCGTTTTCAAAACAAAATTACCGCCCGATTTCAATCTTACCAGCCTTCAGCAAAGTCTTTGAGAAGGTGTTTCTAATCAGAATCGCGAATTTTCTAGAAAACACAAACAAATTGCTATCATCAAACCAATTTGGGTTTCAAAGTGGAAAATCCACAATTGACGCAGTCATTCGTTTAGTCGAGATGATAGTAGAAGCCATCGAAAGTCGAGAAACTACACTCAGTGTATTCCTCGACTTGTCAAAGGCTTTGACTGTGTTGATCATATCACCCTGGTTCAAAAACTCGAATATTACGGGATACGAGGAGTGCCACCAAGTGGCTTGAATCGTACCTAGTGATAGATCACAATTCGTAGGAATATCTGACGTTAAATCGGAGAGGAGTGGCTGAACTGGGGTCCCACAAGGCTCCATACTCAGCCGCGCTCTTCTGATTTACGTCAACGACGTTGGCTCATCGGTACATAACGGACAACTTGTCCAGTACGCAGATGACACGACTCTCTGTTTCAAAGCATCTTCAAACCAACAATTGGAAATCGATTCATTTATTGAGCTCAACAAAGCTATTCAGCATTTCAACGAGCTCAATCTCAAAACAAATCCAACAAAATCAACATTTATTCAATTTTGTCTGCGACAGACGGTCTCAGATATTAGTCCAACAGTCATGGTGGACAATACTGAGATCGAAGAGGTCTACTCAACAAAATTCCTTGGGGTACACCTCGACCGAGGTTTGACCTGGGAATATCATGTAGACAGTGTCTGCTCAAAGTTAGCCTCAGGCATTTATGTTTTGAGGAAATTGTCCGAATACTGCCCAATTCAGGTACTGATGACGGCGTATTACGGAGTAATCTACCCACACCTTCCTACGGATTGGCTTTGTGGGTGGATGCTCAAAATCAAGTTTTGACAGAGTTTTCATTTTGCAAAAAAAAGCAGTCCGAACCATTGCAAAACTACAATGGAGAGAGTCGTGTAGGCCAGCATTCAAAATTTGAAATTGTTGACACTACCTTGTCTCTATTTTTGGAAACTTGTCTTTTTTCAAATCTAAGTGCGGTCTCGTAAGAGGATGTGACATTCACTCTTATGAAACTAGAGGCAGGGAGAACTTCCGAACTGGGAGACACAGAACGGCAGTTCATGAACGTTTACCTTCTCAGGTAGGAGTTCAACTAGTCAACAGGTTGCCAAATTCTATTAAAAGTGCCCCAGAGCTTAAGGCTTTTAAAACTCGTTTGAAAAGGTTTTGACCGCCGAAGCATTTTACAACACAGACGAGTTTATGGCACATGACTGGGAAACAATAACTGACTACTGGATTGAAGTGGTACAATGCCTCGAATGAATGAGAGAGGCGAGTTCCTGAATGTCAAAATGTATGTCTGATTGGGATTTCGATGTTAGAATGAGAGGAAAATTTTAGCTTTTAAAACAGATTTGACGTTTGTATAACATGTGTAAATTGTTAACACAATAAACTATTTATTTATTTATTTATAATATTCATTTCTTGTTTTGGTGCCGTACACAATTAACACCGGACGACATGGAAACAAGTGTTACGACTAAAGGTAGGCCTTCTGTCGCCTTTAACGGATTCAATTATAGCAAGGCGGGAGAAAATAAGGACAATGTCATAACGTGTGCCAAAATCGGGGCACGACTACATGTGTTCGATACATTTCTGGACCCGTGTCACTTCAGTGGGAGGAATGTGGCTATACTGCCAGCTTACTATAGGTTAGGTTAGAATACTTTCTATAGTTATAGAAAGCTGAGCTGTGTTATTATAATTGTGCTGTTGAATGGGCCATCCTTAGTGACCTGCCCCCCTCGCGTTAGGAGTATGTGGAAATGTCCGGGCGTAAACAACAGGTAACCCCTGTCAAACCCTCGTCAGGCATACTTAATTACAAGTGTGTGGAAGTGTCCGCTGTAATGATGTGTGTGGAAATGTCTTAGAGCGGAAGTGTCCGGCATTCAATTATGTACTATGTAGTATGGCAAATATCATAGAACTCTTTGTTTGTTTTATAAGGCTTTGACAACTCACAGACGTTAAAGTTTATTTGTTTGTTTATTGCTCTGTCAAAAATCAAAATTGAAAATTATAGTCGTCTACCAATACCAATAGTTTTGCATTTTCTGTCAAAATAATAGGATAGGCATATCTCTACACACTTATATTTGGTTAGGTGTGTTTAGAACATAATTTACAAGTGGATTTTGACTTTATGTTTGGAATTATACCACGGGGTTTATCTTTGAACTTTTTGTTAGTTTGGTGAACACCAAAAGGAGCTAAGCCCATTATGACATCTTATGAGTTTTGTTAATTTTGCTAGTAAAATACTTTCTTCAGGCTCTTCATAATTTCTTTTTAATTTCAGTTTCTTCTTGCTCATGTCTTTGTTCAAGTCGAGAGAGATTTGGTCTTCTCAATGTGGACGAGATGAGTGTTATGACCAAGGGTGCATGGTGGTGGCTGACATTCTAAATCGAAGCCTGGATTGTATCATAGTCGGCAGCCAGAATGGGTTTGTTCAGATATTCCAACCCCAGTCAGACTCTGAGAGTGATGCGGAAGGCTTTAGACCCACCGATTTGCTGATTGAAACCCAACTACCAAACCCTGTCATACAACTAGCCGTAGGAAAACTGGTCTCGTAAGTATGTATTAATTGTACAATAAGTTAAATTCAATTTTGCATGAATCAGAACCATACACAACCAAAATGAATGAAAAAGTGCTTTATTTTTCCTTTAATAGTTACAACATCAGGTCTAAAGCTATGGTTTTTTAGACCTGGTTTACGGTGACCGCTACATTACGGCCGTAATGTGACGGTGACTTTTGTTTTCCAATGAGATCCAACCATATGAGAGTGGTTTCCTAGAGAACGATGGACGTAAAGTAGTGGTAAAAACTAGGTTTTTTCCAGGTGACACATTTTGATTTGTAAACAAAAGTCTAGCTTGTCCATTACCATACATGTGAATAAACGTTGACAACCAAAGTAAATAACATGTCAAAAGATGTTTTTGTCTACATCTGTTTAAATATTGTGTTAAGTTCACCGTCACTGTTACGTTCACCGCTACATTACGGCGATCAACGCTGTCCTAGGAAACCATAGCTGTATGCAGAAAGCATGCTACTTCAATTTCGTGCATGTTTTTGTTTCATTGTTCATTTTGTTGTTATTGTTTCAATAAAGTATGTTTTTCAATTCAGCCTTTACCGGCGGTTAAAATTAGGACCAGAAGCCAATCAATAAGAAAGCTGGATATTTTTGAGGTAACGTTTTAGTGTGTCTGTTTTGATTTTGCATTTTGGTGTACAGTTTGTATTGAACTACATTAGCATAATGCATACATGGTAAATTCAATAAAAAATAGTTAAAAAAAAACCTTTATTGCATGAATGATCTTCTATTATTCATTTAAGTGTTTCGAACTTTGTGTGATAATGTAAACATTGCAGACTGTAAACAACTTAATCGGTGGTCAGTTAACCAGCTGGTTAGCAGGCAATTGAAAAAACGGCCCTTAAAGCCTGAGTCACATTTGTCTACTTTACTAGCAGCTATCGAAATAGCGGCTATTAGGTAGCTAGTGTGACATAGGTAGTAGCGGCTACTAACAGTAGCGCGCTAGTCAAAAACCACTAGCACCAAAAATCAAACATGTTCTATTTTCCGTGCTACTAACTCAAGCGAGTGAGTCACGTGACCAACTAACGGCTAGCAAGTAGCAACCTGGCGGCTAGTGTGACATACTGAGATACCGGCTAGTTACAACTGCACGTGCTGTCTGTCAACTTAAGTTTTGTTTCAAGTGTATTTGTAAAACAGTTAAGTGAGAATGAGTGATATTATGTCATAACATTTTTGACAGTTGCAATGTATCTTAAGGCTATCTCTAATTTCGTGCGGCTCGGAATTTTTTGTTGTAACTATTTTTGTTTTGTAAATAGTTGATCAAATCATCACAAACGTCTGTTACACACCCCAATATCAAATGGTTTAAATCATCATGTCTTATACCAACAGATGACATTTTACACGCTTGGCACAGACAGAACTAAATGAAACTGAGTAGCACAATCCCAACTACTAGGTAGCAGCTACCATGTTTTGTGTGTGACAACTTTAGTAGCATCTATTTTACTAGCAGCGAACCAGTAGTGTGACTCAGGCTTTAAGCTTAGTAATTATTTTTAAATAGATAGCAATAACTTTAATTGTACATTATACGGATCATATTTTTTATATACATACATACAGAACAAGAAATAATTTACACAATATAAACTTGACTGATAGAGAAAGATTAAAATTTGTGTGTACTCGCTATAGCAATGTTTGCAAGCTTTGGTGATTTAGTAAAACTGATTAATTTTTACTGTAACACTTTCTCACTGAATAAACATTATCTAGTAGTATTTCAGTACATCACAGTGATAAAATCTTACATAATATACAGGATAGTTCAACATTTCAATAGTGTGACATTACGTTATTGATAGTTTACTTTGATAAAAAAAAAGAAGTTTCCAACTTACTTACTTCTTATTACTTTGAATTGAACTTACTTTCTCTTCCATTTATTACTTACTTATTACTTACTAACTTACTTCTTATTAAATTTATTTAGTCGTTTTCATGTTCCAGGGGATCTCAGAACAAACACATCGGTGTCCTGCAGCCGCGCAGTGTGGCTGTTTTCAGTCTTGTGGCAGTTTCTGGATCAGCTCAACACGCTAGCGTTAATTATTCACCATTATTTACTCGTAGTTTGAGAATGGAATATTAGACTTTAAGTCAGTTATATCAATTCACTAACTCAGCCTCAGCAAGTATACGTATGACAAAGTTTTTATGATGGTGAATGATTTCCAAAACTTGAGAGGTGTAGGTACACATTTTTAAAGTTTTTGAGAGCAACTAATTTAGAACTTTTGGAAGTAAACCTGCAATCCAAGTATGCCTTCAATCACTGGAAAGCTATATAATATAGTAACATCAAGAGGGGAAAAAAATATGAAGACAAGTTTGGTATTCTTGGTGGCTTCAAAAGACATGTTTAATTTGCGTGTCATCCAGCATCTTTCTGTAGCATTTTCGGTAGCAAGCAAAGTACTAACATATCTACATATACCATAGATTTTTTAGTTAAATTTACTTTTCAGGTGACCAGTATGATTTAGTGTTGGCTTACGAACATCAGCTGCCAAAGTCCGCCTTCTCCTTTGTCATTGGTCCCTTTGGATCTGTGAAAGGAAGGGATTTCATTTGTGTACAATCTTTAGACGGAACTTTATCATTTTTTGAACAAGAAACGTTCGCCATCAGTCGAACTCTAACTTGTTTCCTACTGCCTTCTCCAATGGTGTACGTTCCTTCGAGCGATTCCTTCATCGTACAAAACGCTAACTGGGTTCTGGAATGTTTCAGGTACTTTTCTAACCCATAGTTGCAAGGCTAAAATAATCGTTCTAAAGATAGAAATATTAAATTTAGTTGTAATATTAAATACGCTTAGTCATTACATGGCCTTAAATTAAATTAAGTTTTGTATACTTCAATGAAAGTCTTGTTTGTTGTTATTTTTTGCCATATTATCGTAGCTTATAGCCTTGTGTTATTATGGTTTTGTTTTTAGAAATCCTGGCAATTATTGTACATAGAAAAAAAAACTATCACATAATTTTGACCAAACCTTTTTAAAGATTAATTTCCTCAAGTATTTACAATTTATCTTTAACAATTGACATTGAGGTGCAAAATTAGCTTTTCCTCTAATATTGATTTAACTGACCTTTACATTAATTTTGACTGGTGACATTTAAGCATGGTTAGGTTCCTCTTAGGCAGTGTTGAGTAACAGCGTGCTACTCTTAATCATAGTTTAGAAAACAGAGTTACTAGTAATAGTAGTATTAGTTCACCATGTTACAATCGGGGAAAATATCGGGCATAAATGGTGCTGATTCTCTTGTGCTAAAATAGTCTAAAATAAAACTCAAGCATCACTCATGTGTCTTCCTATTCCTCAAAAGTGTGCAAAACACTGCAAATTCGAGGTTACAATCTCATTCAAGCTTTAAACGCTGTTCGGAAATCAGCTCAAAACTAGCATGAAAATAACTTGCTACTTTTTCTAATAGTTTCAGCTTGCTATTTTTTTTGAAAACCTGTTTTAGTTTTCGTAAACCAACATTTTAGACAAGTAGTTTTAGCTCGCTGCTCTGCTCGTAGGTATGAAGTATTGGCAGACGAGAACCGCAAGCTAGTGCCGACGTGGTCGCTGAGCCTGGGTGAGCCTCTGATAGATGTAAAGGTGGTGACGACACAGGGCTCCAAGACTGCCGTCGTGGTGTTGGCCGAGCGCAACCTCTACTGTCTGCTCGAGGGCGGAGGTGTAGACCTTGCCAAGCGGCTACAGTTTACACCCTGCGCACTGCACCCTTACGTCACAGGTGGGCGGCAGTTCTCACATCTTTATTCCGAAATCATAAATAAGTACCGAGCGTTTGTACAAACTTAATCAACTCTTCATGTCTAGAATCAAAACAAAATTCTCAACTTTTAAAAGTGCATTTTTCTAAACAAGATACATTAGATTCGAACTTAAATCTGTCCTTCGCTTATCCAACATTCTTTCTGTGTTATTTGTCATCTAACCAGACAAAAACTTGTAAAAAGTCAGGAGAAAATCACACATTTGCTTTCATGGTGAATTTTGTGTGTTGTGTTACATAGGTTCCTTTCACTTTTTATTCATATATTGTCATTTTGTTCAAAAAGTAGAATGTTTCTATAAAACTGAATAACATTAACATAGCCTATTTAAAATTTTAATGGTTTTATAAGGTTTCCTTGTTATCTAACATTTAGGGTTTCCCACCCTTCTGCCAGCCCGTTTGTGATAGACAAGCGAGACTACTGTATACCTGCCTTGTTTCATCCACAAATTTAAGTGAAGATATTATTTGGTTCAGAACCAGACAGAAGGCTGATGGTTCTTGTCGTGGTCGACACGGCGACTCTGCTGGTTTACGATCTGACAATGCTTTGTTGGTCGTCTCAACTGCCGTTTGTTCCTGTTGTCATTTCTAGGGTTAACATTCAGGTTCGTGCCACCCATCTGTCTGGAGTAGGTTAGAGTCGGCAGTAAGACACCATTTGAATTGGCTTTAAATATTTATGAACACATTTTGTAGTTTTAGATATGGTTTGTTTTACAGTTTACAAAGTGTTGTCCAAAGGTTGATTTGCACTTTTTTTTAATACTTTTGATACTTTGATACCACTTTAGTTTTTTGCCATTTACCATAGAGATACCATTTTAGTTTTTTGCCATTTATCATAAGCCTAGCAGTTTCTAAGGATCCCGCACACTTTAGTCTTCTGAGAAACTTGTATGATTTTATAAACAAAACAAAAGACATGAAAATAATATCACACCACTTGCTAGTATCTTTTGATATATTAACCTTTATACCAACGTCCCGATCACAGAAAGTAAGAAACACTTGAAATTGTCCAAAACAAATTATTAAATAGCCCTACACTGTTACAAGAAGGTGTTAAGGAGCTAATGGAATTACTGAAGGAAGTATTGAACCAAAATTATTTTAGTTTTGAAGGAACTTATTTCAAACAAATAGACAGCTTGGCTATGGGCTCTCCTCTAGCAGGACTTCTAACAGACATTAATTTTATACTTAAACCACATTAAAAACAAAACCATTTTATTTGAAGAAAATAAATTTAAAAATAAAATAAAAATGTACCACAGGAATGTTGACAACACATGTTTGTGTTTGATGGAAATTCTCGGGAGCTAGACAACCTACTAACGTATTTAAATAAAATAGCACCAAAACTAAAATTCACACAAGAAATAGAACAAGATAATGCACTGAACTTCCTAGATCTAACAACTACAAAAAATAATGACAAATTGGAATACAGTATTTACAGAAAGCCTACAACCACAGACCAGACAATACATGCCTCCTCTTACCACCCGCACTCTCATAAAATTGCCGCTTATAACTAAATAGTGTACAGACTCACCAATGTACCTATGACCGAAGCCAATTACACAAAAGAGGTCAAACTTATAAAACACATAGCTACCGCCAATGGCTACAAAACTGAGCTCATAGACAGATTGATAAACACACAAAAGACTCGTAAAAATAACCCACCATTATTAGATGGAAGTAAAAGTGATACAAAATACATATGTGTCGAATATTGCCATACAACAGAACATGCTTTAAAGAACTCAACAAATATAATATCGAACTATCCTTCAAAACATCAAATAAATCCCAGAAACTCCTCAGCCGTAAGAAGAATACAGAGAACAACATGGACAAATCTGGTGTAAACAAAATAGCATGTGCGGATTGCCCTAGCACGTACATAGGACAAACAAGACGTTCCTTTAAGGAGAGATTTAGAAAGCATATTCCAGACCCTAAGTGTGAAAAACAACGATCAAACGTCTCGCAGCATCTTATTGACATGGACCATTTGCTGTTGCCTATAAACAAAAGTCTACAAATCTCTCAACTCCTTGTAAAAATTTGAAATATACAAATCTTTTAAAAATAATCATCCACTTTTAAACGAAAAATTACTGTAGAAATCACACCCTCTCTTCAACCACCTTATCAATAGCTCAAGACAAACACTATCAGCTGATCATCTGTTATCAGTCCAGCTAGGAAGAAGTGGGGAGGGGATTACAAAGATGCAAGCCTCAGTATGGTCCTCGCATGCCGTGACGGGAAGGTTGTTTATGAGCTGGCTCGATGTTTTATATTAATTTATTGTGTTTATATTAATTTATTTTGTTTATTCGTCGTCATTCCTGTGAGTCATGTACTTTCTGTGGATGTTTTAATGTGAAGACGAAGCCAACTGTGGATGAAGACATGATTATGGCCTGATTAGGTCAAAACGCGTCGTCCATCTACAAAATTAGGATAGTGACAAAGGTGCCCATTAATTACCCATTAATTAGTTTTGGTCCCAGTAGCAGGAGGTTTTAGATTTGTTGGGGGCGCAAGCAAGAGAAAAGATTTTTATCGTGGGCCAATGGAATCCTCCCCACTGACTCTTGGGTCTCACTTATGACTCATCACTCCTTGCATGTTGCTTTGTCTCTCTTAGTCAGTGTGTTTTGTTTAGTCACGCGATACACATATTATTAGTTGGCATGTGAATAAGTTTATTGGGACGTTTTTGCTATTTTAAAATGTTTTTTTTTCTGATATACTGATCAGTTATCATAAATTGTACAAATCCTAGAATCACATAATTTTTCCGTGGGACCTACCCTCTCGAGGGAAATGGTATGTGAACTTGTTACCACTGACGATTTTTATTAATCGGAACTAGTAACGACAGAAACTGTTGATTCAGCAATTGAGCTATTGCTAGATACAAATGTATTAAATTTTAATTTTGAACCCACCTGTAAAGCCAACCACTTCATACCCACTTTAATTTTCATTATTTATCTTTAAACCCAGTTTTATTTTATCTTCATGACCCAGTGACTTCGAATACCAAAGATGAATATGCAATCAAAACTATCTTAAACTCAAACGTAAAGTAAAACTTTTTTTTTTCAAACTCTGTCAAAATTTATCTAGACAAAAGCGTACAATATATGTCAAAATCTTCGATATGTTTTACCCAATAGGGAAATGTAACAGAGATCAGTTAACTTTGCCTCTAATTAATTCATTACTGCAGTGTGATAAATAGCAGACAGCTTTAAAGCTACTTGTTTTAAATGTTTAAAACAAGAACTTTCAAGCTCCTAAGATGAGCACACATGAAGAAAGCATTTGACAATCTTGTATCCTAAAAGTGCTTGCGAAAAGGGATAGAATTAAAAACTACACTAATAATAATAATTTATTAAGTCAGTGTACAATGTGAATTGTGTTGACTTTGATGCAATGGAGATGATACAATATTGGTGAAATGAGAGGTGAAATAATGTCCATATACGTCTTATAATTTTGTCTTTCTTATTTTATTTCTTATTTTGTCTTTCTTTGGTCACTTTGAGCAAAGCACAGCCTAAACCCGTTGATTTTAGTAAAGCGTGAGATAACGTACGATAGAGCCCTCTGTAATGTAAATCAATATTTTTTAAACATTTATCCCCTAAGAGTTTAAAGTGATTTAGAAAATAAATTAAACTTAATAATCAGCAATGTACGGTATGGGTCAGAAATTTTAACATTCAACAGGCGAATCTCTGGGGCTGATGTAGTCACATGTTTCTCACAGGGTATCCAGGGTCTGGTGACGTTACTGTCAGAAGACGGACAAGTAGTGTGCTGCTACCTCGGTACTGAGCCGGCTGTGTTCATGGCACCTCCCTTCCCCAGCAAGGCGCTAGGCTACAACGAACTACAGAGCAAACTGGCGGCTTTACAGCATCAGATAGACTCCTCCTCGCAGAGTAAGTACAGCCTGTCTCGACCTTTGTTTCGAAATCTCTCGTCATTGTGGTATAAGTCATTACATCCATTTTTGTTCGTTAACATGTGGGTAATGTTTATTATTAGTTTTGGACCAACAATGTTCACCTACATTACATTATTGAGGCCATGTACAGTTCTTAGTTAATTAAAGCCTATACTTGCGTCACTACGTCTTTTATAACAATTTAATTAACTAAGGACTTTACATGGAAAATTATCAAACAATTCCCATTGGTTCTTTTGGGTTCATATTAAGAGTGCACAGTACCTGCTGGCCATTTTGTTTTTTTGTCCCATAAAAACAATGCAAAAACAAGCATTTTCTTGAGGCACTTCATGCCTACAATTTTCATCAGATCTTTTTAAAATCAGTTTATTTGTTTAATTGCAATATACTGCAGTGGCTCCACTGACCACTTTGTTGAAAATTTTATTAGTTTACTAGTAAAAAAAGGAAATTCAAATACAAAGTTAGTTCACATTCTTTATTTATTTCACGGTCTTATAAATAAAGAATTGGAAATTCGGCTCAACAGAGACACTAAAACATTTAATACACTTTGAAAAAAAGTTTATTTCATAAAAATCCCATGAAAAATGTTGGTGTGAAGCGTCTCAAGAAAATGCATGTTTTTACATTGCTCTTAAGGGACGAAATTCAAGGTCACAGTCACTACTGTGCAGCCTTAAATTCTTAACTAATTGTACATCCTAATCTCAACATAACAACCTCAGTTCAGTCATGACATGAAATCAATTTTAAATTTGTCAATGGTGTGCGTTGATGGTTTGTTTGCGTTTTGTAGGTTATTAGATGAATGTAACTTTTTGTTTAAAGACTTTTTATTTCGGGCCGATCTGTAAAATGAAGATTGAAATGTCACAAAACTAAAGTCGAGCACAAATGATCAGACCGCTGGCAACGTTTCAGATCTCAGTTTAGAGTTGAAATAAAACTAGAAGCTATAAATACTGAAGTCTAGACGCATTATGAACATCACAGTGTGTTTCAGTAAGTACAGGCGCCTCGTAATCACGACTGGCTGCAGAGTGGTGGCTACACTTTTCCCGCAGGATGTCCCCTATCGCAGGATCTTTTCTTATACTCTGTGTTTGTGCACAGACGCAGCGCTGAAGATGAACGAAGGTCACGAAGTGTCGGTGAGTTGCCGCACGTTGACGACAGCTGACCCGAGCCTATGCCAGCTGATGGTGAAGTTGACTCCATCACTGACACTCAACAATGTACAAGTCACCGTGTCAGTCACACCCCCACTCACTGCTCACCCGAGTACCTTCCATCTACTCAGCCTTGGTGAGTATATGCACACATTGTCTCAAACCACTCATATCAATGCGTACGAGTGTTATCCCGTGAATACAAAAACAATCATTATCATTCCCAAAGAACAATTATGGTCTTTGTATAGATGACAAGCTTACATATGGAGAGGTGATAGGAGGTCCATCATGGAGAGTCGTAATACCTTAATACAAATGGTATTAAAAGTTGGGTAGCATGTTACCTTATTACCAAGCAGCATTCTTTGACTAGGAAGTCTAGATAGAAGTTGTCAATTAAAGTTCAAACAAAAACACAAAAATATATACACTATTTACATAGTAGGCAAGTTCTAGGCGGAAGGTGAGACGTTACAAAAACTAAATATCTTCGACTGGTTCCTCAAAGAAATCCTGCAGCAAGTAAAACCTCCTCCTCTCCAACCAAGATGATAGCCTAGCTTTTAGCTGGTTGAGGGTAAGATTTCTCACTTCTATTTGCAGCCTGTTGAACATTCTGTACACAAGAATCGGGTAACTATCCTTAACTTTGCTCAGGCTACACTGTGGTAAGTCCAGGTTCTTCCTGCCCCTGGTGTTGTGATTGTGAATCTTGTCTCGAATTAGTTCTGAAAGTGGAGAATATACTGAGAGTAGACAGTGAGAACCTTCAGATGTTGAAACAGTGGCCTGCATATCAATTAATTACATCAGCATTAACTCTTTCAATTTGAATAATACTTTTTTCCTTAGCATAAAATAATAAAGGGAAGGGATTATTTCTTTTTTTTGTTTAAAGAAGAGGAAAAAATTTGCTGAATAGATTTTTTGAAGTTGACATCTTCAAGGGCATGCAGGTGAGTCAGTGGGCTGCTTGATTTGTCTGTTTATTTCTGAAATAAATAAGTAAAAATGTCTTTATTACAAGCGTTTCTCAATTTACGTTGCTTTACAGAACAAATTAAAATATCACATTTCTTGATGCCTTGATGAAGACCCATTAAAAACCCCTTCTGTCTTCATTATACCTGACCATGGAATCACTTTCTATTATAACTTCACAGAAGGGGTTATTACTAGACAACCTCAAGAAGTGCGCCAACAGAGGTTTATTTCACACAGGTGAGATGGCAGAAGTGAGCAGCTTGATACAATTCTCCAGCTCACACCCGGTGTGTTTATACTCTGCGGACGTGCACGTGGTGACTACTTACGTCAGCAACAACGGCACTCCTCGCGTCCTCGCCGTCACGTCAGTGCTGCCAACCTCGCTGCTGCTGCTGCCCACCGAACCCAGCAAAGAGTCGGAATTCAAGCTCACCCTTGCCTTGTCTCACCCGGCCGTACCACTCAACCAACTCTTCTCAGGTACACGAGCTCTTGTCAGTCTCACTTAACGGGTTAGAAAAGTATACATGGAATGCAAATTAACTTACAGCAAGATGTACTTTGAGCAGAATGTACAAATTAAGGGGCAGTAATTTAGCTGCAAGGCCGAGTATTCTTGCTTAGATAATCAATATGTGATTCCCATGTTAAATGAATTTAATAACGTTTTGTAGAGTATGGCTTGCCTGATAGAGTACTCAAATCTAGGATCCGTTTATCCTAGGTGAGCATCGGTAGCGACTGATACAACAAAGAAAAGAGAGAAAACACTTTAGAGTGCCTTTCACTTACATGATGGTTGTTTCTTGCCTGATAACGATGTTGTCTTGTAATAACTTCCGACTTTGGTTTTACTCCTGCTTTCATTCCCGAATGCATTTTTAGTCCCTCAAGTTCCTGGCGCCGTTTGAGCTATGCAGTAAGTGGCCGTGTGTCAAAAATCCAAAATCCACCTTAATACCACAAATTCCACTGACTGGAGTAGCTATAACTCTCGTAAGGTAGTTCTTGGTTTTATACAGAATTCTACACCATATTTCCAATTGTCAAAATTCACCGAGTGGACACCCTGAATAAACAAGAGACAAGCTTGAAATTGGTTTCCTGCTCTGAGCTACTGCTTCAGCCCATACATGTCACCGTCATGTTTATGCTTCTCGGTGGATGTACATTCTTTGTCTATTTATAAACAAAACCGACGAGTTAAGTCTTGAGATTGCCGAACTAGCAAGTCTACTTACCAGTCACTTTGTTCCAGAACTGATAGGAGAGGAGTGGCAGAACAGCGGATGCTCAGAGAACGCAGTGGGGCTGTCGCACCGGAACCTACCCGAGGATTCGACGACAATAGTGATGAGCAAATCTAGCCCTCGGTACCGGATACAAGGGGACAACATGGCCGCCATGTGTCTAGTCGTAAGTCAGCTGGTAGTGCGACTGGAGAGTTATTACATGTCAAGACACAAGCCGGTGACTGTCAACTACACAGGGACGTCACTGCCCACCAGTGAACTTTTGGCTGCCGTGGACAGACATGCGCAACTCAGGAACAGTATTGTCTCTTTGCAGGTATCTAGAGTGTTACTTTAGTCTTGAACTTATTAGTGTTTTCCTCATCCGTCTATTAAATGTGCTAGCTTTACAAAACTGCTCATTATTTTTATTTTTGAAATAGGACAGAGAGTCATTGTGCATGGGGTGTAGACCTAGCGGAATAGTTTAACGGAATAGATTTTGCATCACGTTAAAAAACTAGTATACACTAACTATTTTTTTTTGTAATCCCCATTCTTAGTAGTACTTGATACGTGCTGAATCCAAGCAGTGATAAAGGAAAACTTGCACCTAATAAAATCTGCTGTCAATCTAGTTGGTCCATAATTTATCACACTTTATCTGTAAACCAAGTGCTATGTGTAGGAGAAATTAGGCCAGCAAACCACCCAACACCGAACAATTCAAAGAAGGCTGTTGAGCAAGCTCCGGGAACGGACTGTGCTTCCGCTCGTAGGCCTGGACAGACTTCTCACCGAAACGCACAAAGTCATCGTCGATCTCAGTCACAAGATAGAGGACACTCAAGCAGTAAGTGTAGGATAACTTCATGTATAGCCGCAACTACCACCTCTTTGTAACTTTGATTAATTGTGATATTTCAAAAATTACAGTGTTACAAAGTAGACAGCTAAGAAAAACTTTCTACACCACCACTTTTTGAGGGCCACAAAAGAAAATGTTCACTTTTTAGTCATCTTATATAAGTTAGTGTACTCTAGCAAAGTAGTTTTATACAAAATTACAATATCACAGTATTCATGAAACTTTAGTGAAAGTTACTTAGAAGTAAGGAAACCCAGGATTTTGACTTCAATCCCCGAGGAGTGCAAATTTTTTTGCCATCTTTTGCTTCCTCATCTTCCTACCCCCAAAGCTTTGGAAAGTTTACGTTTCTACCTAGTCGTTAAGTTAACCTCTCGTTTAAAACTCAAGATTTTCCATCAATACTTTAAGAAATATTGAGTTGATGTCAAATCTTTGACACAAGATTATCAACCGAGGCTTTAGAAATTCTGAAGTTGACGCCGCAAAGTTTCCAGAACCTGATCATTGCCACCTATTGTTTTGGAAGCCTTCGCGGCAATTCAGGGATTTCAGAAGGCCTGTAGCGGCAACTCAAAGGTACCTTAAATGTTGATGATAAATCTCTGTATTCGAAAGCCGCAGGTGCAAATAAATTACCGTGATTGGCGAAAAACCTTAGTTTCAAAAGTCGTGGCCAAACCCACTGAGTCTTGAGTGAACCCGGAAAGAATTTTAAGTTCCAAGAGTCACGGCTGCAACTCTCGGAGGGTCCTTTAAACCTACAGGTAGTTTTTGTCGGAAATAATTTGTGACAATCAATGAGATCTCTGTCCTTTAAACCTTCAAGGACTTAATTTATTTTTAAGTTTAATTAAAAGCCTATCTTGTGGGTCTCTATGAACAAAATGTCAGCAAAACTACTCCTCTCTAGTCCGGTGCATTAACAGTCATAGAACCAAGAGGAGGGATTTAGCGCCTCCCTAAGCTCAAAAAGTGTCACTTCCGGCCTCACTGGATAAGATGAGCCATTTTCTCTTCAGTGATCCTCAGCAGGTCATTGTGGCCCCCGCGCCCGGAGTGATTCAATGACTAGCATTGTACTGTACCAGAGCGCGCCCGGGTGGGAATCGAACCCACACTGTGACAGACAGGGGCCAACTGTCAGTCATTATAACCACTTGACTACCAGGCTGTTTTCCGTGGGCAGTCAAATTCACTCGTGAGTTGGCGTTGGAGGGGTAGGTAATTTCGATGTTTTCTGCTAGGTGCCGCTAGAAAGCAGTATCTACCCGGAGGACCCGGCGCATTACTGTAACTGACACTGTCCTATGTGGGCACACCGGCTGCACGTTACTGTAACGGTTTAAACCGCTGAAGTGTTAATGAATCTTAAATAAGGAAATAGCAACGGATCTGGTTGTAGGCTCTGGAGCTGTGCAACTGCGAGCTCGGGTGTCTGGTACGACTCTTGCTGCTAATGTGTAGGCTCAGTGACGCAACACACTTCAAGGACTGGACTGACCTTGCCGCTGCCATGTCCTACGTCCAACACCACTCCGAGAATCAAGTCAGTATTTACTGTGTGTTTGACAATCAATTTTATCTTAAACCGATTATAAAAAAGGGACTTTAACAGAACTTAGAGTTGACTGCTAATTAGGGGTACACTTTAAGTTGATTGATTTCCATTGATAGTTAGACTTAGACTATTAATTTATGACCTAATCTGGGGATCAGTCAGGCCTAGTTTGTAATAAAATCAGTCTACCATCCATCTAAACACTCACCATTTATCGCATGATCATCTAAACTTTAGTGCCCGCGATAAAATCACAACTCCCACTAGAGTCTTGGACAAAATCACTACCTTTCTACTAAATATTTCCTAATTTAGAGACAAAATGCCTAACTTGTCCAGTAAATTGAAAATTTCATGGTTTTATGCTGGACACCCTGTATTAACTTATCACAAACTTATGTACCCATTTTACTAAATAAGTGATTAAAAAATTTTTAAAAAGTCTGGAAAACCTGAAAGAGCTACGTTGTCGCCTCTTAAAAAAGTAGCAACTCTATTGCAATTTGACGTAAGTTAAAGTATAAAACAAAATCTGAAATATTCCTGTAATTGCAGGGGTGGGAAGAAGTGTGCGAGTCTGGTGTGAACTATCTGCTGGCAACAAGTCTCGCCAAATCAGTGAGGGATCACCAGCGGTCCAACATCGATCCGCTAAAGGACACCAGTCGCTTCAAGAAACACCTCACAGTCGCTCTCGACCGAGTCATGGCAGGCACCGCACTCCGTGTCAAAGACGAACCAAGAGGTAATAAAAACATGTTGCTTTTAAAATTGTTTGTCCTCGTTAAAATAAAACCTTAATGGAAATCGTTGTTTTATGACAAATAATTATTTTTCAGGTGTTTCACCAATTTTGGAAGGTGAAGAGGATCATGGTGGTGCTCCACGGTCAAGGAGAAACTCGTTGCTCCCTGCTAGAAAGTCTCGGCAACTTTTGGGTATTTATCTGGTTTCCCATTCCTAGTACCTAGCTAATAAATAATGAGTTAACAAATTTATAACTTTTTATTAAGAGACAGCCGGATAGAGAGAGCACGGTTTCAACTCTGGGTATTGTTTAAAACACGGAGTAAAAACTGCAAACTAAGATTTAAGCTAGTTAATGTACTAAAATTTGTATAATTTCTGCAAGAGTAGATCTAGAAATCACATTTTCATTTTGAAATTTAAACCTTAGTTTTTTTTTTAGAATGGACAACACAACATTCTAAAATAAATATATTTTATTTTGTAACATAACTTTATATGCTGCAACATTAATGGCTCTAGTAAAAAACGTCTAGATAAAAACTGTCCACATTATGTTGCATGAAACTTCTTAAAACATCATTTGCAAAGGTTTTCTGTGTTAAAACGGTTCCCCATTATCCCTTTGACAGGTGAGTTTTCCAGAGTAATTTCAGCCTCAAAAGGAGTTTTTCTTTTAATAATTTTTATAAATTTTGTTGTATTATGATTTTTAAATAGATACTGGTTTTTGGCCAAAATACCTTTTGTAAACACAAAAAAATTTTGTTTAAATAGGTACATAGATAAAAGTGTTTTGATTATTTAAATTTTTTTTACATATTTCTATATAACTTTTTAATTATCATATTTGGATATAATTCAAACATTGATACAAAGAAAAAAAAGGTGTGTACCTTTTATCTCAAAAGTTTAGCTTCATATGGTAAGTGACCAAGCAGTCTGGTACGCAGTGGTACGCGCGCCACACTCGCAGGAATCGTAGCACATCCACATTGTGTCCTCGTTGTTGTCTACCCACGAATAGTCTGCTACGTTTTTGCCTTCTTTCTCACTTTTACATTAATTTTCATCATGCATAAAAAACTCCGCTATTTGCTCGTTAGAAAGAGAAATTGTTACAATTATAAAACGGTCTAAAAATAGAACTAAATAGTTAGTGAAACTAAATCAAATATAAGTAATAACTGCTAAAAACAATTGTGTATAACTTCCCGCAAACACAATGAATAAGTTATAAACATGCAAGAAACAAAGTAAAACAAATCAGCTGTCAGTTTACCAGATGTTTTATAAAAACCATAGATGAAATAATTGGCACGGACACGAAACTATGTCAGGCAACAAACCCAGCTGGTAGACCGCAGCTACAATCTAGCGGATCAATAGTTTAACTGCTTCCAAGAGGTTAGAAAAACTCCCGCTAGGTAGCAGGGGCATCCACAAACGTTATATTTCATAAACTGAGCCAGAATTGTATTGATCACAACAGTCTCGTGCGTACTACAGAGGGCCCATGCGCCGGCCGCAACTGTGTCGGGCGTACTGCTTGTGGCACACTGGCGTGCGGCCGCATATGTGTCGTGCATACCTGCCAAAGGGTTAAAACGCTCCTTGGATTCTACCCAGTTGTATGTGAAAGAACCCATCATGCATTCAATTAAGTTTTTGTCTTATAGTTAATGGTTCATGTATTGATGTTCTATTGCAATAACCATTTTATTATTCCATATTTTTCAGCTGAAAAGAAGCCTGAAACATCCAGTAAGGTTCTCAACGATGAGGATGATGAGATAACTACTTGGTAATAGTTACAAACGTATTGTTGAAACAGATAACTTCTGAACCACAAGCTTAAACACGTAAGACGTGAACAGATATTTACATTTTGATAACTCTTTAAGATTACAATAGTTGATACTGTGTGCCTTATCTGGTATTTTACCTCAATATTTGTAAAAGAAATTACTTTGCGTTTTCTTCTTTTAGATAATTGTAATTAGATTGTGTATCACTAGGAAATCTTCTATTTATAGAATGATCTTGTTAAATATATGTTGTGAAATTTATACCTGGGTTTTATTTCTTAAAACTATCTTTACACATAATTTATTGATGTCCCTAAGTACAGACTGTACGATAAAGGAAAATTTTAACTTTTACTGTTCACGTTTAAGAGTGATTTCTTGTCTAGGGTGCCTAACTTCAGGAGTAGGGTCTTTGTTTAAAAACAACAAAACCTGTTCCAATAAACATGATTCCAAAAAAACTTTGCTTATCTACTAGCCGCCAGTTTGGGTTTTAACTTTTATACTTATCATTTTTGTTATCTTTCACACCACTGTAACATGACATTTTATTGTCATTATAACAAAACCTATTTTGTGCTGACAAATAATAAAAAAAAACTAGTTCATCAAAGTAAAACCACTGTTAACAAATAAGGTATAATTTATACTAATATAATAGAACTAAATTATTCAAAGGTGCCAGAAGAATTCAGAAATTCGTCTATGGTTAGTATATATGGGGTCATCGAAAAAGGATGCCGGAATTTTATAAACACATTGTTGGATGGAGGGCAAATAACAGCCACGTGACCTTGACATGCGCAGAACTGATGCAGTGAAGCATCACAACAATGAGTCACCTACGCCTAGTCGGCCATTACGATGTTGACCGTGCAGCAGAAAGCAAAGTGAGTTATTTGGTTTGCTGAATTAAAATCAATCGTGAGTGTTCAGTGTTGCTTTAGACAAACCTATGTAGGACAAATCGCCCCAGATGACAAAGCTATTTGTCGATGGTTCAGCCAGTTTCGAGAAACAGGAAACATTGAGAAAAAAATACAGGCCGGCCAAGAACCTCTGAGGAAAATCTCAAACGCATCGTCCAGTCCTATGTTAGGAGTCCAAAAAAATCAATAGCTCGAAGAAGCCTTGAACTCCAAATACCCAAAAAAACAATTCAAAACATTCTGCACAAACAATTACGTCACCACGCCTACAAAATTTATCTCAGACAACAGACAGGCCTAAACGAGAAGAATTTGCTTGTTTTTTCTTTGAGCAAATCGATGACGATCCTGATTTTATGAAACAATATGATGTTTACGGATGAAGCAACATTTCACATAAATGGGCCCACATTGAAACTTACTGAGGTACCAAGAAAATCTTCCTTTTCCCTTGCACATTTTCAGTATGAAATGAACAAAATATCTTTAATAGTTTTTTTTTTATTTAATTGAAATTCCGGCATTTTTTTTAATGATTCTGTACAATGAAAGCATTTTGTACTTTGTACCATATAAATTTTTTATTTTTTGACTGTAAAAAATTAAGCGGTACAGATGTTACCTTCTATGCAGATGCGCTGTCAATGTGTGGTGGCCTTAAGCTATGGTTTCCTAGAAAGCGGTGACCGCTACATTACGGCCGTAATATGACGGTGAGTTTTATTTTCAATACATTCAGATGAGAGTGGTTTCCTAGAAAACGGTGAACGTAAAGTAGCGGTGAAAGCTAGTTAAGGTTTTTCTCGGCAGGTGACACATTTTGTTTTGTAAACAAAAGTCTAGCTTGTCCATTACTATATAAGTAAATAAACTTTGACAACTAAAAAAAACAACATGTCAAAAGTTGTTTTTGTCTACATCTGTTTAAATATTGTGTTACGTCCACTGTCACCGTTATGTTCACCGCTACAATAACGGCCGTAATTTAACGGTGAACTTTTTTCTAGGAAACCATAGCTGTAAGCCTTGTGCTTGATTTGCCCATCAGGAACTAGGTATGTACATACTGCTAAATTATTGGATTAGGAACTAAGCTACAAGAAAAGACAGCTGAATTTGTCTGCTTAAAAACATTTACTACCTTGAATTAAGAAAAATTACATACCTTGCACATGTATTTTACAACTAACTTACAAAACTGAACTGTACCTGGGCTGTCAGTAGCATAGCTTCTGTGAATCTATAATAGATATGCTACCTTAGTTTACAATTAAGAAAAGTTTTACAGATAAAGATAGAACAAATTAGAACAATTATAAAAGAGGCCCACAAAACTGGTGGCCTTATTTTGAGTGGTTTTTAGATAGGTTTGATCTTGAAGTGAAGCCCGATGAGTGAAAATACTAGACACTTCAAATCTTGAACAAGGTAGTAAAAACATCTCAAACCTTCTGGATCTCTTGAATGGTTGACATCGACAAGTGAACCAGTTTTTGAAGTAGTGAAAGAAATGTGTTCATCACCAATGACGATTTCCAGTTCTTGTCTTCCAACTCGATCAGGCTGAGGCCAAAGGGAGTCATCTTCTTGCATGATTTCAGAGTCATGAATGACGCGTTTCAATTCATCCATTACACAATTGTGTACATAAGCCTCTTTACGAATCATTGTATCGTTCTTGTAGTTTGAATTGTTTGCGTAACGAAGTTTACCGTCAGGCCTGAACTCAAACTCAAGAAATTCATGCCCAAACTTCCCCTTGTGTCCAACATAGTAGCGGATGTAAAAGTCTGTGGACATGGTTCAAACTACACACAAATTGAAATCAAACTATTAGTAGTGGTCAGTATAACTCTAAAACGCACTTTTGGCTGAGCAATTACGATATTTCCCGAACACTCAGGCACCAAATTACAGACTGTGAGAGGCAAACAACGGCTAACCTAATTTTTCTCTTGGGAGAAGAAACAACTTCGAACTTCAGTGCCTCGCCAGCAGTGATACCAACTAACCAAACCAAACCAACTTCAACGTTACCCAGAAAAGAACTTACATTGATTTTGAATGAATATTTCAAGTCAATGGAACTTCTCTCTAAAATCAAGAAAATATACCCTAGCACCTACCTCTAACTTAAAATTAATTTATAGTCAACATAAATTAAACAAGAATTGCATGATTATATTAGTTACGAGGAATTAACCCTTCGTATAGTACCAGAATTGTGAGCACCACACAGTGAAAGACTACGAACTCACAAAAGATAATTTATGCAAAAAGTCAAGGCTAATTTTATTTTCGCTTTTCTAACTGTATAATGTAAAACTGAAGGAAATTTGTTTTCAAAAAACTGTATTATTTATTGGCTAAAAACTAAAATAGTGTTAAATTGGAGAAACAATATGAGTTATAGTACAACATAATTATGTCAACATAACTTTTGAATACTTATTTATCGAATACTATATTTGAGCCAGTCATGCGGTAGCAGGTGGGGTGACGCTCGTTCGTTGGGGACAGCTTTTTCTATTTCCTCCTTACCTTCGTCACTGTCATTAAAAATATTGTATACGAAAATATCATCAGCGTCCATAATACAGTGATAAAACTTGTCATCCTATTTGCTGCTAAATGAAGTGCTTCGTACACTATTATTTTTACAAATTCTTTGAAATCAGCCCTGTAAGGATATTCAGCGCACTAATAACAAATTTACTACAGAAAACTAAATAAATCTCCTAAATGAACTTATATACATGCAGAAAACCAAAACTTATATTGAAATATGTGAAAAGGCTACGCTCAAAACTAGCTTACGCAACGACAGCGTGCAAACTTAACTGCTGCGTACAGATGACAGCTCCATGCCGCCCAGCTTGCAGGCGCTGCGAACCAATAATACTAATATTCCCTTCCTTTAAAAATAATAAATGTTATTGTTTAATTATTGATTTTATGTATTGCTTATTTTATTTATTAATTTCTGCACTCGGGTCTATATCTCAAGATTTGTTGGGATGATTTTTTTCCGTTAATGCATAGTCCCAAGTAACGATAAAACTGAGTTTTAAACGAATCTTCAGGAATGGGGGGAAGGCTTCCGTGTATATCTTGAGATTTGCTGGGATGACTTTTGTTCGTTAATATATAATTATTAACGATTCAGCTTTATTAACGATTGGATTCAGCTTTATTCAAAAGGAGATTAAGAAAACATTTATTGCAACTGGCTTCTTACTCAGTAGGAGAATTTATGGAACATACATAAAGGTATACTTGTAATTTGTTATTGTATCATCAATATATAAATAAAATACTTTTATTGAGGGTTTGTTTCGATTTGATTTTTTTCTAGTTCCAATAATGTATAGGGATAGTTCTTATAAAGCTTTTTTATATGATAAATAGTATTCTTACCAGTGGCTTCGTTAATTTGTTATTCATGTGGCACTGTTTGTTATTCACCCATCCATTCCATACTAATAAATCATATTCATTTCATTTCACTAGTCAACACAATTTTCATGATTGTTTTATGAATATAAAATAAAATATATATATACTCCCAAGTCACAATAAAACTAAGTTTCGAACGAATCGTCATGAAAGGGGTGGTATTGGAAGAATTTCAGTCATGCATGACCGTTCAATTAATTTCTGCACTGTCTTGTAGTAGGTAACAGCTAAATTAAATTCTGCACTCGCATGTATATCTCAAGATTTGTTAGGATGATTTGTTCCCTTGATATAATTATAGTCACTAGTAACGATTAAACTAAGTTTTAAACTAATCGTCAGGAAAAAGAGGGGCACGGGTAACCAAGAACTTTCAAATATTATAGAGCGTTAAGTTACTTTCCACACTTCCGTGTATATCGCAAAAGTTGTTGGTATATTTTGTCTCTCGGCAATATGGTCCCAAGTAGCGATAAAACTAAGTTTCAATAGAATTATCAGGTAAGCTGGAGTGCGCTGGGGTCTAGAAAGTACATCCTTTTATATGCACATAAAGGATATACATGTTAATATAATTAGACAGATTAAAGATAAATTACCAATCAAATGGAATGTTAAATTAAATACTCAAACGTCAAAAGAACTCATATGAAAATAATTAATGTATTCTGCTAACATATCATTACATTTTAAAAACTGTTCTCGAAATGTTGGTGATATATAATGATTATTGCTCGAGTCTGAGTCGGTACATTGCTGTACAGTATATTTCATTGATTTTAAAGGATATTTAAAGTCAATGTATATTTAAAGCTATTACTAGAGAAATTTGAAGATGTTTGGACCGAACCGGGACTTGAACCCGAGTCTCTTGCTTGCCGGGCGGTTATGGTAAACCACTCTACCATCCGGCGCAACTATTCGGTTATTTTAGCATAACCGCCCGGAAAGCGGGAGACCCGGGTTCAAGTCCCGGTTCGGTCCAGACATTTTTGTCTTCAAATTTCTTTAGTAATAAATTAGCTTTTTAGCGTTTATACAAATTAAGATCTATATTTAAAGCTATACATTTAAAATAAATGTTTAAAGTCAATGGTCGGTACGACAGTTAATGGATATAAGCTGGGTATTCTGTGATATAAGGTTCGTTTGCACGGTGCGTTCGCGCCGATGTTCGGCGAGTTTGTTTATTGCTGGCTTCACAGCAATTTTTTGGCGACGTTTTTGGTAGTTTGTTTGTAGGTTATGTTGTGTGAGGTTCTGGTTTTGTAGTTATTAGAGGCGCATTATTTCCTCAATTTCTCTTAACGTTGTGAAATATTTCTTCTACAGGTAGACATCATTCCTAAATGGATCCTTTGACTGTTAAGATTCCCAAGGGAGACCAGAACAATACCCATTCAAATAAGACTCCAGAATGTAGTCCTAGGTTGAATGTGCCTAGTCCAATCATTACGCGAAGGACAAGGACTGATTCAATGTAAGTTGGGGAGTTAGTCCTAGTTTTCTTAATATTTTGTAATGCCCATAATTCTAGGCCTACTTGATTTCAATGTTTCAGTTTGTCAGCAGACTGCCAAATGAGATTAAATGTTTCCCATTGTCGAAAGCTGGAGAGCATTCAAAACTCGCCTGGACACATTTCTGATCGGGAAAGTATTCTACTATCCTGACTGTGGCCCTGGAAGAATGAGCCACTTGAAATAGTATTCTGGAGAGTATTTTTTTTTTGAATGAATGGTAAAATGTCCATTAAAATAAGACTTAGTGTAACTTAAGAATTAATTACAAATTTAGATAACAAATTTGACAATTGCGATACATTTTTAAAAAATATTTTAGGCTGTAAGCAACTTATTCGTATCGGCCTTACTTACTTCCTTCAGCCTTTTCCTTTCCCTCCAATTTCAGTAAGGGTTGGGTTTTCCATACAAAATAAATCATCTTTATTTCAGACGTCGGTTTTCTTTTTGTCTATGTTAATAAATTTAAATCCACCCTCAGGATGAGGATGTTAGACTGTTATTTCTGAAAGGTCTATTTCTTTTATTGGCTGTAAGTATGATTTGTTGGCAATCTGAATTATTTGCACCACCTATTTTTAATTGCATATCATGAATTGCAGGTGTGCCAGAGCATTGATGAACCCACAAGAGAGAGGGAAGGTGAAGCACTTCAGCAGATCTAAAGGACATGGCTTCATCGCTCCTAACCATGGCGGAGAAGAGGTGTTTTTGCACATTTCTGAGTAAGTTCATGCATGATTTATCTCATACTATGAGAGCAAACGTCCCTGTTTAGTACTAGTTATAAAAATAATTGTAAAAAATGTTCCTAGATTGTTTAGTTTTTTGTGTCAGAATAGTTAAAAAGAAAATTAAAACACTTGTAACATTTTTAGTTTTAAAATTCACATCAGTTAGTACTATACTTGATATACATACTGTTGGAATGCCCATTTACTCCTGAAAAGAAATATATAAAGATGTTTGTAAGAAACATTCTGGGTATGTTGCCGTGAGCGAGTACTTAATGCGCTGTCTTGGCAATTAAAAGACCTACGCCCACCCCTTCCTTCTCACAGCAACAAACCGCACAATCCCATCTTTCGAAGCCACTGAGCGTAGAGCTCTCCGATTAGCCTCACACCTCCCACCATGGGCCTCTAACCAAGAAGTCTATGACGACCACCCTAACTTTCCCCACCTCCAAGAATTTCTGCTCAAACTCCAAACTAAATACAAAACCCACGTTTTAGAATCCGTAATCCTAGCCGAACTCTGTCAACCCTACTTCACAGAAAAACCCTACCTCACTCTCACCCAACTGCTCAATCTTGAGCAGTAATTCCTAAACCACAAAACCCACTAACAATATTTGGGCTGAAGATAGTCACGGAACTATAGACCAGCCTGCAGGGATCTGCAAACTTCACAACATCATCAATTAAAAGATAAGTTGTTAGTAGGGAATGTTCGGAAGTTGGCAATGACATTACATAGTCTACCACTGACCTTTTATTGTATATATACTACTTACTTAATATATACTTTTTACATAATTATACTAACCTTGGGGGCATATAACATCCTGTGGGGTGTTAAATAAAGCCTTTTTACATTGTGGATTGCCATAAGTAGGTCTTGAAATGTGCATTCATGTATCACAGGGTGTTTCCCTCAAAATTGTATATGATATTGTTTTCAGTCTTCAGGAATGGTGAAATTCATCATAGGAATATCTGTGGTTAGGGGTGTAAAAGCCACCCTCTAATGCTACAAACCCTTTCCTTAGCAACACTAACATACAATATTTTAATGTTGGCTATGTCAATGTATTTTTTTTTGCTGGATAGTTCAGGAGTAATTTTTTGTGTGTATGTAATTGACAAAATATAAAATAATTGTTTCAATCACTTTATGTGGTGCAATAGTAATGTAAATTAATCAATTTTCAATTATAAAGCATAGAAAACCTAAAAAGTTTTACCAACACAAAATGTACAGTTTAAAATAAAACGGGCATGCAGGTTGTTGTACAGGTAATTGTTTAAAACAAAAATGTAAATATCCATTACTTTTAGAGAATAAACTTTTACATTACATATAATCAGTTGATGAATTTGTCATATTTTATCGACTATCAATTACATAAAAATAGATTATGATATTGTCTGATATGTGCTTTCATCATCCAAACAATGTCACTGCCATAGCTACGACCAAAACATTAAGCAAATGTGCACAGCATTAGGAGATCTCAAGCAGAGAGTATTTTATATAACACAAAGTTATTTAATACATTGTAGTTCACAGTCAAACATGTCTGAAACATTGTGGTATTTACAGGTCGGGAAATTATATTTCTGTGCGTGTGGTGTTGAAATCCCATCTTACAGTAAATACAAGGTGACAAAAGCGATGATTGTACATACAACTCTTAGTGTAATTGTTGTGTCAATATCTACTTTGGTGGGGTTTTACATTTTAATGGCAGAAGGCCACAGTTTTGATTCCCCTTGGGCTTCCTTGCACACTTTAAACTATGTGATGACCCTTACAGGAAAGTTTCTTTCTCTGATTGTAGCAGTACTTAAGAGAAAAGCCATGTCAATCAATGCCACAATGGTGCGTTGTCTGCAAGATTATCTCAGAAGCAAGTTCCCAAACGGGGAAGTCAACTCAAGACACAATTTAGTCAAGTCAATCTTAGTCTTTCTGTTTTTGCTTCTCAATGTGGAAGACCTTTGGGTGAACAACATCCCTTTGACCAGGGCTCTGTGCTACATAGCAGAAAGGTACACTAATGACAGACTTCTGTTAGGATTCGTGGGGGTTCTCATGTTTCCCACAATCATAATCTACTACGCAATCCACTTCAACTGTATAATGATGTTTCTAGAGGATCTTCACATGCACTGTTTGGTTTCCGAAACTAGTTTTGACATCCAAGTCACAACACTAGCGGAAAGAGTCTTACCTTTGCACGAAGAAGACATTTGTACAATCTCAGTGCACCCGAGCTGTAGTTCTGACGTTGTTAGTATTTCTCCAAGGGAAGTCGCAGAACTCAAAGTCAACAAATGCAAACAGTTTGCTAAATCACATTTCAGAATTACGGATATGCGTGTGTTAATGGATCGACTGTGCTGTGGCCAAACCCTTTGGCTCTTGCTTTGCAGCTGCAGTAACTTCCCGCTTTACGCCTTGTACGTCATGTACAAAGCGACACCATCTCATCTTGTGTCTAGCCTTCTGACTCAACTATTTTACGTTTTAGAGTTGCTGTTGATCTTTTGCCCTGTGTTCATAAATATTTATATTGACTACAGAAAGTATTACTTCAGTTTGAGAACAAGCGGATGGATTTTCTCCTCCTCTGACCTAAATACTCGGAAGATTCTAGCCAGGACTCTGACTCTCAGGAGACAGCAGTACTTGGTGCATAGTCAGACATTTTGTCTGATGGACTCCTCGGTATTAACTCTGATGTCTGATTTTTCATTTTTGCTGTTAACTACTTTTGTTCATTAGTGTCTAGTCTGTGCATGGCTTGACAAAAATTAAACAAGCAAGCTTGGATTCTAAACGAGTTGTTTCACATAATATGTTGTACATTATTGTTTATCGAAGACTTAAATACGATGCTGTATTTAAAATATTATCTCCAAAATAAATTAAGCGTTGGAACTGCTTTCTTTCGTCATTCATTTTCACAGTAAGCTTTGATTGCTTTTTCTGTTAAAATTATCAAGAACCTTTGTTAATCATTTTGGTGATTTCATGGGACAGTTTGCACTGCAACAAAGGCAGCTGAACATAAGGTTTAACATGGTTATGGTACTAAAAAACTTCACACACTAAAACAACATGGTTGTTATGATCAAATACACAAAATAACTTGAGAGCATAACTATGTCTTATGAGGCAGGCACAAATGTTTCTTGACTTACTAATGTCGAACCATTTTAAAAAAAGATTAAAGGTAAAGTTTGTCTTTTTTAAAGAGGCTGACGTTATCACGTCGTAACTTGACAAAATTGTTAGTGGCGACTGCGGGGATCGATCTTGGATGTTGAGTAGTGGAGTCGCAAGCAATACGATACCATCCGACAACCTAAATGTTCAAAGCTTGATAAAATTGTTGACATTTCTTTGCCTGTACATTCATGAAAATTGTCTTATTTTCTAATCAAAATGCGATCCAGAAAGAGGAAGTGACATTCAATTTTAAGAGACAAAAGCAGGGAGAACTATCAAACTAGGAGTTACATAATGGTAGTTCACAAATTTTTGTCTTTTCAGGTAAGAGTTCAACTACCAAATTTTATCAAAATTGCCCCAATGCCAAAGTCATTCAAAAGTGGTATAAATAGAAATTTAATTGAAAAATAATTTTATGGTGTGGATGAGTTATGGCTGGAAGAATGCAGAACACACTGACTGACAAAGGGCTAGAGCTGAACAATCGCACAACAGAATTCCAGAAGTTGAACTATTATTGCTGCGGACATTTTCCATCGTTAGTGAACAAAAAGGATCACCACCTGATCCTTTAATAGCAATAATAGTTCAACTTCTGAAATCCTCCCATCGTCAACAACAAACTTCAAACAAAGCAACAGAATTAACAAAATTGTATGTTTGAAAGGTTTGCAATATCAAAACGTACAAGATATTTTGCTATTAAACAGTTGTCATGTTATTTGTTTCTGCAAAAAATGTGAATTTATTTATTTACCACGGGTCTGTATTAGCATGTTCTTTCTTACCACAGCCTACCCGAAACATCATAAAGATGTTCCATTTCCCATGCTGACTTAAACTTTAATCTCCAGCCTGTCAACCTCTAATTGTTTGCTGGTGGTTGTAGTATCGAAGGGGAGTACGTGCCGCTGCCAGGTGACGAGGTGGAGTATCGCTTGTGTCCGATCCCACCCAAGTTCGAGAAGAACCAAGCAGTTCACGTGCACATTATCAACTTTACGCCTGAAGTGCACCTGAGATGGGACAGCACTCCTACCACGGAATAAACGTATGTTGATCGCTTAATCTTCTCTTATAACTTCGCGTTTGTAAGTGCAAACGACACTGCTTAAAGCAAAAAAGTTTGTGACGGATGGTAACAAAAATCATTGTTGCAATATTCAAAAAAATCTTTTTTTTCAGTTCTTTATATTGGCGGGAGTAATTATGATTCACTTAAGTTAACTATATCTCTAAGATATCTTCTCTGCGAATTTTGTACCTTTGAATGCATTTGAAACTCAATAGTATAGCATCACCAAAAAGGAAAATAGGCCCAATTGTTCCCGGTCTCATTGCTTACATTTTGCTAAATTATGAGTAGACATAACATATTCTACCAACCTAGGACAAAAAATACGTCAGGACATTTTGCTCGGCACCTAGAAGTGAGAAAAGTTTGATTGACTGAAAAGTTGAAGTTTGCTTGAAAAGTTGTTTAACAATTTAATTGAAAAGGTTTATTTCTTTTTTTAGGATTCAATCCTCAACGAACAGGTTCCTCCAAAGTGCCAGGAAATGCTGAGTCTTGCTTATTTTAAGTTCTAGTGTTGTAATCAGTCAATAGTTGTAGGGTCATTTAGTTTTGGTGGGTCTAATTAATCTAAAGATAACAACAAATGGGAATCTAGTTTAAATGCCAGAACTGTAAATTACTTACTGAAGTAAAGTTGGTTGACAATAAAATGCAGAGAAAGTTATATATACAAAGTGAAAACCACTTCAGGGTCTGAGGCTAAGGCATGTTTTATTGAATGTGAATGTAGATATAATGACTTTAATTTGGATATTGTGTCCTTTTATTTGGTGAATTGTTGTTTCTTTGGGAGAGTTTTTACAGTAAACAAAGTTCAATGTTGCAGAAACCTAAAAAAAATCTGTTCAATGTAACACTAAATCATTAGGTTTAGCCTAGCTTCTAGTGGGTAAGCTATGGTTTCCTAGGACGTAGTGACGGCTTTTATAATAATAAAGCGTCTTTATTGGTTTTAACAAAAGGTGAAGTTAGGGCTTAAATGCCCTTCCTATCACTTAACATTAACAAAATATATAAAAAACAACTATAACTTCAGATCAAATATAAATAATTAACAAACAATGTGTCATATGATGAACTTTCAAATAAAAAAAAAAAAACTAAAGAAGAAGACTTGGAAAATTTTTAAAAACTAACAAAACAAGAAAAAGATGTATTATCTGTATGTTTTGAAGTATTCTAAAAGATATCACTCAAGATCCTGCATTAGGTGGTTTTTGAATTTTTTTCCCAAACCTAACACAATCATCTATTCTACTGATATCAACATCAAGGTTGTTGCATAATCAACACACAGTCACATTAAATGATTTATTATAAGAAATTGTCCTATGCGGCGGAACAGATAATAATGAAGCTCCGTTATACGTATTAAACAGCTTAACATGACACCAAACTTTTGTTTTCAACGTAGTCGTATGAGAGTGTTTTCCTAGATAACGTTGGCTGCTTGCATATGATTGCATTAATAACAAAACTCTCTAACATTTCAACCGTAAAAAAGCATTTAACCTAACCGTAGCTGTAATGAATTTAAGGTGTATCACACGCACAATTAGCAAACTGGCTGTATGTTTATGAATTACTGATGAATTTATCTCTGAATATCCCAAAACAAAAGTAAATAATAATGTTTAAAATTGTGACAATATATGATTATTACAAACCGCAAATTGAGACTTATGATCCCGTCCACATATTTTTGTAAAGACATTGTTGCATTATTTCTATTTTTATGTATACATTTTCATTGTTGTATATTTTGCTTGTATTTTGTATAGTTTTAATTTTTTTTATGGGTTTGCTTGATTTTTCAAACATATATTAATAATTATGATTAGTTAGAGCCTTTCATCCTGTTTAGTGTTGAACCATTTAAACAATTACGAGGATCATCCAGAAAGTAAAGAACGTTTTGCCATGGTCAAATACAAAAATAAGATATCAACACAAAACTTTGTTTACAAATGCATAGTGCCTTCCTCTACTTTTCTATATAGTCGCCATAGATTTCAAGACACTCGTTGTAACGTGGGACCAGTTTTTCCATACCCATGTCGTACTCATTTGCCGCCAAAGACTCGAGTCAGGATTGCACACCTTCTCGGAGTTCCTCATCATTAGCAAACTGTTTTCTCCAAAAGTCCTTAAGCTCTGGGAATAAGTGATACTCTCTTGGCGCCAAATCAGGGCTGTAAGGTGGATGACTAAAAATTTCCCAACGAAGACGTTGAAGTTCGTGACGTGTTCTTGCAGATACATGAGGCCGAGCATTGTCATGGATCAGCAACAATTTTTCTGAAAGCACTCCCCGTCTCTTGTTTTGGATGGTGGGTTGAAGTCGTTTTCACAGTAGGCTTCTGAGTTAATCGTTTCCCCTCTTGGAACACTCTTTATTTGCCTATAAATTTCAATAGGTTTGACTTTTTGAGCGTTTAGAAAAGGAACAACACTTCGCACTTCACATTTAGCGGGGTTTTCAATTGTTGACGCCATTATAATTCACTGTGGACACGAGACGCGGAATCACACAGCAACGAACCAACACTCAAACTGAAGAGGAAGGATGGACCTAGCAGCTGCACGTGCACTCGTAGTTGTGAGGGGTATGCGCGGCGCGTGATGCGCAATCGTTCCTTACTTTCTGGGTGACCCTCGTAAGTTCTCTTTTGTCAGTGCTTTTCAATAAAATAAATACGCTTATGTGAATCACAAATATGCACAATTATTAGGTACCCTAATGTATCATGATACTCTGAGGTTTATTTTCATATGGGGCTGTTAACACGGATTTATAATACCCGTAGATTTATCTAGCAATTAGCAATAAGAGGGTTTTGTTACTATATTTAGTCAATTAATTTTCATTGTAAGTATAATATATTGTTATGCTAATTTATTACTGCATGTTTAGTTAAAAATGTGTTCCAGCTTTGATTTTCTTTATAAGTTCATGTTAAAAATTAACAGTAAGTAAGTTAACAAAGTTTTAGATTTTAGTTTAAGATTTGACTTTTTTGGTTAAATTTGTTTTCAAATTGGTATGTTGGAATATTGTCTGAAGTTGTATTTAAAAGTTCAATTATTGTTATGATGTTGTTTTGGAAAAACTAAATCAATAAAATTGCAACCAGATATAAAATGGGCTTTTTTTACCTAATGTTTTATTAAATTATTTCTTAATTAGAAATTTGATTAGTTGTTTATTGTTTCAACTCCAGAAGCCCAACACAGTTAAATATTCATTATATAAATCATCAATTAAGAGGCGGCCGGACAGAGCGGCCACAGGACCCACTCTAGGAACCGCTTATAACATGAGTAAAAACTGCAAACAACGTTTTAAACTGGTTAACATACTTAAATAAAATCATACAAACTTAAATAAATAAAAGCATAAAGCTATTGAGGATGCTGCGTATGAAATCTTAAACTTGTACTATCGTCAATAAATCAACTATAATTACGTTTATTAACAGTCAATTTTCCCATAAGAACATAAAACTCAAATAATTATAATAAATATTTTGTTTAGCAAGGAAGTTTTACCTTCTTGCTTTAGTGTGGTGCAGCATTAATGGCTCTATGTTTGTATTGAAGTACCTTTTCCATTTTGAAAGGTTAATCTTCTTGAAACTTCATTTGCAAATTTCCCCATATCAAATTCCCTCTCCCGGTTAGAGGCTGCTCAAGCTCTATTTGGTGGCCTCTTAAAAGCCTAACTTTTAATCTACTAAGTCAGTATAATTAAAAATAGCAACTGAAGCTATAAATATTTTATTATAATTAATAAACCACCTTCAACAACACCATATCAACAAAAACTTAGAAAATTTTAAAATGAAGAGAATTATACATACACAATAGACGTTAAGGTGTAAAATAATAATTAACATTTGTACAGATAAAATCAATTAAATTGTAGATAGTTAATTATTATTTGTTTAGTATGATGCAACATGTTTCAAAGAGTGGGATTTTTTCCAAAAAGTATCGTGCTTTTTGAAAGTTACAATAATTTTTATTTTAAAGTAATCTTTATTGTTCATTGCAATAAATTGGAAGACATAGGTGTAAACTGTACAGAAAGTACATTAATGTTGCCAACAATTCCCAAACATGCATATTATAGTAAAGAACAAAAGACAATAAAGTACCCTTTTATCATTTTTTATTAACCACACTACCGGTTTCAGGACTTAGCCCATCATCCTAGGTGTTTAGGTTAATACAAATGTACTAAGCCATAATATGCAGTTTTAAATATCAATTGTGCAGTATTGTGATAACTGTCTCAAAAGAAATACACAGGAACTAATTTTTTTTACTCAGATAATCAATATGTGATTCCCATGTTAAATGACTGTCTAAATTCAATACTAAAAATTTGACACTATCAGCTTCCTCTATAATGTCATTTTTCAATATAACTAGAGGTGAATCTTTAAAGTTTGATCGACCAATAATAATAAAATGATCTTAATGACTACATCTAATAAAGAAATATTAAAGAAGATACATTATAGAAGAAAGTAAACACTCATGAATCAAAAACTGTATTTAATATGTTTTATTAGTTGATAACCTCATAACTGTCATTTTAACAATGCAAGTAAATCAAATATATGTAGGAATAAAAGTACTGTACATTGTGACTTGAAATAGCGACAACAAAAGAGGAAAGTATTCTATTTCTACAAGTCAACAAACAACTATCGTACTGAAGTTTTTGTACACCAAAATGGTGCATTTTAATCTCTAGCAGAGCTAGGCCTATTTAGCAATCGTGGGATTTTACCTCATAGTGTCAGCTATTTTGCCTAAAGTGCTCAATAATTGTTTAAAACTCAGTTTAGTGAAACATGGAACCAACAATGATTTTAAATGTCTAACAATATTAAGTGTGCTATATTTATTGACAGGGCTAGTAAATGTCTGAACTATTAGCGATCAATGTGTTTTGTTTGCAATTGGCATTACATATTATCAGTTATGAGCGCACTTTCTTACAAATGCTGATTGATCAAAAACAGCTGAATTCTATTTGTATTACTAGAAACTCATACAACTGAAACTGGTTTAAATAATTTTTTTTCAAAGCCAAATCAGACAAAAACAGCAGACAATGACCGATTGCTATTCCAGTAAACTAGAAATGATAATGAAAGCGTAATGTTATTGACTGACTCACAAGTTTTTGTTGGCAGTAATTTAGATTTAGTTTCTGGCACTTGAACAAACTTTATGAAACACTTTTCAACAATGTTAAATTTATGTTCAAACGAAGTGGTGAGACATTTATTAAAATGGTTTTATGGGTGTACCACTATAAATAATAACAAGATGTTACAAGACGTTTCGTCTGGACTATGTCAGACATAATCAGTTTAATTTTAATATTTAAATAATTGTATCGTATTGTATTGTTTTGTAAAGATTGTAATAATTAATAATCTTTTTAATAATTGTAGAAAGAATAAAATTGTATAAAGTGGTTAGAAAATATAAAGGTAAATATAAACAAGCTATTTTTCCAGGTTGTAACATCTTGTTATTATTTATAGTGGTACACCCATAAAACCGTTTTAATTAAATTTATGTGTTTCTAAATCCTAAGGCAAGTTTTAAACGAGACAGCTGTATTAATCCAAATTGATTTCGTTTGGAAAATTAAGGTAAAAGGTCATCAACAGGACGGTTTGGACAAGGCTTAGAAGAGATTTTTCAAAAGCGTGTTTGAATTAAACCGTTTCGATTTGCTGTTTTTGGTCAAACAAGGTTCATCTAACAGGTTTAAACTGCTGTTTCTGTGAATAAACTCCCTCTTAAGAATGGATTTAAAAATGTAAACTCGTAGAGCTAGTGGGAAATAAATTGACATTGCTCCACATAAGAATTTAAGCCATATTTACATAATACTCATTCAGTCTTAAGAGCTAGGTAAGAAAAATCTCTTGAAATACTTTTGGATGATTGTGCTTAAGTTCCAACAATTCTTTGCGGTTTTTCAACGTCTCATCTACAGAGATTACTCTCCGATTAGAGATTACTTGCTAACTCCGATGGTTCTAAGTCACCAACGAAGTAGCTCAGTGTAACCTGAGATACTCTACGACGTGACTGTGTCGGCCGGAGGTCGCTAGGTCGAGAGGAGTTGCTCCGTCTTGGTTCCTGAGGGCAGGGTCGGCTCCTGCGTGAAGAAGCAGTTTGACAATTCCCAGGTGTCCGAACAGAGAGGCTGCGTGAAGAGCACTTTCTCCGTTCTGAGAAAAAGAAAACACGGTTTTGGGTGTTGTCAATTCAAATTTCTGATTAGGGAGTGGAACCCTGTCTCTTTTTTGAGGACCCACCCCATAAAATTACCGTCCTGTAGCCATTGCCGGATTTCCCACTAGGAACACTAGGTTTGTAAATTATGCCAACCAAGAACGTTTTCACGGTATCCTAGGGGCATCAAAACGACGGAAAACATGCATCCGTAGTGACTAATGTTATTTCAACCTTAGAAATTCTACCATCGTCAACAACAAACTTCAAACAAAGAAAGTACTGTATTCAAGTTCAGTGTTAAGGAGGATTCAATGGGTCAAACTGTAAGTTGAAAACATTACAAAATAATCAAATTTTACTGAGTAGTTGCAAAATTTCTTAGGTGAAGACCCTAGAAAATTCCATAGTCCATAGACAATTACTTGGAGTAGGTGTAGAAACCAGTGAATTTATGCATGGAGATCAGGTCCAAATTGAATCTCAGCATTGGCACCATATCATTCAATCGAAAATTGGTTCATTTTTTAGTCAGAGTCTAATAATTAATCATTAACAAGAAGCATTTAAAGATAAAGAGAGCATTTAATTTACATTTAAGATATGACTTAAATCAAATCCGCTAAAGATAAACGCAATACTAATTTACAAAATGGAATAAAACCACTTTTTTCGAACACTGAAATGAAAACACGAAATGAACATACCGGTAGACGACCTAAGCTAGGGTTGTACTTCAGTAGGTCTTGAACTACATCACAGTGTCCTTTGTGGCAAGCTTTGAATAATGGTGTCGCTCCATCCTGTGGACAGTATCATTGAATATACCATAATCCTCAATTTCAGATGTGAATATGATGAGAAGTTGAAAATATTAGTGGTGATTGAAGCTACAGCAAAATAATCTACAGGACGGTGATTGGTAGACTGTAAATATACGATATTTTCTTATCCAGAGCATGCAAACCTAGCATTTAGTAAAATAAAAAACGTCAAGAAATGGGTGTTTTTCGCTGAAAAATGTATCTTGGTACTAAATTAGGCGTAGAAATACACAAGTTTCTGATTCAGAGATTGTGGGCGATTCTCGTTGAACATCATTTATTTTTGCTTGTGACAACAACTAGCAGTGAACCAGATTTAATGCAAGAGTATTTTACTATAGGAGTTTGATCGTAAAAAAGTCATGAAACAAAGTAAAAAAAAAACTTAAGCGAGTTCATTTTCTTACCCTGCGCACAGAGTCGATATTGGCCCCAGACTTGAGGAGGAGCCTGACGACGGCAGAGTGGTTCATCTGGGAAGAGATCCAGAGGGGCGTAGCTCCATCCAACCTCCTCTGGTCCACTGCTGCTCCACTGGACACCAAGAGCTGGGCCACTCGCACGTGACCATTCTGAGCCGCTATGAACAGAGGGCTTGCACCATCCTGTCACAGTTCACATGGATTGTATTCTTCAAAATCATCCTTTTAAGATGTTGCTTTTTGTTTAGATTTCTAATTTACACATACTTTAGACTATAACAACTGTTACAGCTGTCTTAATGTCTCTGGTGGGGTCAGGGATTGACTTTTTTGGGGATGGCTGATCTCAGTTTATTGTTAAACTATACCGTTCTGTCTTAAAAACGACTATAGGTAAAGGTGGTAAGGTAGGTAAGGTACGACTCGTATGTTGTGCCACATTGATTTCTCTGGCTCTTTCCCGCCTACAGTACTTCTTTTTTATTTTTTTGCTGTCTACGCCAGTGGAAATTTTAATGAAGTACTTAACTTGGGGTTTGTGGGCTTCACAATACGCTTTTTAGGGAAAGCGGTCCAAACCCTTGTGACTGAGCTGGGAACCGAACCCGTGACCTTACGCTTTGCAAGCCGTGACTCTACCCACTAAGCCACGGACGCAGGCAAAGCGACGCAGGCCACTCTTCTTCCACCTGAATCAAGATTGCTTCTTTGGATGCAAAATACTAAAATACACAGACTCTTACTAAAATTGTGTATTTACAGTTTTACACCCATCATAAAGCAAACAAAAATGTATCTACACGCTTTATCAAAAAAATGTAGTAACTAAGTTTATAATTAGTCTATAGTCTTGATTTGTATTTTGATTTTCAGAAAGATCTGGCTCTGAGCGAGAATGGAACAGTAGAACCTTGTCTCAATTCAATTCAATTCAAATATTCTTTATTCAGAATCATACAATATTTGTACAGAATAGTGTCAACATAATTTAAGAACTATAAATAATTCAATTTAGTTTAGTAAAGATTTAGTTGGAAAAAACTTTAACTTTTCAACTAAAAATGTACTCACTAATAACATTGGCAATAGAAAATTATATTTTAACTATTAACTTATTAATTAACTATTTAATTAAAATAACTAAATTTATTTAACTTATTAATTAACTATATTTTAATATAATATATACCAATAATTTGTTTAAGGATTTCTGTAATCATAAAACTCTTCTAAGGAATAGCAAGATATGTTCATCAAAAAAGATTTTAATTTTGTATAAAATTTTATGGGGTTTTGTTCATTTGTAATATTTTGAGGCAAGTACTGCAAAACTTAAGTCCTGCTTGAATGTGGTCTTTTCTTGTAAAGCTCCAGATTATGTCTTTGGCACGTGAAGTGATTTCTAGTGTTGTGTGTATGGATTTGTGTTTGTGAAATACTATTTTGTTTGGAATATTTTATTGTTTCAAAATGTATAAATCGTACACTGTTAAAACCCTAGCTCTTTGAAATATGTTTTGACTGAATCATTACCAGACAGTCCAAACATAACTTTGATAGCTTTTTTGTAATTTTAGTATATAATCTAGGTTTTTGGTAGTGCCTCCATATATTGCTATTCCATACAGAAATATGAGATTGAAAATCTTCCTCATTCCTTAAGAAAAATATTTCTCTTATTATTCTTAGCGTTGTTTTATTTAACTTTTTTACATTAGATTTTACAGTACTCTTTATGCTTCAAGAGTTTTGAATTTGTCTTAATGTTACACATAAATACCGGATGATAATTTTTGGCCACAAACTTAACATGCTCATCCCAACTTAAGTTGCAGTCTATAATTAACCCCAAGAATTTTGTGTCAGTTAGCTGTTCTACCGAAAAGTCGTCTATTGTTATCATTGGGTTTTATTGGGTGTCTATTTTGTTTAGTATTGAAAGAAATGAAATGAGTTTTATCAGTGTTTAGTAATAAATGCTGAATTTAAAAGTCTTTAATTTTTAACATGTCTTGTAGCTACTTTATTCTCTATCTCTTTTGGGTTTTGCCAGTAAAAATTATATTAGCATCATCTGCGAACAGTACCATATTTATTGTGTTGTCTTGACTTAAGGATGGGAGGCCGGTCAGGTAACAGACAAAGAGCAAAGGGCCCAGTATGGACCCTTGAGGTACTCCTAACATTATTCTGCTCAATGAAGATTTATAGGTCTCAATATATTTTTCATTTTGATGCCTTATTTCAACATATTGATAACGGTCTTGTAAATACGATTTGAACCATCGCAACTCTTTATCTCTGATTCCAAGTTTAGAAAGAATATTAAATAAACGATGATGAGAAACACTATCAAATGCTTTGGAGAGGTCCAAGAATAATCCAACAACATTTTCTTTTTGATCTATTGCATCAATTATTGTCTGTACAAACTTAATACCTGCAGTCGTTGTTGATCTACCTGATCTAAACCCGTGTTGTTGATCGTCTAATAGCCTATTTTCCTCTAGATATGTTACTAATTGGTTGTGAACAAGATATTCTCTCTCAGTTGAATAAGATATCAAGTTTGTTACTTTAAAAATTGCTTTCAAAAATGCAACACATATCCAGACCTAAACCATCGCAAACCTCGGTATGACAGATAGACCGCATCAGTTGAAAGAAGGGCAGATGTTTTACATGCACGATGTCATGTTCCTTTGGATGCACATATTCTAATCTAGTATCTATGCACCTCTAATTTTACTGACTTTCAAAACAACATTCAGTTAGTTACTAAGATCTAAGGCTTCCGGTTTACACCGCGTCATAGTTGAAATATAGTGACTGCTAAACGTTTCGACCTCGCTAAACGAGTCATCCTCAGTAGCTGGTAGATTGGCTGAGGCTGGATTGGCCACTGCTTGCGTATAAAAGGAGACGCCACGGCAGGCTAATCCAGTTACTGAGGATGACTCTTCACAGCGAGGTCGAAACGTTTAGCAGTAGCTATATTTAAACTGTGACGTGGTGTAGGCCTAAACCGGAAGCCTAGCTAGATCTTAGTGATAACACCAGCCGCGAAGGCTTAAGAGTTAAGATGCTGTTAGTTGATGGTACCTTCATGCAAGCGTTGACCTTGGCCTTGTGTTTGATCAGTAGCTGGACCAGGTCGTGATTCCCATACTGACATGCCACGAACAGAGGAGTTCCCCCGTCCTGAATAACGTAATTCAATGTCATAAAAACATACAATTTGTCTTATTATACAAGGTGAGTTTTAAATGTACCCCACCTTAACTTTTGAAAAATAAAATATTTTAAAACCCTTTTGGGAATTTTTGTATAGGACTCTGAAGTTTGTTTTGGCGTACTTTGCGTCACCCACCCACCACCCAAAATCCGGGAAACATGGATTTTGTCAATGTTTATCTTGAACGTAGGTTTTAAAAAACTTCACTTAAAATAACACATATGCTATAGGCTACAAGCAAACAAAATATGATAAACTAGAAAGGAGAGAGTGATCGAGAAGGGGCGGCGCGGTTGTTCCCGCCTACGGCATGAGTGAGCGTGTAAACTGGACACGGGCGACATTTTTGTTCCTTGAGGAAATTGACGAGCCACTAGCTGCCTCAACTCGGATTGTTTGGCATCAAAAGGGGATTGGTTTCACGTGAGAATTTTCCTTTACGCGGCTAAAACCGCTTACAGCAATACGGGACGTTCGGGACCGAAACTGGGCCGCGTATTTAGCCGCATATGGTATGGTAACGGCTAGCGCATAAGCATTCTTCTATATAAAATACTCAAAAATAAAATCACTTCTAGATGTGGCATAGAACCCATGTGTCGTAACCTCGCCGGTGGGCTACGGCGCAGCAACTAGGTTTAGCTGCACTTACTGACACCACCGCAAGTTCCGATGAATCAGCCGCACCATTTGTAAATCTAAGTAAAATGCAAGACAAAATTGGTCCTGAAAACAAATGAGCTCTCAAGGGGTTAAATGTCAAAAGAATGCTGGAAGAGCTACTGACCACGCTTGGGGTGTCCACGGGGGCGCTGTGAGATATGAGCACTTGAGCCACATCCATGTACCCCGCCTGTGCCGCGAAGAACAGGGCAGTTGTCCCAGTCTGTCACAACAAAACACAACATAAAGCACCAGGGAAGAGACAATAAATCGCCAGAGTTTGACACGACATGATAACAGTGACTGAAGATGAACTCCACAACGAGACCAAAACATCTCAAGCTACTTATTATGATGGTTTGACGGGGTGTGAACCGGAAGAAATAGATTATAGTTGTGACACCGGCCGTGGAGCCGACAAGTTAAATTTTTAGCAGTGGTTATCGCAGTTACAAAATAGATTATTTAACTCTTTCTTCGCTGTTTTCAATTCACTAAAACTGTTCTAGGTTAGATTTATAGAACTTTCTAAGAATTTTAGATTTAGAACACTTGAAACCTGGAAGAAAGGATTAGTCAGAAGCTCAACGGACAAGTAGGTGCTACTTTGTTTTCCACTTTTGCAGACAAGCACTTTTAAGTTTTTAACTTCATAAAATTGAATTAATCCTTCAACGACCGGACTCTTTTCTTGACTTTAATATGTGGACTGGATTATTTAAGCAAAATGTTTTCTCTAGAGCCAAATTGGTGAGGATAAACATATGAATTGTGGTTAACTGAATCACTTTGAGAATTTTACAAAGTTAACTGTTTGTACAATTCTTCAATGATTAAATTAATTATTAAAACAAAATATTAGTTTGGTTTACCACTCTGCGAGCCGCAGGGTCTGCCCCTTGCTCTAGAAGTTCCTGAACACACTCCAGATGTCCATTGGCAGCCGACAAGATCAGTGGAGTCGTCCCTTCCTAGACAGACGATATTCAGTGTTTCCTTTAAATCTCACAAAAGTTTCGTCATAACAATATAATTTAGTATAGACGGGATTGCAGACATAGGATAGCCACGATCACAAACACGTGTGTAAAAAGGAAAAACAACGCAATTTTTGGAGAAAACTGTTCAAAGAAAATGTACACACTATGTTTGTTAATGAAATAAGTTTTAAGAGGCTTAGTCAACCAAGCAAGAACCCATGTTTATACCACTGAAATAGCGGAGAATTGATTATTTCCATGTCGCGGTGCCCGATGAACGAGGGATAGGTGGAAATCCAAGCTGTTTATCTTCTGTTTCAAAAACATCGGCTCTAGTAGGGTTGTCTAGCTCAGTTCTTTGAAGAGGCGCAAAACATGGTTTCGTAGTTCCCTGTTTCTGACACCTTTTATGGACGGAAACGTACAAATGCGGGGTTGTATGATAGAGCAAGAGTGGTTCTATGTTCCTTATACAAGAAAAAAAACTGTGTGTGAAAAAAGTTATAGTTCACGTGGTTAAGTGGTAGAGAGGACTATAAAGTCCTAACTTCGCCACGTAAATAAAGACTTTTTTCATTTCATTTCATTTTTTTCATTAGTTCAATTTCAAAATAGGGTACTTTAAAACAACTTTAACATTTTTGATAATTTTGGTGTTATATTTAAAAAAAACACCAGATACAAACCTAGAGACATATGGAAAACAACTTTTCTAATCTTTACACACACAAAATAGCGTCCTAAACGGAGGACTACGAGAGCAAATTTTAAGCAACTTTTTCTGGGGTGATCAAGCCTCTTAACTACGGTATGCTCAAAATATTTTTTTAATGCGGGATGACAAAGTATAGTCACCTTATCCCTGCAGTCGACATGCACCTTGCCACTGTCCAGTAGTTTGCGGATGACTTTCAGGTCTCCATTGACAGCTGCCAGGTGAAGTCGCACATCGCTGGGAGTCTCCTTCTGCAACCCCACAACACCACAGATTACACACAACAGAAAATAGAGCGTCTACAGAGGTCCAATCCATAATCATATCTGCAGTGAGGCGCACGATATGGCAATCGCGCTCAGTGATGGATTCTGTGATTGGACCAGTCTTTTCTTTAAATGAAGGGAATGGACTCTTCTACTATAGGTTTTCTTTTTCTAATACAAAGTTAATTTGCCGTTGGCTGAGGCGGGGCTCGAACCTGCGAACTTCGGATCCACAGTCGCGCACGCAACTGACTTAGCCACCAAGCTGTAGAGAGTTTCTAAATTTCTATTTTCTCTGGTAAAATCAAACACTGTTATCATTTTCAAGCTTGTCATTTTGAGGTCTAAAAAGATGACTTTTATGAGAATGTGGACATTGTATATTGCTGTCTTTCAAAAACCGGATAAAATACTCTGATAAATATCTTCGATCAAAACTTCGAGAGGCCAGATTGATTAAGGCCACTTATTCCATGGAACCATAATTTCGCGTTATACAATCATGATAAAACGTGAATAATAAAAGCTACAGATGTTCCAATAATTTTAACTATCCAATTATTCAATTAAGACGCAAGGAAGAAATGATCGCATTGAGGTAGAACGGATATACCTCGTAATTTCTTCGGTGATAACAATAATTGATGTACGATTTTAATTGGGACTGTGCTACAATTAACGCAGATAGAAATAATACCAAACCACCCACAGATTCGTGGAATGTACTGTAAGCGTAGAAAGAGGGGTTGTGTTTAGTGGCGCCAACCCCCCTTTCTTAATCGCTCTATTACGCAGGGGATGAAGAGAAAACAACTTTGTCAGTTGCTTTCTGCTAAACGAGATTTAGGAGGGAACCAACAATATTGGGATTCCAGAACTTTATGTTCTTACTGGGGCTGAATCTGCTGTGAAAAGAGTTAATACTTGTAGTTGCAAATATGAGTATCAATGGTCATTAAATCAATGGTCGTGGTTAATCGAAACTAGAGCCAGGTATAACTACCGAGCTGGGAGACACATAACGGTAGTTAATGAACGTTTGCCTTCTCAGGCAGAGTTCAACTCGTCAACAAGTTGCCAAATTTGATTAAAAGTGCCCCGTTGCCAAGGCATCTCAAAAAGGGTTTGATCGCAAAAGCACTTTATAGCACCGACAAGTTTATGGCATACGACTGGAAGAACATATTAGAAAATGACTAACTGACCATGGGGCTAAAGTGGAAATTCGAATGAATGAATCGTGTGATTGGAAAATTTGTATGTCTGAAAGAGATCTAGATGTGTGCGAGTGGAAAATTTTAGCTACTAATAACTGACGATTGTGATGCATGTATAATGTAATTATTCAATAAATGATTTATTTATTTAATGCAAATTGGCAAGTGCATTGACTTGCAATAGTGGTCAGTTAATTACAAGTTTGAAAAACATTGTAACTTGCCTTTATTTATGGAATAAAATCAACAGTTTTTTATTCATATTCGTTATTCTGAACCTTTTGCGTCAATGTAATACTCAATAATGAATACTTTCGGCGTCTTCAAATTAACAGATTAACCTAACAGACATAGTTGACAATTGAACGTCTAATTTTAAAATGTCAGTCGTATTGAGATGAATGAATGGATGATTGGATGGATGAATGGATGGATGGATGAATGTATGAATGAATGAATACATTTCATCGTATTGTTTATGCAATTACACCTCACCATCCGTCAATCACATTCACCATTCATCCCATATTCACCTCGCTCTGAGAGTGGTCTTGTCTCAAGTCAAAGTATCAAAGATGTTGAATCGGGTGGTGTACTCCTAACGTTTAAACATGTAGGAAAAGTTTCAAAATAGTTATTTATTTATTCATGCTACAATACAGATATAACATCAAATTACATCGTTGTATTGTGTATATAAATATAAGTAAACATTAACAAAGCTCATACGCAATTAAAATTTAAAATTGTTTACCAAGATAAAGTTTATTGTGTGTATTCTTAATTTTCTAATTGGCCAAACGCCAAAATGTTTGCATCAATCGCTCAGGATTATGAAAAGTGACTTGTGGCTTAAGCGCTATAATGGTGATCTCGTTTGGCACGAAACTAGTGTTGGAGGCAATGCACTAGGTCTAGATTAGAATTGTGAAGAAAAGGCTTCACGCGCTGTCTAAATAATAAAAAAGCAACCGTCGTTCGGTAGTTTTGTCCAGTAGTTCTATTGTCCCTTGACAGTAGCATTGAATTTATTTAAAGAAGCTCAAGTGCTTTCTAATACCCGGTCGCAGTCAACTGTCAGTTATCGCGTAGTTCGAGAGTGATGCCTGTAGGTGCGCCACTTGTTTACCTTTGACAGCTGGTCCTTAAAACGGACCATATGTTCTCTATTTTTATTAAATCTATTTTTTTTATGTTCTAGGGCGCCAGAGTGTGCGCTTAACTCAGCGAACAAGAGTCCCGTTTGAGTTAAATAAATACATAATTTATTGCGTGAACATTGAACATTTTATGCAATTGTCTATATTAAGAAGCTAAAATTTTCCACACATGCAACATCCCAGTCAGACATACTGTACATTGTTGACATTCACACTCTCATTCATTCGAATTGTGCCACTCAAGTCTTATAGTGTGTTCAGCGTTGTCCCAGTCATGTGCCATAAACTCGTCTGCACTCTAAAGAGATTCCGTGGTCAAACCCTTTTCAGACGACTTTAAAAGCCTTAAGCTTTGGGGCACTTTTGATCGAATTTAGCAACCTGTTGATGAGTTGAACTCCTGTCTGAGAAGGTAAACGTTCGTGATCTGCCGACCTGTGTCCCCCAGTTTGTTAGGTTTGCCTGCCTCTATTTTAATAAGAGTGAATGTCCCTTTCTCTTACGGGACTGCATTTGATTTGAAAAAAGATATGTTCCTTTAATAGGCTATAAAGGCAAGGCAGTGTCAACAAATTCAAAATTTTGAATCCTGACCTACACCAAGGTTACTAACCTTGGACCTACACGACTCTTTCCATTGCTATTTCGCAACCTTTCGGACGGTTTTTGAGCTGGGTCTAGCAGCATTGATATAAGCCAGCATTGATCAGTAAATTAATTGCTAGTAACCTAACATTTCCAGCTAGTTAAATGGTTCCAGATTTAAAGACACTATAACGGATTAGAATTGCTAAAATAAAATCGCATTTCAGACGTACGTTCTAGGTTTTAGTACCGGTAATGTTTTACCGGTTAATGTCACATTCTACCACTAGGAGCGCCAGTGTAGGCGTGTTTACAATGCACAGATTAACATAACAATGATGGTGTAATCTGTAATACTCTGTGGTTAACCTTGACATCCGTTTCGGTCCTTCTCTCTGTTGTGTTGTGTCTTACGTCACTACATGTCACACCTGTACTCCTGTGGTCTATGGTACGTTCCACGAGTATGTGCTTCTCTGCGTGTATACAAGGTGAGTTTTACATGTCCCACAGTCCTCCCCCCCAAAACTTTTGAAAAAGGAAAGTTTTTTGAAAACCCCTTTGGGGAATAGGAACCTGAAGTTTGTTTTGACGTGCTTTGCGTCGGTCAGCCCCAAACCGGGGGAGGAGGTCCCCACTAATCTTTGTATACACAAACTTCCCTTGTTGCTCATAAAAAAGGGGATTGTTTCGGTGAATTGACAAAAATAACAATTGTTGTTCAATTAATAATTTTCAACTATATTTAGATCTAACTATTTAAGATTATTATTATGTTCAATAAATTTTCTGGTTTTTATTTAATTAAGCTATTGTAATTTCATAAGGTTGTTTTATACGCACACATTTCAACATTATTATGTGTAGAGAGATGAGGCTCTTCTTATTAGATGAATATAATTTAAAAAATTACTTCAAATTATCTAATTAATTTTTTAATTTTCCTTAAATTAGGAACGTTCTTTAATTTTTCTTATTTAAGGAAAATTTGAACAACTTTATAAGATAATTTAAAGTAATTTTTTTAAGTGTTTGTCGATATTTATTGGTACTAACTATAGGATATTTCTTTTTCTATGTGTATAGCCATATGATTTTAATTTTAAACTATTTGGTTTTATAGTTGTTTATATTGTTATTTTTGTAATCTAAAGAGGGTTTCTGTTAAGAAACCGAAATATAATTCAAAAATTAAAAATAGTTTTATTTTTAATATAAAGAAAGTGTGCTGCCAATCAGCTATTAATAATAATTTTTTTAAGTTTTATTATTATTATGTACTTTTGTAACTTTTGTACTATTATGTAAATTTTGTTACATACTCATGCAATTACATAAACCATAAAAAACACACACTTCTTTAAAATAACGATGATTTAAAATTCAAAAACAAACGTGGAAGTCACTTGTTTGGACTAAAGTCACTAAAAGATTGGACGCAGACTGTACCTACTGGATATGAAATGCCGTATGAAACTATCATTGAACATGCACGATTTGGTTTTCCTCAAACTCATCTCTAACGATTTCGACTTTGTGCAACCAAAATATAATTGAATCACGAATCCACTTGCAAAAAGCAACGCGATTTCATGCAATTCTATTGTCTAGGTTAATACAGCTGTGAGGCGTTGAAAGTGAGTAACGTGTTTACAATCAGGTTTTTCTGCGATTCGCGGTGGTAGATCACGTGTGACGTCGTCCTCTATCAGCATCATGCCTAGATAGTTTGTAAGTGAACAAGAATAACACGAAGTGTTGGGATTTGGAACATGATCTCGTCTACAGGTAAAAAGTAACCTAAAACTTAACACAAACGTTATGAAATGAGCTGGCCTAATGAGTATTGTTTTGATAGTAATTTTAGCTCCTTTGTTAAAGAAGTAATCATTTATTACTTACTTGTAATTGTTTACTTTCGTTATTGTTGTGCATGTTTTATCATATTCTAGACTAGTAGTTTTAAAAATGAAATAAATAAAAACACATAAAACATACAAGAGAAACGTAATATGTTTAGTGGTGGGTCATGTAGTGTTATGCTGATTACTTTTAAGCTCGTTTCCTAATGTTTTTGTAACGTTTTAGATTACTCTTCGCCTGAAAACGGGTTCAGATTCTAGATGAAGAAACGTCGTGTTCTTCTTGTTTAATAAACCAGGCCGACACGCAGCCAAGTGCTAAAGCGTCTCTTGCTTGAGTGGATCGAATTTCCTTTGCAATTTGTTACTCTTATTCGCTACGCTCACAGCCACGCTTCTGCCTTCGGCCTCAGACTTACGTGTTCTTTTACTGCAAGTCATATATTATATAATGAAGTTAAAACGTAGGCCTATTTTAAATTTTACTGAAATCGGACTACTCATAACGCTGTTATAGCGAAAAATCAGTCTTTTGCCGCAATTTTGAAACGACTTAATGGTTTTTTATAATTTTTAGAACATTGGTGGATACATTCAGAATACATATTTGTTTCAAATTTCATTACTAAACTCGGATGAAATTTACTGCTTTTAGACCATCAAAACCTTTTTGGCCTAAACTCCTCCGTCCCACCTTTTTTTACTAAAAGGAGTGTTCCAGTAGCCCGATTTTTACCGAGATATTTACATAATAAGAATTGATACCAAATTTTTTGAAAATCGGACAAAAAATGCGCTCTGTAGAGAGTACACACATACACATATGTATATAAAGCCTTCTAAAAATGTCTGGGTGTCAGGATCGGTGCTCATTTCACGGTACCGGGTCTGGGTCTTATACCATGATTACGGCACGCATTTTTCCAAAGGAAATTCGACAAAACTATAGAAAACGTCCGTAATAATATTTCGTCAGACATTCCACCATCGTCAACAAGAACAGATAAGGAAGGACATCACAGAGCTAGTGTCGACTACCAGAGGTGTGAGGATGGACACGACGCAGGTCTTGTTCTTCTTCCACACTTCAATGAGGATAATGACCCGAGGATAAACGACAATTGGCGTCAGTTTTTCTGAACCTCCGCCGCTGCCGTGGCCTGTGTCAGCTAGCCGCTGCTTCCTCAATAGATTCTCCTGAGACACGTCTTTGGGGTTCGACCACATTTTATAGGGGTAACTTGAGTGATGCTTAAAAGAGTTGTTTGAATAAATTAGGTTTTATTACACAACAATTTTAACATTGCATTGAAATCGTCTTAAATTTTGTCTTTCATCCGCCTCGAAATACCGTTCATACGTGCAGCCTCATAATTCATCCATGGACCATCAGTTCGTACTACTCCCCTCTTGTCAGGATGTCAGTCTAGCCAATAAAACGGCATCCCTTTGATGTACCAAACACTCGGCCGTCCTGTCAAACGTCTTCATGACCATTTTTTTTTTAACGAGTCTTAAACGCCTTGATCGAATTGCTGTTTTCAGCAATGTGTTGGCCATCTCAACTACTGTGTTGTGAAGGTAATCGTTCTTGTGGACCACCGTTCTGTGTCTCCCAGTTCGGTAATCTGCCCAAGCTCTAGTATCAAAAGGGCGTATGGCTATAGTTCCTTTACCTACCTATGTGATAGCACTTATTAAAACACAGTAGTTTTTAGGATGTAGACAAAGTGTCAACAAGTTCAGACTTTGGAAAGCTGGTCTGCACGACACTCTCCATTAAAGTTTTGCAATGGTTCGTACTGCTTCCTTTTCAAGAATGGAAATTCTGGAAAATGTTGTAATTGAGTATTTGAGAAAATCTCCGTATAATGCCAATCCGTAGGAATGATTACCTAGGGATTTGGGTTTGGGGGTATTTGGAGTTCGTTATTCCTTCATATTTCAATGTTATTTGATAGTATTTGGCCAATAACTTTGGTGCTTTTTAAGAACAATTTTAGCTAATGTTATTTAGATTTGCGGATACAGTATTATTAACCTGTTACGAATATGATAGGAGTTCTAACCGTTGTAGAACGATTGCTGGCTAATTACAAAGAAAATCTACGATGACATCTATTTGACAGTACAAAATCAAGCGATTTGAATGTACTGTATTGTCTTTGGTACTACCAGACTACAAGCCTATGGAGCCTCTCTTGGGTCTACTCGTCTCAGGCCTATCCATTTTCCAGTCTTTTAAATGGGAGCTCGATAATACAATGTGTGCAAAGTTGTAGCTACTTATAAAGGCATCTGACGAGTTTATACAAATCATGTAAACTTTTGCACGTGGTAATGGATTTATATTGAAGTTGCTTCACCCATAGTGACACTACAAGATTGAAGAAAAATTAATCTCTATTATCGAGTTAGTTTTCTACAAATCATGAGTCTTACATTAGCGTTCACTGATCAAAATCCACAATTAGGGCCAGAATTAAAGTTGAAGCAGAAGTAAACGTCGTCATCCGAAAACAGGAAGTTAGATGAAACTCTTGCTCAGGTGTGAGGTGTGTGTGTGTGTGTGTGTGTGTGATAACACTTTGTTTCACACTGTCGAAAAATCACAAATTTAAATCCACCTACATACCAAAATGTTTCATAGCTTTAAACGTAACTTTATCAGTGCGTCTTTGCTTTAACCTCACATAATTTCCTTCCTTCTTTAACAGTCGTCACGTGCTACGTGCGGGGCGTGTTCTAGCGCACGAGACACGCACGCACGCGCGCGTGACGGGATCACGTGACCTACAAACACACGCCAGTCAGCTGTTCGGTTGTTTACATTCGTGTACACGTTGTTGCAACACAACCCAGCTGGCTGAATAGTGGAATGTAAATGTTGCAGCATTTCCTGTGGGAGACTACTTGTTCAAAAGTTCCACTTTAAATTTTAAATGTGAAAAGCATAGCTGTTAGCTGTAAGCAGAGAAGTTTATTACTAACCATAAAGGGGGTTCAGACAAAGTATGTACTAAAGTATAAAACAGCTACTGTAACTTTGATTGGCGGATACTTACTGATCAGATAATTTGATTGGTCAGCTTTTCAAGTTTACAATTCAAAACAATAACATCATTTCGCGAACCTCTAAATTCTAGAACTCTAGTTATTTTATTTTGCATACAAGACTGGAAATAAACTTAGTACCATAATAAAAATAGTATTAAATTTATTATATAGTGCTTTCAAATGACTGAACGCCGAAGTCGATAAACGATGATGTCCGATTATAGCTAGTCTGTCATGGCTTTTAAATAATTAATTTACTATGGAAAAAAACGTTGTTAGACAACTTCTAATTAGGCTTTAAACAAATGATGAGCTTTTGATACGAAACCTTTGACAGTAGGCTCAATGAAATTGTTTCTAAATAGATAAAATATTTATTTATTTACATGGTGTGGCACAAGTAGATCAATAGCTCATTGGGAACAACTGAAAAAGGATAAACGATTAATTTACTACAACAAGGCCAAGGGACGTGCTTGAAAAGTAATGCACGCGTAAGGTATGCGAAAGCGCATGAAAAAAGAAGCAAATCAGCCTGAAAACGTTGATGATGTCAATGTCTCAGCGCAGTTAAGATGTAGAAAGCACATATTGGTACCACTGTGTCTATATCAGTAGGAGAGGATATTGCGGAGGATGTGCCTGGAAGGTGTTACTGGAGTGTTGGGTCCAGTTCATGTTTTTGCACTTGTCGCAACTCACAACAACCACTTTCTCCAGCCAGACCAGATCAGCTGTTGTGAGTGTAAAGGCCACTCACAGCTGTCAGCTGGGTATATTATACGTAGTGTATATTTATTGTTAACTTTCGTTTCAGAGTTTGTATGATTTCAGACAGATCCGAAAAAATACACATTTTAGAAAGGTCAAATAATGTGGTAAAGTAAAACCAGGCCGACACGCAGCTAAGCGCTAAAACACCGCTGGTATGAGTGACACGAATTTCCTAGGCACCTCAGACTTTTTATTAAAATTGGACTACTCATTCCGCTGTTATATAGTTTGCCCGCCATTTTGAAACGACTAGAAAAATTGTTATAATTTTTGATAAATTGATAGATAACAATGAAATACATTTTAATTTTTAATTAAATCAAAACCGGGCGAAATTCACTGTTATATTAGATTATTGAACCCGCTTTCTTGGTTAAAAATCTTCCCTAAAATGGGAATTTTGGTAACGAACTTGACCAAGATATTTACAAAAGGAATATTTGTACCACACTTTATCAAAATCAACCAAAAATGCTACCTGTAGAAGATAAACATACGTTACGAAGAAGATATACATACTTTGAAAAACTCTAAACCCGTGGTCTAGGGGCCAGGATCGGTGCTCATTTCATGTTCCCGAACCTGGGTCTAACCAAGCTGACGGCACGAATATCTCATTTTTCCAGAGGAAATTAGCTAACATTGAACAACTGCAGAGTTGAAAACAACGCTTACATATAATCGAGAAAACCCACATTTACCACATTTTGAACCAACACCGGAGTAGGCTACATGACTCGACGGTGACAGTTCTTGGCGGATGGTCGCGGACGTGTGCGCTACTTGGCAAGCTCAGGTGACCGGTGTCTTCTGGGAACCGTTCTCCAGGATCTAGTCTACTCCGTGTACTAAGAGAGTGAACTCGCACTCGACTCAAATGTCAAGCGTTCAGGAATGTCAACCGGTGTCATAGAATACTGTATCAACATCAACAACGCGACCCGTCATCTGATACCCGACTGGTCCTATCTACCTTGGGCAAGATTAGGCGCTGTCCTGCCACGCTCATGACTACGGGCCACGACCTTGGCAAAGTATTGCCTGTGGCTTGTATATTGTCCAAGACGAGAGATAATGATAATGACGTAAAAGAAAATGGCTTAAAATATATGGGAACAGAAAACATAAGAATGATAAGGAGAAAGAGGGCAAAGATGAGGAAAAAGATAAGGCTAAGGATAAGGAAAGGGATAAAAAAAGGAAAGTGATTAGGAAAACGATAAGAAATGGGTTGATGATGATAATCGAGACGGAGAAGGCGAAAGATAAGGAAAAGGATAAGGAGAATGAGAAGAAGAAAAATAAGGTGAGGGTAAGAAGAAGGATCAAAATAAGGAGACGGAGAAGGCTTAGGAGAAGGTTAAGGATAAGAGAAAGGAAAAGGAAAAGGAGAATGAGAAGAAGAATAAGAAGAATGAGGGCAAGTAGAAGGATCAAGATAAGGAGTATCGAAGAAGGAGAATGAGAAGAAAAAGGGTGAGGATAAGGAGAAGGACAAAGATAAGAAGACGGATAAGGATATGGATTAGAATAAGGAGAAGAAGAACTGACTAGAATACATTAAATATGGAATAAAACCCCGTGGTTCGGAAAGCACAGTACAGGAGGATACGTACGTATGAGGATACGTTTATGGCTGATGGCATACGAGTAACATTGTTGAACAAAACTAATCACAACCACGTAGAAGCGAAGCTAGTTTGAGCCCTCTATATAACTAGGAGTTCGACGATCACATGGGAATCAAGTGCACCGAGTTCAGTTCAATTAATTGTAATTAAACCCTACAATTAACGCTGAGAGCGGCTTGAACGCGGATACCAGCTTATAATCGTCTTTTACCTACTGAAATCCGTTATGAAACGTGTAACGTCCTGTAGAAGTAAACGTTGTTGACGACGTTTGTGCGAAAGAACGTCATCAGTTAAACTGACGGGACCAAAGAACTATTGTAATTGAGATCGTGTTTGAAATTGTAACGGTTAGAACCTGCGTGTATAGAGCTGAAAGGGATCTGAAATTTTAACCCGTTTGCAAGTGAAAAGTAGCGCAACAAAAAAACTTTGACAACAACACAACACAAAACATTAGAAACATGTGCTAGCTTAAAGTTACTAATGTAAGCTGACCAGTTACTAACCATCAAACCACATTTAAGCTTGTGCGTTTCTTAAAAATTAGTATTTTAAGATAACTATGATATGCACAAAACGCTACGAAATAAACAGCTACGAGTACTAAGATTTAATAATAAAAAAAGAAACACGCATTCATGTTTTGGTGATGGATGACTGGTAACATTATGCTAGCTAATTTATTCCAATATTTTGTGGTGTGTTTAGGTTGCTTTTCATTTGAAGAAAAGACAGGACCAGCTTCAATATTCCAAAACGTATTCTTCTTGTTCAGTAAAAAACGATGGAAAAGGTCCACAATAATATTTCAACGTCAGAAATTTTCTCTTGTCAACAACAAACTTGAAAGTATTTTTTTTACAACGACAACATATTTTACCTCATTAGCGTATTTCTCGACCTCTGACAACGAAAGTGCAAAATCTGAATCAAATCTGATAAAGAAAAACTGTAAAGGAACGTTTGTATGAGGCAGACAAAATGGGCAGTTAACAACCTTGCTTCCACTCGGCCAATAAAATCACACACCCGTTGTCCGCTACACCTTACATCGGTATGCTGAATACATTACACGCACTGAGGAATTCTAATGCACTTTCGCCCTCGATACAAGGTTGACGACTTTCGATTCTCGAAACCACTTATCATTATTCAAATCAACTCGATAAAACCTGGCGTTTATTCAAATGATTTAATTGAAGGTATAATCTAGCTTTTAGCTGGAAATAAACCGTGACATACACAGCTTCGAGGTGGAAATCGTAATCATCGTGTATTCGCAAGAGTTTTGACACGTGTTCATCTACTTTATCATCGAATTTCCTTTGGAAAATGAGATATTCATGCCGTTAGCAATGGAAGTTCCAGGTTAAGGGCCATGAAATGAGCACCGATCCTGATTTTTCAAAACTGTATAAACTATTGTGTATCAGCTCTACAGGTCGCATTTTTGTTCGATTTTCACCTCGTTTAGTACAAATGTATTTTTTGTAAATATATCGGTCGAGTTCGTTAACCAGTGAAATCGGACCACAGGAACCCCACTTTGAGGGGAACTTTTCATCAAAAAGGGGTTTAATAATCTAAAAAGAGTAAATATCGTTCAATTTTCATGAAACATGAAATACATATGTGTTTTGTTACTATGCATTAATCTACCAAAAGTTATAAAAATACATAGTTTCAAAATGGCGGCCAAAAAGTGATTTTTCGCTATAGCAGCGGAATGTTGCAGCGGAGTTTTCCTTTCATGATATGTAGTATAACTTCCAGTAAAACCCACCGTAAGCCTGAAGCCGATAGCCCCGTACCGCTCGTAATCATACAGGAGGCCAAGCAAAGGCCGAAGACTAAAGCGAGGCTCTCAGCGTAGCAAACAGCCTTGTAACAGAACGTAAAACTGAGGCCAGAAATCAAAGCGATCAAATTGCAAACGAAATTTGATTTACTCATGCCAGCGGCGCTTTAGCGCTTAGCTGCGTGTCGACCTGGTATATAATTTCAGATAATTATGTATTTGTTATTGATAATTACTTTACCGTGAATTTTAAGCTATCACGTGTTTTTGGTATAACCTTTGCCTTAAAAAACTAAATAGAGAATTATCTTTAAATTTGAATAGTAAAACATAGCCGACGCGTAGCTTCAAGCGCTAACGTGAATCCAAGTGAATTCATTATTACGAGGTAAAACTTACACGGTACATGAATAAATTGCAAACACTTGTTTGAAGCAAAACGGATGTATAATGTGACAGAACATAGAACTAGTGTTGTGTGGAAACTGTAATTGTTCAAGCTTAGTAAACTGCGTCGATAAGGTCCTTATCTTCACTACACATAAGCCGGAGCATTTAACTCGTTAACACCGGTGGTAAATATGGTATGTTAACAGCTTAACTTAGAACGGAGTGTACGCATTTATATTTTAAGCGCTTAACACGGTTAAAAGCTTAATTCTTGAAACCAAGATTTAAATCTACATACAGAGTCGTCATGACAAATTGTATTTGTTTTATTTGGTAAGGGTCCAATCGGTATTCAAGTTTTCGCCTAACGTTAGTCAACACCTCTTCTGTAACGGCCGCCATTGCTTCATAGATCCTATTTTAAGTGACTTAGGTCCCTAATATTTTATCCTTAAACAATGTTTTTACCATACAAAAACAAGAAAAGCCACAAGGTGTCATGTCTGGACTTCTTGCAGGTCCTTGTCGGCCTATCCATCGATGTCCAAACTTTTTGTTCAAAATGGTCAAACTTGCCACATTGCATAAAGGTCTTAGGTGCATCATCTTCTTTGAAATGAGGTTGACGAATGGTTTCAAGTTCATCCAGTTGGAACAAAGCAATGATTGGTTAACTTATACACAACTCCATTGACTGTCTTTTCAGCAATGAAGAAAGACCCTGTTGGACAATTTTTCACACCATATATTTCTTTAGGCCAGTCACGTTGTTTCTATAAATTTGAAGAAAAACTTACTGCAAGAGATATGTAAAAAACACTTTTTGAGATAATATTAAATTAAAACTAATGTAATTGTTTTAGTTTGTATTTAAATCATGTTTCAAGCCCTACCATTTTTATGATGACCTTGTACTACAAGTGACGAAAAGTTCGGAGTTAAGTGACGGAGAGTGTTAAAGTCAAGCCAAACTACAATGTTTATGTACGGTAAATGTTAACAGGCGACCTTTTCAGACTTTTGTCCTCGATTCTATGACGCCGTGAACCTTTCTTCCAACAGAAAACTTAGTTACTCTAGATAAAATTAAATTCTAAAAGAGGTCCGTTGAAAGATATCAGTGATTTGTTTTGGTTTAATAAATGTACTGTAGTGTAAATCCAGAGGATTTTCTTGTCCAACTGACGACCTTTTGATTGAGAAATTGTATTACTTGATGAAATCATAGCTGAAGTGAAAAAGTACCAAGTTAAAAAACAAAGGAGTCAGTAACATTGGAAGATCTTCTCGAGGAGATATTTCGTACTTGATAATACCAAAACTGTCGCTTGATTTCTAACATGATTTGTATTAAATTTGTTTTTTTTTGTTGAACGGAATTTGTAAAAACTAAATAACACCGTGACTAATATAGGGTTCACACTTATACATGTGTTCTATCAGTCAGTTTGCATGATAAAAAGCAAAGGTTCGTAAAAAAATCATCATACATATTTTTTTCAAGGAAATACTCATGCGTTCCTGGGCTGGACGCCAACACAGACGCTGTCCTCATAAAAATGAAGGACAGACGGCTTTTCGCCAGCCCGTACTTGCCATAACGTGTTAGGCCTATAAAAACAATGGCACAACTATATTTTTTTTACGGAATGATATTTTATTGTGTTCGTCATTCGGCTACTCCTACTAAAATCCTGGCAGTTTTTAAATTGATTGTGACGATGAGTGTTGACGTTATTGATTAGAAAGAGGTAAATTGTCCAAGCTGAATAAACATTGACAGAGCTGTCACAAAAATTAGGTTCACCCACGCAACCAATAATAGAAGTTATTCCTTGTGAATTCTTATCTTTAACTTTGTGCTTACTATGAAGCATTTTAGAATAATCTTCGCACTAAGTTTCTTTTATCGTGAATCTATTATATATTTTAATGAAATTAAAAAAAAACATCTGAATGGAAAAATAGTATACACATATAGTAACACGAGTGAACTAACACCATCGCGTACAATACTGATTAAATTATTTTAGCCGGAAGCTAATCTTAAACATAGGCGTCGCGTAGACACAAGCGCTACCGTGAATTCTAGCGGATTTCCTGTGACGGGGGATAACACCGGAAATATCCTTGTGAAAGGGGGGTTTTATGCTAGAAAAACTATATTTTGATCTGATTTTCGGCGAAACTTAATAAAAACCGTTATATTACCGACCCAACATGTGTATAAAAAAATAACAAAATACAATTAGCTAGCCCAATATGGCGGTAGAAGAACTGTTTATACGGGAATAAGAGTAATTACACTTTAAAATTAACTTCAAGCCATTTTAAAGTCCTAACCTTATTCTTTTTAAGTTTGTGTGTTGAAATGGGTCTAAAATGTTTCGTAAATAAATAAATAAAGTTGGTAAATTCTACAAAATTAAATAGTTTTATTTTGAAGTTTTAAATAGAAAGTCCCTTGGCACATCCAGCGATGAAAATATATACATAAAGAGGTGTTGGGTCGCTAAAAACAGTTTTATTCTACGACGTTTCGTCCTATTTGGCGAGAAAAACGACCAACTATACATTTTTACAGAAATTCGCTAACAAGCTCAAAAATAATATAAAAATTATTCATTAGTAAACGTTAAAACTCACCTTCATCGACATGGCCGGTGCGTGATTTCTCTCTGGAGTAATGACAGAGATCCTTCGCACTAGCTCGCCAAGGCACGACTGACAAAAACAGCTGATCCCACTTCTCCAACAGCTGATTCTGACACTTCGAGCTCACTGATCGACATCTCGATACTCGACACTAGTTCAATACCCCAGTACTGTGGCCCGGTTTTGATAATGTGCGTGCCTAAAATAGGAGTTTAAATGTAAGACACACTTGCTAACTGAATTGTAAAATATAATGAACCGAAGATATACCCTCAAGTAAAAAAAACCTACGGGTTACGTTTTATAGTATTTTGATTCGATAATCGAGTTCCGTCAACCATTTAAATCGAAATCTACACGTCACGTGACCTAAGTGCATTATTATGGCTCAGCGTTACTTAACTTTGTTTAGGTTTGTCATTATGACTACTGGTATTCCACGTGAACCGGAATAGTAAAATGAACTTGAACGACCATCAATAGTCGATAATCTGCAGTTGGGACAAAACTCGATGATCGAACTAATGTCTTAAGGTTCACGAAGGCCGGACATTGAAATGAAATGAAATAAGTTTTATTATTGTGACGAAGTTAGGGGTTGTCTTAAAACGCACCTTCAGGCACACCTTAAGGACTAACACGCAACACCTTTAACCTACCTTGGGAGTAAGGGGCAAAGATCCCAACATCAACAAAAAGTACTTTAAGTTATACTGTAAAAACATGTGCTTTTACTGCATGATTAACATTTATGGCTAGGTTATTTGCTTGAAGATTGGATTGGCTTGAATTTAAAAACAGGCGTATAGGCTAAAACTTGAAGTTTGTCATTTACAAACCGGAATAATGTATTGAAAATACTTTGTTTTTATCAACAGTTATACATTTTAATTGTTTATTTTTAACGGTATTTTCTGTTTTATACTAAATAAATTTATCTGGAAAATTAATATTTGAAATAATAAAGCTATATTTATAAGCTCATCGAAATAGTATATTTCATCACTAGGTCCTAAAGTAACACTTTTTGACACGAGGTCAAGTTAACGTCCGAGGCGAAGCCGAAGTGGTTAAATGACCAAGGGTCACTTTCGGGCCTAGTGATGAACGATATTTCCTGTCATGATACAAATAATAACGATAAATAAATGTCAATAAACGTTTATATTATAAAGAAACTTAAGTAAACATTGTTTTGAACTTATGAATCTGAATTATAGTGTTTTGAAGAAACAGCTGTTACACTGATTTACTATACGTCAGTGTTAAATTTAAAAACAATCAAAACAAACTCGTTGAACCAGCTGATGTCCATGCCACAAAAAGACCATTAAAATAATATTTTTCTTCCTAGGGAGAAAAACATTATCAACACAATAGTTTATTAACCTGGGTGTAAAAGTGACACTTTAGCACTGTCAATACATGTGTCTAAAGCAGCTGTTTTCAGAGCAGAATGACAAAAAAATGTGTATTATTGACATTGAGCTGAATTCCTGGTAAGTTTCCTAGTTATGTTACTTAAGCGTGAAAAACAATTTTTAAAAAGGACTTCCTTAATAGAATCACGATCAGGACATCAAAGAAATGATTAGGAACTATATATTATAATATTCGATAAGCAGTCATTAATCGTCGAAAAGCCTCAAATTTACCCTAACTTGCTTTTGGGCTACATAGAATTAATTGTTGGTATTATAAAAATTTCGACCTTAGTTGATAATCGCTTTTAAGAATAAGGTATTTACAACAAATGTAACCTAAATTGAGAGGTTATGTAAGTAACTGGACATATTTCTTCTATTGCTAAAGTTCTTACACAGAGAGTATTACTCTTAAAATTATAACTATGTCGGTCCTTTAGAAACCTTAAAAACGTGTAGTTGAAAAATAAAGACACATGGCATAATTATGGAAAAATAAACGAACAAATATTGCTAAGCCGATCTAACACTTTTCATCATGAACATTTCCTAAAGAAATAGTGCCGTATATTTTGTATGAGCTGCTACTGTAGTCAAGGAAACTCAACCAAAAAACTTCATTGGTAAAACTAGAGAAAAAACATTTTTTACTTACAGTACTTTAACCTGAAACGTGCTTTTCGTAGATTCCCACACCCCGTAGTGGCACTGCCGAGCTCAAAAAGCAGCTGTTTGGATCAATGAACGATATCGATGATCGAGTGGTGCGATAGTCGATCTTAACCGGAGTTAGCGATATTTCGATTGTAGTAGTGGTCTTTTTATTAGTTGGTATGATCTTGAAGTATTTTGTACGGATCTTAAGTTTAGTATTCACAAACATTTAGTTTAAGTCTACAACACATTTTTTGCATAATCACTTGATTAAAAAAATGACGCCATAATCTAAATGCGGAAATATTATCTCATGGTATAATGTATGCAATGTTTCAATAGTGCTGAAGGATGACAATTTTCTCAATAAAATGACCCCACTTTATAACTTGATCTGATACGCTCTTTAAAATTTAATTTTCACCTAAAATCAGCCCTAAGAATGTTACTTGTGTGTTTTTGTAGATTTAATTGTCTTTCATAATAGTCTAGTATTGAGATGTCCTATTTTGTTATGCATTATAGGATGCAAAAAGGAGACGTTGTTTGATTTGTCGTCATTGATTTGAAATATTTTTGCCTCCATTCATTTAGCTATAATGATCAAATCAATATATTTATTTATTTTATTAATACCACAATACAGGCTTTCACCCAATTACATTGCAGTACTGAAGATTATACAGCGTGAGTTATATGTCCCATCCACCTTAACCTTTGAAAGAGGAAGAATTTTGAAAAACCCTCTGGGGAATGTTTGTATAGGGTCCCGAAGTTGACGTACTTTAGTTAAAAAGGTAAAGTTTGTCTTGTTTAACGAGGGAAGTTAGGTACAAAGTCCTTCTACCACTCAACCTCGACCTTACCTAGCGTCACCGTATTATTCCATTACAAATGTAAGTGGTGACTGGGATCGAACCGCGCCACTGAGTGATGAGCTCCGGAGTCGCGTGCGATAACATTTTTAAATACGAACCCCCCCTTGTAACACCTCATTTAAAAGGGTATAAAAACACAAACTCATTGGTACCATTAAAAATTTACGACGTTCCTGTACAAAATGGCGGCTCAAAATGTTTTTCATTTTTAAGCAAATAAATGGACGCCTGTCGCTATATTTTTCAAAATTTAGAAAAATTACAGATTTAGTTTTTGGGTACTTAAAGCTTTAAAATGATATGTTACAAGATACATTTTGCAAACTTTGAAAATCGACAAATTTTGAAAAAAGGGGCAGCAAATTTATCTGTTTAAAAATGAAAAACGTTTTGAGCCACCATTTTGTACAGGAACGTCTTAAAATCCTTTTAATGGCATCAATGATTTTGTGTTTTATACCCTTTCAAATAAAGTGTCACATAGGGGGATTCGTATTTAAAAAATTTAGGGGCCTTCCCCGGTCTTCGGGTAGGGGAGGGTAACGAAAAGTACGTCAAAAGAAACTTCAGAACCCTATAAAAACATTCCCCAAACGGTTTTCAAAATTCTTCCTCTTCCAAAAGTTACGGTGGGAGGGTGGGACATATAAAACTCACTCTGTATAATAACAAATAGTTTGTGAGTTCATGCGGTCTGCATTGTCTTCATGCACAATCCAAATTTACAAGCAAGATAAATAATTTAAAAAAGTAACAGTGACATCTTGTAATGGTCTTATAATAACTACAATTTTAACTAATATATTATACTCTTTGTACCGTGAAATACAATTACACAAGACTATGATTAAATAACAATATAATAATAACAAGTAAATAACAATATAGTAGTAATACCGTATGATTTTATTTCTAAGGTTTCAATATTTTCACTAAAAAAGAACTGAATTATCAGCGGATAGTAATAGTTTTAAACTTTTAGTTATGGTTGATAAATCATTCATGCTCAGTTGTACATCGTCCAGCCAGAAATTACTATTCAGTGTTGAACTTAAACACCCATTTCAACCCCTGTCATTTAAAACAACCCAGTTCTTAACTTCCACCTCAAATCGACTATATATTCGATTATTAACAACTCGGTTGTCTCGAAAGTCGTTATATCGAGTCACGATTGTTACCGAGATTGAATGGTGGGAGGCGACCCACCCCTTTACTCGTGACGTCACGGGAGGGTTTCAATCAACTGCGCTCTGATAAACAGTTTGCTGACACGCCAGTGACTTGAAAGTAATTATCTTTCTGACAATTTTTAAGTGGCTTTAGAGGAAAATTAGTTAGGCTACCTTTAACTAAAAAATATTCCGCTGTGAAGGCAAACTAACATTTCATCAGGTTTCAAAAATTGCTCGTTACAGTTTTGTTGTTCGAAATAATTGAAAAATGTTAGAAGAAAGTATAAAACTTGAAGTAAACTATAGCAAGTATTAAATAAGTAATTAATTCTTACAAAATGTGTTATTTTGATTCTTTTCTGACCTTTCAAAACTTAACTCGAATGTCGAGATGGTCGCTCTTATGTGTTATGGTTGCTATAAGGAACCGATTGATATGACCTCAGAATTCGCGAAGATTCACGGTAGCACTTGTGCCTACGCGTCAGCTGCTATGTTTGACACTTAGCCACTGCTCTAATATTACAACTAACAGAAAATGCATCAATATATTATCATGCACAGGAGAGTGCAGTTTTCGATCTAAGATCCTTAATAACACATTTTGGGTTTCGATCATCTGTACAAATTTCACAACCATTATGCCAGTAAATATCCGTTATTTACTGTGAGCCATACTGTTGAGAAATTGCATTCTCATTAAATGCGGCGTTAAACTATATACAGGGTTATGTAGTTCAAAGTCTTGAGACACCCTCTTAACTCTCCACCGAGCATTGATAGAAAATCCAAACCTGGGAGATGTTTATAGGTCATAACAGCACACTTCCCCATGCATGGGGCAACGTTGCCTCTCAACTCAAAATTGGAATTTTTGGGGCTACTCAATATTTTTAAATGTAAACCCCTAGTGTGTGACCCTTCATTTTGTAGTCTGGAAAGAGAATAAGACTGTAATGAAACAAAACCTACACTTTTATATGTTCACTTACACTTAACTCCATAGCAAAGTTGTTCAGAAAATAAGTAACTATGGTCAGTACTGATAAGTGACTGATAGGGATACGGACAATTGTTAACCTTAGGAAACTTGAGTGGGGCCAAATCATGATACAACTGGTCAGATTATCTTTTGGGAATTTCCAATAGGCGTCACAGTATACAATTTCAATTGATAATTCTCTTTCCAGTTTTCGTTTAGAATTTTTGATAGGGATGGTATAGAGACCTCTAGTTTGCGCTGTTGGGTTTCCTTTATCAAGAACTACAAAATGGGGGCACACACTAGGGTTTACGTTTAAAAATATTGAGTAGCCCCAAAAATTCCGATTTTGAGTAGGGGGAAACGTTGCCCTATACATGGGGAAGTGTGCTTTTATGACCTATAAACATCTCCCAGGTTTCTATCAATGTTCGGTAGAGAGTTAAGGGTGTCTTCAGACTTTTAACTAACCCTGTATAACTGCTTCGTATAATCTTCAATATAGAAGCAAGGTTGTGTGATGGGGCAGATATAGAAAGTTCGAACACAGTATGGGCGAAAAGCACCGGAACGGCTTGATATCCTTTCCCTCTCAATTCCCCTCACCAAATACAAACTTGAGATAAGTAATAAGTTTTTGTAATTCTGCTCTGAAAACAGCTGCTTTAGACACATGTATTGACAGTGCTAAAGTGTCACTTTTACACCCAGGTAAATAAAGTATTGTTTTGATCTTTTAATCATTTTTATTTTTATTAAAGTATCTTTTTAATGATCTTTTTGTGGCATGGACATCAGCTGGTTCAACGAGTTTGTTTTGATTGTTTTGAAATTTAACACTGACGTATAATAAATCAGTGTAACAGCTGTTTCTTCAAAACATTATAATTCAAACTGCTGAGCTCAAAACAATGTGTACTTAATTGTTTGTATTTAAACAACAACAATGTGTATCGTTCAATTGTTGGCACGAGGTATAGTATTTAAACATTTATTGATTCTTCCACTTTATTTCTAATTGCATTATAAACTTAACTAGGAGAATAAAATAGTAGTACAAACAACTGAATCATTCTTCAAAACAATAAAGAATTTCTTCGTCTCCATTGGTAGTGTGTAAAGAGTTTTGTTTTTGTTACAGTTGGTCAGTCTGATACACGTCTGTGATTGGTCGTCCGCTGCTCCCAGTCAACCAGCCAGTCGGTGGGCAGCTATCACTGGCCGAAGGCGTGCTTGGTTTCTCTAATTCTATATTAAATGTCTTATAGTTTTACTGAATTTTGTTTTATTTTCTAGGATATTTATTTTTAAGTTAATTTAACTAAGGAGGAAATTACAAAAGCCAAAGAGAAAACTCATGTTGTCTGTAGTATATATCATGTGGCACATCTATTAACAGAAAGGTCATTACATAAATAAAGTATACAATGCCGCAAATCGAACCTCAATAAGTCGACTTGATCCAAAAATCAAAATGGTGGCAATTTAAAGAATTGCTCTAACCAAATGGGAGCTAAAATTAAGAAAGCAACCAATTTCGTCGACTTTTGATATCGGGTCAGCGGCATTGTTACCAATTATGACCTTCGTATTCTCAAGGTTAAAAATGGTTCACGTGGCAGTTTAAACGTAAAGCAAAATTTGCCCTGAAACCATTGAAGATAGAAAACTATTTAAAATACCACAGTTGGAAAATTTCATTTTACATCAACGATTTTCATCTGAATTAACATCATATTACTTGCTCACTGGATACACCATAAATCATCAAACAAGTATAAACTAGTACCCATTTTCGTTTATTACTTTATTGGTACACTTATGACATGCTTTTAGAGTAGTTATGACTAAAAATGTAGAACACTGGACATTTATTTTGCATGAGGGTGCCAAGATCTTTTTCTGTACCAAATTTAAGGTCTGTATTTGAACCATATAATGAGTTCAGACAAGACAATACTAGGGGCAAAACTTGATTTTAAACTGAATTTGATTAACATGTTCTTACAACGCAGTTGCTCTTGGCTATTTGAAAGGAAATGTAAAAATAAGCTTTGATTTGTTTGAAACATTTAATTGACAAAATACGCTTATAAACATTTAACACGTTTTAAAAATTAATACAACATCCATTTCATGTATACTTATTTAAAAATATAAGCAGTAAAAATGAATCTGTTATATGTACATTACCATTGTTATGGCTACTAAAAATTTCAATAATCAAACCGTCTCGGCAAACAATTATTATTTATAAAACGACAACCATTAATTTTTGTTTAGTTTATTTATGTATAAACCCGATTTTAGTGTCGTAAAAGTTTTGACGATACAGCCAAAGTCAAAGTAAATACTAATTATTCAAACATAGCAAATGGTTCTTACAAAAATCCTAATATAAAACGTTAATTTAAAACGCAGCTGTAAAGTTGTATATGTTATAAGTTATCATAAAGTTACAAAAAATATTCACAGGTAAAACATAGAAATACGTATTTAGTATGCAACTTTTATAAATAAACTTCTAAGATATGGTTGACTTTTTTCTTGCCAATACTCATTAACTTTAAGAACAAAGTTTAACCGATACTTACGATACAGTTGCTGAAATATCCATGTATTTCAAAGACAAATAAAACATATCCTGTTAATTTTTATGGCAAGAAGTATGCAACGTAGAAAACATTCTTAAGAATTTTGATGAACGAGTCAATTTTTTCCTAACAAACGAGTTAAAAAAAACAATATTTTAAAAATAATTTCAGTTATTGTGGCTCACCTTGTTAAATTTATAAATTCTTGTTGGTCATTTTAACACCTCTGTTAGGAAAACACTGACTCATTCATCAAAATTCTAAAGAATGTGTTACCCTCCATCTGCTGCGCATTATCACGTGTTCTGTTACAGTTGGTCAGTCTGATACACGTCTGTGATTGGTCGTGCGGTGCTCCCGGCCGCCAGTATGACCAGCTGTCAATGACCGAGCTTGGTCTTTCTGATTGTGTTTTATTTTATTAACGGTTTGGTACGTGATTTGAACAAAATAAAGTAGTTTCAAAAATATCTTTAGAACCGTGACCAGTTAGATTTTGTCAGAAAGAAATAATCACTTAAACCCCAATCACGTAAAACTTCATTGCAAACGTAAAACAATGTCAAAATCCAGCAAAGTTTTAATTTTGGATCTCAACGTCAGAGTATGCAAATTTTGATTTGTTAAAGTTGGTTATGAAACTGAACTGCTCAAAGAACTGCACACATGCCTTGGTGGATTAAAATACATTTACTTTCAGCTCTTGCAGTGTCTGAACAGAATGTACTAGAGTTGTAAAATGAAATGAAAATCTTGATTTAAGTGGCGAAGTTAGGACTTTGTACTCCTCTCTACCACTTAACGACGTTAAATATATACAAAAAAAACTAGTTAATACAAATACATTACATAGATAATTGAAAATTAAATATTTTGTATGATATATTGTTGTATCATCTGCATTACGAACTGAATTTCCTACTGTATTTAATTGGTGCAGGTTGTTTACATTTGAAATAAACAATATTGGACCAAGGATGGACCTTGTGGGACCCTGTGGGGAATTTCAATTAATAAAAAAAATCTGTATTATTTTTGTTCCTGCAAGATATGATGCCAAGATAAATTAATTACCCACTGAAATCGCATTCATTGTGTATTTATTGCATTAATGTATTTAATACACACAATTTCAATGGGAATGCAACAGTAATTACGTCAACCGTATATTCGGAACATCAATAGAAAATACATAGAACATTTGATCAAGTACAATAATTGTCATCAATATCACACGTATTTCACATATTTATCACATCGAACACCAGGAAGATAATATAAATGGTGAGGAAATATTTTATTGGGAAAGGAAACTGTATAATATTTATTAATTAGAAGGAACAACAACTGCACTACAACAGTTTAAGAGATATTTTAATGTTTAATAGCAACCAGTTACATGCTTTAAGAACATTGTGAAAACTAAATCGTAAACAAACTAATGTTGCCTTCCGTAAAGTTGAACTTTTTTACAGAGTCCTGCACTTGTGAGTAACCAAACTTCTTTTTGAAGCATTCTAGGTGCATTTAATATAGTTCATATTTCAGTTTTGTGATAACTGTTCCTATATGACCCTGCTATAATAGTGGGGAAAAACTGTTTCTTGGAAAGTCGTGTTGATAAGTTGACCCGTCATTTGACTTGTTCGCTCTTACATCTTTAAGCCTTGTTTACACCAAAATTGTAAACTAAAAGTTGCCAAAAATTCGTTTTTTAAATTAAAGAAACAAATAGACAATTTTTGTAGAACACGAAAGGTTGCTCTTCTTAATTTAGAGCAACAAGTGGAAAATGTGTTGCTAAAGGATTGCCGTAAAAGGTATGGTCAGTAGGGCGCGTGGAGAAGACTTTCCACTATTGCTTGCGAAAAGCAACAAATCTTCCACTTTTAGTCGTCAACTTTCTTCAATATGACCGACAATTCGCGGCGACACTTAATGGTGTGTCTCTCCACAACGGAAGAAAGAAAGAAAACGTTGCTGTATTTTGTGGGAAAAAGCAAACAATTGCTATGATCTAGTTCTTCCGATTCATACCTTAGGTTCAGATATTTAGATAACTTCATTATTAGGTTGAGATATTTCGGCCTCGCTGTGGAGTACCATCTTCAGACACTGATTGGCTGAAACCCGAGAGTCATCCGAGAAACCATTGAAATAATTAAAATGATAATAATTTCAACAAAGAAGACAGCATTGAACTATCAAGAAGCAGCTGGCAACCAGTCCTGAAGAAGTCTTTTGATAGTGTCACAGCCAATGAGAACACCGACAGTTGGCATCCCTGTTCCAATGGATAATTGGTTGCCCTACCACCAATAGGACAGCAGACAGCAAGTAGCTAAGTTTCAGCCAATCAGTGATAGAAGATCGTACTCCACAGCGAGGCCGAAATATCTCAATGTAATTATGAAGTTTTGACGCGGTGTGAACTGGAAGAACTAGATTATAGTTGTGACACCACTCGCAAAAGCCTAAGAGTTAACAAATTGCTGCAACGTGTAAAAATCATCTTAGTGGGAGGCTTTGGTGTAAAAGCGGCTTTAGGTTGTATTCCAGCATCGTTTATCGCTTGTCTCGTTTTAGGCGCTTGGCCGTTCTCGAACATGAGAGAAACTGTAAGGGAGTTGTCGGAACGGATGCCGATTAAAAGTCCAGACGATCGGTAATGGGAAGATGAAGGTCGTTAGCGGAGCTCGAAGTTATTGTGGTTACGCAACGATCTTCTGAAACATACACCACTATTAGCTATAAAGGGTGAGTTTTAAATGTCCCCCATCTTAACTTTTGAAAAAGGAAATATGTTTTTAGGACAAAAAAATAGTTCGTATAATTAATAATAGCGTAAAAAAAAGTTCATGGTTTGTATTTAAAGATTTTGGGGGTTCCCCCCACCACTGGTTTTTGGGTGGGGGATGGATAACGCAAAGTACGTCAAAACAAACTTATGGATGTTATAGGGTTGATTAATCCTCTTAAGAGTTCGCACAAGTTGAAACTTCAAGGAATTCCCAAATTCATCCGCACAAGCCACAAGGCCGCGGTACTCAAGCAAGACACATCATTATCACTGATAAGTGCTACAAGACGAGACGGTACATGGTACATACGTACATACTTTCAGTGTGTCCAGTACAGCGTCTGCTGTTGACACTGGTGAAGTAGCTCTCACGGGTCTGGGACTGTCTACTGAACAGTCTGACAGGCAATGTCATACCACGTGACCTCCAGGCAGGCACTACCACACGTGCAAGCTGTAAACACACACAAACCAACGTAATCACTAATGTACGTAGCTCTGGAACAATGGGTGTTTGACCACCTCCGTAACAGAGCCAATCCGTAGGAAAGGGTAGATTACTCTGAAATACACCGTCGTCGGTACCTGGGTTGGTTGGGCAGTCCACTATTTGGAAAGCTCCATCAATACCTAAGGCCAGATTAGTGCAAACGCTGACTACATGACAACCCCATTTCAACCCTCGATCAAGGTGAGTTCAGAGTATTTCTTTGAGTACTTTTCTTTAGCTGTGCTATGGGGTTCCACAAGGGTCCATTCTTAGTCCACCGCTTTTCCTGGTCTACGTATCTATGTTGGTTCATTGGTAATAAATGGATAATTCGTCCAGTATGCAGATAACATGACTGCCTGTTTTAATCGAAATCATTCAAAGATCTGCAAACGGTGACATTTTATGGAGCTCAGCAGATCAATCAAACAGGAAATCCAGGCAAATCTTCATTAGTTCAGTTCTGCTTGCGACAGACAGACTCTAATACTGTAATCAAGATTAATAGAATTTTAGAAGGTTTGTCTATAAACTGTGTTTCATCCTCCCCCGTTTTACCCTAGTTGTTGTGATACGACTGAAACTGATTTCAAACTTTTATGTACGTAACTAATAAAGCCGATTATGCAGGTGACTGAACGCGTAAATGTTTAGGCATTTCCCGGGATGCTACCCCCCTCAACCGTATAAACCGTATACTTTTTTTGAAACTCTTGGTGTGAAATTTCGGGGACAATCTGCAAAACATTCTTTTTAAAGCTCCGACAAGTTGGCGGCCAAAAGATGGCGTCTGAAAATTTGTGCTTGTACTTAGTCAATATTTTTCCACATAGCGGCAAAAAAGTTGCTCGAATCTTCAATTTGATGAAAAATCGTTAATGTGGGAACATATTTCCTACAACGTTTAACACTTTTCCCCACCGCTGACGGTTTCGATGCTAGATCAGTTTGAACTTAAATTTTCGAAAATTCTACTTTTTGCTGTGTTTGGGCTATATTTTCCGGTTCTTATCAACCCCCAAAATACGAGGTTATAGGCCGAGTGGGGGCCTGGGAGCACAGCCCGCTCAACAACTCGCCAGAAGGACGAGTCTACAGATAATACTGAATACGTACAGAGGCAAAACATAAACAGGTTTTTTTGCTTTCTACCTTTGGTGTTAATGTTTTAAAATAAGCTAAATATGTATCTTTTGAAATTAGAAATATAAATGACTAATTTATAAAACTTACCTCACCACGGACCTCTCCATTCAGCAGACAATACAGAACCGCAACCAAGAAACCCTGATGAGGACAGACAAGGTTATTAGGACAAGGTATTAGTTTATCTCCCCAGAACACGTTTTAAGCATTTTTAAAAGACTTTATTTTAAATACATATCCATACAGGGTGTCCCATAAGTAAAGTGCCACACTTTATAACAACTGTCAACATTATTTCAGGCAAAGATACCAGCAGCCATTATTCCGTTTTTGTCACCCATAACCACCCCGAACATTAAATCCTTTTTCCTCCAAAAGAGTACAAAAAATAAAGTACCACTAAAGTAGGGGTGGATTGGAACAACTCACCGATAAGTTTTCAGTTTTCATGTATCACACACGTGCCTCATAGTTTTTTCCAGCTCAACACGATTATCTATTTATATTGTAAAAATGGTGTTTACCGTAAATAAATAAAAATAAAAAGTTTCATAACATATAAAATGCTTCAAGAACCAATCAGAGTGCGTTATTTCTCCTTTGTTTTCGTGCGTTGGTCGTTTTAGCCGCTGTCAACTTAAACCCACCTTAAAGGTTTGAAATTCACTGAAACACATTAAAAGATAATTTGATAGTAGAGATTTTCCAAGAAGCTGTGTTGAGTTAACGATTTGGCGCGGTTTGCACAGTTATGAACGTAATGGACCGTTTGGAAGTTAAATGAACACTTGCTACATTAAGAAGAAAGAAGACAAGTGTGTTGTGTTGTAGTTTAGGACCTGGAAGGAAGTGAAGACTTGGTCGATGAAGAGCCAGAGCAGTTCAACACTCTGGTCCACCCTGAGGAAGGACAGCATCAGGAAGGCCAAGTAGTGGACTCCGAACAGAGGCACCAACACCAGAGTGGACTTAGCCCACCTCCTGTATACACTGTAACCCAAGGAGCAATTTAATATAGTAAATAATTTTTTAATTTCGGACTTTTCCCTCCTCTTTGGAAAAAAAACTTCACACAACGTTTCGGGCAGTTGGGAAACTCCAGCCGTTGTCAAATGTTTAACCTAACCTTGCCCTACATGGTTATTGGTTAGGTCCTTGACAACGGGGAGTTTTTCAACTGCCCGATACGTAGGGAGTAGTTTTCTCCCGAAGTGGCCGGAAAAGCCCAAAATGAAGCGTTGTATAATTGATTCCGCCACTATGAAACATTTCAATCTAACATTAACATAGTATGTAGTTCCGTTAAAAAACTCACCCTGTACAACATTTAATAAAAAACCTTGTGGCAAATTATGTTCAATTTCGAGTTCCGTAATGTCATTTTGTTTTCAACAACCAATTACGTAGGTGAATTTGCCTGTATAGCACAAGCTAGGTAAGTTATGAAGATCATCTAGCGAGAATATTTCTCAGAAGGTGTCGACCACATAGTAGATAGTGGTTTTAGCACGCTAGACTTGTCAATGCTACTTGACAGGTTATACCAAGTAAGGATCAAAGGCAACCCGTGTCAGTGGTTTATACCGGGCTTAAACAGACCTCTTCAATCACAGCAAGACCAAGCAGATTTAGGAATTCCAAACATATGTTTTTAGGGCGCAGAGAATATTTTATATAAAGAATCGAATAGTTATTCCCATGCAGTATATTATATTATTGATTATCGTCAGATGGACTCAACTTAATGAACTAAATAAACATAAAGTCGTATTTAGTCATATTCAGTGTTTGGTAAATAAAACTAATTCCTTTATATTTGCGTTTAGAGTTCTGATTGAATATGTTTCTTTTGAAACTTGTAAAATAGTTTACTATTTGTACATAGAGTCTATATTTCGATACGGAATCATAGTTTGGGGAAGTTCAAGTGACATGAATAGACTATTTATGACTCAAAAAAGTATAATGAGAGCTATTCATAAAGTTCATTTCAGACATAACTGCTGACAGTTGTTTAAAAATTCAAAAATATTAACTCTACCAAGCCTATTTATATTCGAAATTTTAAAGTTTGTTCATAAAAATCCTGATTTTTTTGATCAATTTAAATTTAATCATTCTTACAACACAAGAAATAAAGAATCTTTTAGCTTCCCAATACATAATTTAACTATTTATGAGAGGAGTCCGCTCTATATGGGTATTAAACTGTACAATAAAATACCACTCACTCTTAAAGCTCTAAATGTCAATCAATTTAAAACGTCTAGAAACCATTTTATTGAAGAAAGCATACTATAGTGTCAAAGAAATGATAGAAGATGACAACTTTGTGGATTCTTTGTAGGTTGGTTATGCTCAAGGTTTTGTGATTTTCTTCTTCTTTAACAGTTACAACACAAGTATTCTTATCAGTCAATTTAAATTTAATACTCGTATGTTTCCTATTTTTGTTTAATAGCAATTGCCTGATCAATAAAACCCCTGTTATTTTTCCATTTATGTAATATTTGAATAGTAATTAAGTACAATGTACATTATCTTATGATCCAATGTATTTTTTCTATTAACCATGCACCAGTTTACTGTTACTTTTGTAACTATTGTTAAACTTTTTATGCAATAAACAACTTTGACTTTGGAAATTTGTTTGACTGTGAGTTGTGTCAAAGGGAAAGGTTTGTCTTGTTAAACGAGGGGAAGTGTGTTATATACGGTTTAATTTTCTCAGTTGGTGTGTAATTGTTAGGGAGGTAGAAAGCTAAAAATAATTGTTTTTATAGTTTTTTTAGAACACTTAACTTTAAACTACAGTGGAAACTAATCCAAAGTAAACAAACAAATTGCATTGGTTTGTTGTTCGTCCAGGTGATTTACTTGAATAAAAGCAGCCAAGCTTTCAGAACAAAATATTAGTTTTCCAAGGAATAATCAAAAATTTGTCTCGATAATGTTATCTTCCCAACCAAGAACAATATAGCAGTTAATTTGATTGTAAACTGTACTAAACTGTGGACGTTAAAGTATAAATAATTATTATGCTCAACTCGATAAGCACTTATTTTGTTAAGTTTAGTAAAACAAATTGCTTTAAAGGCAAAACTATTTCTGCCACCACGATGCCATAATGGTTTCCACCGTAATATAGTTTGGCTAGAGTAAAGCTGAGAAATAAATAACTGAGATTATTTAGGCGTCAGTATTTGTTAATTCACTATTTATTTACAGTCTAATTGTTACACTAATATTAAAACGCAATTAATTATTAACTTAATGGCTACAAACTATTACACTTTGTACAGTTTCTTATTACACCATTTGCACTTCACAGTCCGTTTTGCACTCCGGCGCGAAGCCCGTTCACTCACGTGTCCTTGTAGCACTCTTCAGTCGGGAATCCAACGATGGGTGTCGTCCCTCGGAGATCACTGCAGCCGACGTTCGCAGCAGGCACAATGAAGATCGCTGACACCGAGAATTACACTGACACTGTTCACGCACAGGGGTTGTGACCCTGTATGTTCACACAGCACTTACACTTTCACGAGGGTACGCGGCCCCTATTACACAGACCTTGCTCTGCACTGAACTGAACTGCCCGGGGCTCCTGAGTGCGGGCTTATATGTCCCCGCAGAAAATGCTGGAACCTTCTCCAAAGGCCTCGAACATCACGTGACTGGCTTTCAGCCAATAGGATTGAATTCTGAGAACCTTCCATTGATATGGCGCGTGCACTCAACCGTAACTAACAAGGCAATATACCTGTCAGTCAATTTGGTCTCCAAATTCACGCAGGTCATTGTAGCAACCGCCTATTGTCTCGAGGGTAGGCCCTGGCGTCCGCCACAATGGTGGTAGGTCCTGGTCCGCCACATTACCCCTCCTTAAGACTGTTCTGTCCCAGAACAGAAAGATCTCCGGGTGTCCAGATTCTGGTTGATTGGATGCAGGGACATCTTCCTTTCTCTTGAAGTCTCTGGGTCAAATATACACACTAGGATCTCCATGGCCATGTTCCTGAAGGTGTTTTCAATAATTCTTCTGACTCTCCACCATTCAAGTCCATCGAGACCACATGCCAGCTTTGGTATGGCAAGCTGGATGCCCAATCGAATCAAGTTTTGGCGCAGATCCATCAGACTCCTCTCCACCGACTCGTATGTTGGCTTCCCATGCGACCATCTCTTCGTCACCAGGTAGAAAAGATGTCGCTCACCATCCTTAAATGCAGAGTCTTTCCTACAGCTGGGTCCTGGGACTTTAGTTCTTCCACACGCCCGAACTTGCTCCTGAATACTCGGGCGATTCCTCCTGACATGCTCAAATCCTGAGCTACACAGTGGGCGAGCGCATAGTCCCTGAGCCTTGAAGAGATCTTGGTAAACGATCCTGCTTACCCAAGATGTTGCCCCTTTCCGGAGCTTCCTCGTCCTTGTTGGCCGATGCTTCTTCGGGTATACAGGCGCGGACCGTCTTCCTCGTGAACCTTGTTCCCTTTGTAGGGCGCCAGCCGATTTGTGTGGACGATCCGAGGTTTTCCATGGTTTATCCTGTATATCAGATCATTTATCCGGGTGACAACTTCAAAGGCCGTCCCACGTTCGCTGAAGCTTCGAGAGTAGCCTTGACGTCTTCTGGGGTTGTACAACCAACAAGGTCTCCAGCGTCGTAAACGCTCTTTTCCGCTCTGACGTCGGCGTTCCTTCATCCTATCGCTGGCATGTTGCATGTTAGTCCTGACACGCTCGTGGATGTCGTCCATACGCCTCCGAAGACGTGACACGTAATCTCTCCTGCCAAATCTTCATCAGGCTTTCTTCCAAACTGCAGGTCACATGGCAGCCGAAGTTCTCGTCCGAAGACTATGCTTGCTGGTGTCTGCCTGGTCGTTTCATGGATAGAACTTCGGTAGGCGAGTGAAAATAAGTGAATGTACTGGTCCCAGTCACGTTGGTGGTCGGAGACAATCTTGGACAAGTACTTCCCATAGTCCTGTTCATTCGCTCTACCATTCCATCAGACTGGGATGTAAAGCCGTGGTCCTGGTCTTCCGGATTCCCAGTAGTCGACATAGTTCTGTGAACAATAACGACTGAAATTCCTGCCTTGATCACAATGTAGTTCCAGGGGAACTCCGAAACGGCTGAACATTTCTTTAGTTAGCACTTCGGCTATAGTGGCAGCCTCCTGGTTTGAATGGCGTAAGCCTCGACCCACTTACTAAAATAATCCATTGCCACTAGAATGTACTTATTTCCTCCTTCAGTCGTAGGAATGGTCCAGCTACATCAATCGCGATCCTTTCAAGGAGCCCCTACGTTGTACTGACGCATTGGAGCTACTCTACGCTTTTGTGGCCCGTTCGCCGAAGCACACGTAGTACATTTCCTGCACCACTCCTTAACGTCTTCCCGTAAGTTGACCCAGTAGAATCGCTCCCGGACCTTCTCCAGCGTCTTGTGCACCCCGAAATGTCCACCAGACACACCGTCGTGAAGCTGTCTGAGTACCTCTGGAACTCTCTTCGGGACCAGTAGCTGCAGTCTCTTCTCCGTCCCATCCACCGATTCCAAGACTCTCCTCAGTATCCCATCCTCCAACGTGATCGACTCCCACTGCGCCCAGTACGTCTTCAGATTGGGAGAAAGGTGGAAACCTCGTTCCAGGTAGGCCTTTGGCCGCCCGCTTCCACTCCAACACTTTACCCAAGTCGTCGTCATCCTCTTGGTCCTTCCTCAGTTCTTCATCCTGCCAGTGGTCGTCGGTAATGGTGGTTCTTCGCACAGACGCATCTTTCTTCCACTCTTGAACAATGTTTACAGTCGTCTGGGCAGGGTCTCGTGACAGGGCGTCAGCATTCCTATGTTTTGCACCAGATCGATGTTCAGAAGTGAAGTCATACTCTTGGAGCCGCTCGATCCATCTGGCAACCTGTCCTTCCGGGTTTTAAACCGCAAGAGCCATATTAATGCCGCATGATCTGTTCTTAGAGAAACTTTCTTCCGTACAAATATTTATGGAAATGCTCCACAGACTTCACGACAGCTAACAGCTCCTTTCTGGTTACACAGTAGTTCCGTTCTGGCTTCGATAAAACTTTACTGAAGTACCCGATCACCCGTTCGTGTCCATCCTAATTTGAGAGAGGACGCCACCAATACCGACGTTACTAGCATCCGTGTCGAGTATAAATTTCAGCTGGCCGGGGTAGCTCAATATGGGAGCACTGCTTAAAGCGGATTTTAGCTCCTGAAACGCTTGCTGACAGTCCGAGTCCCATACAAAGCTCCTCTTATCCTCGGTCAACTTTGTTAGGGTTGGCTATGTTGGCGAACCCCAGGACGTATCGCCGGTAATACGCATAGCCCCAAGAAGCTCCTCACTGTGTTTGTCTTTAGGCGTAGGCCACTTCTGGATAGCAGTTACCTTTTCCGGTCCACCGAAACTCCTTCACTGGAAACCACATGGCCGAGGAACCTTACTTTCCTTCAAAAAGGCTACACTTCTTAGGTTGAGCTTCAGGTTAGCCTCTCGAAGTCGCTGGAAAACCTGCTCCAGATTTTTCAGATGGTCTTTCATGGATTTTCCAAGGACAATGACGTCATCCAAGTAGACTAAACACGTTTCCCAGGAAAGGCCTCGAAGGACAGTCTCCATCAGTCGTTCGAATGTTGCTGGGGCGTTACAGAGGCCAAAGGCATAACTGTAAACTGCCAAAGCCCTGATCCAATGGAAAATGCAGTCTTCTCACGGTCGTCACGGGCAAGTCCCACCTGCCAATACCCGCTCTTGAGGTCAAGAGTAGAGAAGAGTTCGCAGCCAACCAAAGTGTCCAGTGTGTCGTCAATCCGAGGTAGGGGATAACTGTCCTTTTTCGTCACGTTGTTGAGCAGCCGGTAATCCACACAAAAGCGGGAAGTCCCATCCTTCTTCTTCACAAGCACAACGGGCGAGATCCAAGGGCTTTTCGACGGCTCAATTACACCATCGCGCTCCATATCCTCCACGATTTTCTCAGCCTCCTCTCGCTTCGCCAATGGCAACCTCCTTGGGACCTGGCGTATAGGTCTAGCGTCTCCTGTATCTATCCGGTGCTCCACTACGTTAGTTCTTCCTCTCGTTCCATCTCCAGTTTCAAATACATCTTGGTAACTGGCGATTAAACGCTTAACTTCTTCTTTGTAATCCGAGGCAAATTTTACACGCATCCTGGACGAATGGCTTTAAGGATTCTGGAGCACTGTTGTCGCCGAGACTAGATTTCTCGCTCGATGCACAATTGAAGAAACCGCCGAACAACTACCTATATGCTGCCCTTCTTCAAGTGTTATGGGTAGCCGTTGACGTTCATTATGCGTACCGGAACATCTTTCCCGGTCACAAACAGTGTCCTGGCGACGAGCAACCCACGTCCCGGCTTCCCATCATCCGTAGCTGGCTCCAACAGAACGGCCTGTCCCTCGGCAACATCCTTGTCCAGTCGAGCCCTCGCTACAGTCTGGCTGTTGTCCGGAAGAGTCGTGTCTTCGGCCAGAACTACACAGGCGGTCAGTTCTTCCCCATGTCGCAGTGCAACTTCTTCCTCCCCGATGGCGATGATTCCCCTCCTTAAGTCCAAAGTGATCCCGAGCCTAGTCATCACGTCCGTTCCCAAGATAACGTCTTCATCGATATTGGCCACAAGCACACGGTGTCGAAAGCTGATGCTTCCTATGAGGAAGGTGGCAACCGTCTCCCCGTAAACCTCTGCGCGCTCTCCGGTGGCTGTCTTCAGTGACCATGATGTTGGCTGCACCGTTGCTCCACCTGCTGCCGCACTCCGACTCAGGATGGTCATTGTAGCACCGGTGTCTAGCAGTAGGCTCCTGAGCTCTCCGTTAACCATACCGTCTACGTAGAAACTGCTCGTCTTTCCAGCCAGCGATGCCACGGTCACACTTCGTCTTGGGGCCTCCTTGGTACGGGTTGACAGCTGCCCCTTCCATCAACCTTTTAGTTTTCCTGCAGCGGTCGAGATTGCGGCGTAGCTCCCTTGGATTTACACCTGCTCCTTGTGTCCCAGCTCGCCAACCCAACAACGAAGCTCTTCTTCTTTGTTTTAAAGCGTCGATAACCTTCTGTACAAATCTTCCAGGGTCCACTGCGGCTCTACCCTCCACGCTGGCGTATCCTTACTCTGCTTGCCCCTTATAGTCTGTTTTATAGCCTCGAACTCGAGAGCTTGTGTGAGGGCTTCGCTCAACGTTTTCGGGCGGGCGAGTTTCACTGCCTGCCAGTCTCAGACTCCGTAGTTCACCATCAAATAAGAATTTGTCACCCCAATTGACAAGCTCTCACATACCTCGTCCGGTACCGTGGGGTAGGCGCTCCTCAGCTCTAGTCGAGCAATATCCGCCTCAAACTCTTGCAGGGTTGGGTCGTTCGGCTTCTGATAGCGGCCTCTCAACTGTGAGCGATAAACCTGCTCCATGTGCCGATGTCCGAACCGCATCTCCAGTCTTCTGATAAGCTCGTCATAGTTCAGGCGGTCCACAACTGGGATCGAATGAAGGACGCCTAAAGCGTCGCCCCGTAGCGATAGGCTCAACACAGACGCCTTAGCCGCAGCCGTCCACTGGCAAAATACTCGTGCCGCTGTTTCGAACAGCGTAAAATACTCCTCCCAAGGTGTTTTGCCGTCAAAAGGTGGCAGGCTCGTGTGTCCAGGAACTGAAGGCGCACACTTTACCGGCTCGGTGATCTCTGCTGAATATCCTGCACCTGATCTGGCTTGTTTGCAATTTAGGTTCAGTCTCCTCAGGAGTTGTCTCTACAAGTTTCTAAAAATTCAATACGCTTGGTAGCCTCTTCCAGTTGTTTACCTAATTCAAGCCTGTTACCTTTTCACATCCGCTTGTTGAAATTTGTTTTCCAATAATTTAGAATTTTCTAAAATTTTGTCTTCTAATAGCTTTGTATTCATTCAGGAAGCTTTCTTCCAAAGAACGAAGAGCTCTCTTTCAATTCTTCTAATGCCTTGAATTTCACAGAACTTTTCTTCCAACGTCTGACTTAATTTATCTTCTAGGGTTTTTGAATTTTCATTCAATTTTCTTCTAATGTTTTGAATTTTGAATTTATCTTCTAAAGTTTTTGAATTTTCATTCAACTTTCTTCTTGTAAAGCTTTTGAATTTTCATAAATTATCTTCTAAAGTTTTGAATTTTCATTCAACTTTTCTTCTAAAACTTTTGAATTATCATTTAACCTGTCTTCTAAAGCACTTAATTAAAATGTTTCAATAATCCACTATTGACTGAGATCAGTTGAGCTTCGAGATATTTTAAATAGTGGGCTGTCTGGATCGCCTCCTTCCTCTAAGACCGCCTGCCTTAATCTCTCCAGCTGCGTCTTGTTTCCTGATGTTTCCAGTTCTCGCTCTTCTAATTCACTTTTGAGTTCCGCCACTTTAAGTTCACTTTTAATTTTCAAACTTAGTTGTAGCCATTTTTTTCCCTCAAATGAAACCACATACGTCTTTCAACTGAATCGTCTTATCCCACTTTGACACCAAATGTAATGTTTTTCACGGGTACGAATAATAAGTGTCAGTATTTGTTAATACCCACTATTTATTTACAGTCTAATTGTTACACTAATATTAAACGCAATTAATTATTAACTTAATGGCTACAAACTATTACACTTTGTACAGTTTCTTATTACACTATTTGCACTTCACAGTCCGTTTTGCACTCCGGCGCGAAGCCGTTCACTCACCACGTGTCCTAGCACTCTTCAGTCGGGAATCCAACGATGGGTGTCGTCCCCTGAGATCACTCGCAGCCGACGTTCGCAGCAGGGCACAATGAAGATCGCTGACACCGAGAATTCACACTGACACTGTTCACGCACAAGGGTTGTGACCCTGTATGTTCACACAGCACTTACACTTTCACGAGGGTGCCCCTATTACTGTACAGACTTGCTCTGCACTGAACTGAACTGCCGGGGCTCCTGGAGTGCATTTGCTTATATGTCCCCGCAGAAAATGCTGGAACCTTCTCCAAAGGCCTCGAACATCACGTGACTGAGCTTTCAGCCAATAGGATTGAATTCTAGAACCTTCCATTGTATATGGCGCGTGCACTCAACCGTAACTAACAAGGCAATATACCTGTCAGTCAATTTGGTCTCCAAACCACGCAGGTCATTGTAGCGGCCGGCTATTGTCTCGAGGGTAGGCCCTGGCGTCCGCCACAATGGTGGTCCTGGCGTCCGCCACCGTAATATAGTTTGGCTAGAGTAAAGCTGAGAAATAAATAACTGAGATTATTTATGTTGAACACAACCAATCCTTTGTCACCTACGGCTCTTATACGGCCAGCAACCAACACGATACCACCCGTATATCGTTTTTACTTTTATTTGTGGAGATAACACCATCCAGTTAACAGTCAATTACTACTCTCTAGTTAATTGGTAGCATTCGTTAACTACCAATCTGTTAACCACAACCGATCGACAATCATTACAACAATCTATGATAAACCATACTGTCAAATCTCCAAAAACAGCATTATATATTTTCTAACGAGGGTTTGCTTTGATCTCACAAAATCATACAAAAATATAACTTTAATGTATATATATTATACAAAAATGTAAAAATTACCCGTATTTGAATCTTCTTGTCTCTTCCGAAACTGAAGCCATCAGTTTTGCCAACAAAAGCCGAATAATGTTTACAAACAGCACAAAGTTTACCTGCAATCAAATACAATTCTATCAAAAGTTTGATTGAAATTAGAAATGTTAATAACTTAAAAGTGACAGAAACGCTGTCAATATCAACGAGTTTTTGTACACGATCACTTTGCTATTTGAATGTTACGGCTCTATAAACAGCCCTCAGTTTGCTTTGAACGCAGTCGAACATTCAATAAACTAGCTTTTTCAATCTAAAGCTTTTTACACAGTCAATTTTCAGCGGCCAACGGCATGCATACACATTTGTGTAGAACGGAGTAGTGTTTATTTGTTGCAAATAAACACGGATTCAGTTATACAAAATGTAATACAAGTAATACAAAATTGTTTTTTATTGAAATTATGTTGTCTGATTTGTATACAAGTCTGTTCAAATTATTCACACTATAGAAAACAGTTTTATGTGAAAAAAAATACCGTTAATTCTTTTAAACGCTTTAAACTGAACCTTATCTATTTAAAAAATTAATTAAGGTAGGCCTACTAGAAACCTCATAAAAAGCAAATAAACCTATCAAACCAAATTGTAATTAAGATCACAATCTAGAAAAATAAGTCAGAGTATTAATATTAATCCATCTATAAGTAAAATAGAGCATGCATGCAAACTTTATATAACACCTTTAAAACCCAAGCGAGCTAAGCATAACTAATATAAATTTGTTACTTTTAGTTACATTACTTTTTAGCCTTTTTACCGTTTATACAAATTAAGATCAAATTATAAATTTGGAAAGACAGCCCTAGGAAGATTTCTAATCGAATATTTGAAAGACTTCAGCCTGTTCAAAATTTTATAAATTTTCACATAAGGTCAACAATGAGAATGGTGCAATAATTTAAGCTAATTTAAAAGAGTAGTTCAAAAGATTTTTCACGCACCCCTTAACCTTTTTAGTTTTGACCCTATGTGAAAGTTGTATAATTTTGGGATCCCCATTGTGAGCATAAACTTTGGAACAGGCTGTATACGAAACGAGAGATCTAGTAAAAACAAGTGTTTCAACATGAATAAAAACATATTAAATTCTGTACAATGTTCGCCTATAGAAATCCGTCATAAGTTCTTCCAGTTTAATTCATAAATTTTTCTTGGAAACAAGGTTTTTTGTAAAGAAAACTCTTGGCTATACCAATATCTGTTGGTTTAAAGTGGCTTGAGTCAAAATTTAGATACCATTGTTAATATTGTTGTGCTTACGGATTGTTTTGTTCCACTGGTCAACAAGAACACCTATAAAGGGTAGTTTCTTTTCTATTCTCTATCTCCACAGTGAATTTTATGTACCTAAGTACTGATAGAATTTAAGGGACCGAGGAAGATATTTAACAAATTTAGATCAGTACTCCATATTACGTGACATACTTCAAATAATCTTAGCCTAAAATGCAATCGCTCTTAGCCTAGGTGGCAACACTGCAACGAACCACGACTGAGAAGGTGGTGGGGAGCTTGATGAGCAGGAAGTGGTGAGGGTTGAGGTTAGTGGTCCAGCACAGGGTGTTCTCCCACAAGGCCCTGGTGACGACCCACGGACCCACGAACACCAAGGGGCCTCCTGAAACAGTGTTTGAGGGTGGATTTGAAATTGTGTTTTCTTCAGGACGAACTGGACGAACTAGTGCATCTGTGCAGGAGATACAAACACAAGAAGAAAATAATTACGATAAAGTGTTTAGGGTGAAGGTTCAGCCGGCAAGATCTCTAATGATTGTGTAAATTTACTGAAGTGATGTACATGAAACGCATTCAAGATATTCGAACCATAGTTAAAAACTATCATGAATTAAAAATAGACAATAGTAGATAAGCTATATAGACAGTAGGTTTACGATTAAAAATTTGAAACTTTAATAGTGGATTAACACATCTCTATTTATTTAACAACTCATGTATAGTTAGTTTTCTTGAACCCTATGGGTACAAGGTGCAGAAACCTGTATTTTATGCTTGTGAAGCATTTCCGGCAGGAATAATTCCTAGGAATTTCTGGAGGAGCAAGCATTCCCAGGAGGAAGAAGTCCTGGGAGAAAGCATGCCTGGAAGGAAGAATTTCTGGATGAGTAACTCTATGAAAAAGCGTTCCCAGGAGGAAGAAATGCTGGGAGGAAGTTTCCTAAGCCACTGATTTAGGTAGATAATGGCTCCATAAACACATCCAATATAATATATTTCCTGAAATTTTATTTGGTTCCTTTCTGTGTTCAATACATGAGCAGTAGAGAAAATATGACTCAATTTGACAACCTGCGCCATGTTATCAAGGTCCAACAGATATCCCAACTAAAAAATATTAAATAAACAATTCAAAACTAAAAAAATTGCCAGTTGACTTTATATTTTTCAGGTGATTTTATTGAATCACCACACCACAGTTAATCAGACGTAAATAAGTGCAGGAATATATTGAAAATGGGCGAGTGCATATCTACCCCAGCCTAGCAGGACGTATGTTGAGATGGATGAAGAGTCACTGAAGACGGCCAAGAAGATGAGGTTGTGAAGATAGACTCCTTCCATGAGTATCCAGGAGTAGTTGCACATGATGAAGTACTGCCACAAACTCACGAGCAGTTTGCACTGCCAGGAGTTCTGCAACAAAGGACAGCATTTAGAACAAAGTTAAATGCTGTTAAATGACCACAACCTTTAGAAAACAAAGGACAAACACGTTTTTACACGTCTTTTATCGGGAGGCCTGCCTCACCCTGTTTAACAATATCTTCTAGTTCAAAGCGGAATTCCTCGACGCTTTCCAGACGACCCTTACCTGATTGTCGTGTAGGAAATACGTCTCTCCGTCCAGCTCAGTCAGGTCTGACGGAAGTCCCACGCCGCGGACAAACAGAGTATCCTTCGTGAGCGTAGTGAAAGCCCTCAGCACGAACGAGACGAACAGGTGCATATGCAGCTTGTTCCGGGGACACTGCAGCTTCCTACACATATACTCGTATGTTAGGGTGAAAACATAGTGGAGCGGGGAGGCTTGAGTGTAGCGGAGAGCGTCGTTGAGAGTTTTTTTACACCCGATGGTAGCAGCGCTTCACATGCACATAGTAGAGAGGGAGCCTAGCGAGTCGAGTGAAGAAGGTTCAGAGGAAAAATGTCGTCGGCCAGTGATGATGACCTGTTGTATTATAACTGGGCGCTTAAAATTATTAATATTTTAGACGGTATGAGACATTGTGCAGTGCACCCAGTGAATTGATGCGAAAAGAATTCGGAGAGTATCACCACTTGTGTCCACAGTTGAAACAATTTCCGCAACGCTTTTTCCAGTACACAAGGCTGAAATACAGTACTTTTGAATACATATTAAACCTGATTTCTCTTTATATGACAGTGAAATGCACTATCTTTGTAAAGCAGCCGATTGAAAGTGAAGAGAAGCTTCTTATTCCATTAAGGTATATTTTATTAGCCTATACGTAAGACAAAACAGTGAAATACATTAATTTAATCAAAGTAGAATTCCTGAGCGGAGAGTCTAGCAGGTCGAAGAGCTCCCCTCCCCGCACCACTATGTTTTAGCGCGGCTTACTACGTGTATTCTTTTTTACCCTCTCAGCTATACTCTCCGCTACACTCTAGCCTTGCCGCTCCACTATGTTTTTACCCTTAAACATCTACTCAGTTTGTGAACAACTTGTCTTTATAAGGTTATAGTGTTAGGTGGATTAGTCAACCAATCAAGAACCAAAGATTAACACTGAAATCGCTGAATATTGATTATTTCTCTCAGGTGGACGAGGGGTAAATGAAAATCCAAATTTATCCTCTGTTTCAAAACACCGGCTCTTGTAGGCCTTGTCTAGCTCAGTTATTTGAAGAGTCACCTTGCCAGAAATTGTAGCAGCAATATTCCAACTTTGCTCCGCTTACTTTAAAATGGCAAAACATGGTTTCGCGTACATCATATGAACCGAAACGTACAAATACGGGTTTATATGATAGGACAGAAGTAGCTTTATGTTCCTTACACACGTAAAAGGCAAAAACTGCTTGAGAAAAAAATACAATACTCGTACACTTTTAAATAACCTATATTTGGTAATATTTAACATTATTTTGCTAATACGAATTATATTTACTATCTCCAACACCATTAATGGTAATTAGCTCAACCTTAATTCAAATTTTAAACGGTTTAATGACCTTTGCACTTTAAATTTTAAAACAAACTCAAAGTAACACTGTAACGGCACCCCCTATACGGAGCGTTAATTAAAAAAAACTAAACTTACGGTTTAAAGAAGTCAAACCGTCTTCAAAGTGCTTTAAATGTTAGTTAATTAAAATGTGCTTTAAATGGACTTGGATTCAATTTCCAAATTGTCAATAGCGACTTTAAATCAACAAGCTGGAAATATTTTAAACATAATTTAAATACTGTACTTATTTAAATGTTCTCAGTAATACATTTCTTTAGCTATATTCAGACTAAACAAATAGCAATGTGTAAAAATTGGTGTTAAAAAATATATAATACGAGGACGAAAATGTTCGTCAATTTTTACGATGATAGTAAGTTTTCAATACCTCCTCTTATTAAACCAGACCGACACGCAGCTAAGCGCTAACGCACCGACTGAATCAAAATTTCCTTTGCAATTTGTTACTCTTATTCGCTACGCTCACAGCCTCGCTTCGACCTTTCGCCTCAGACTTACGTGTTCTTTTATTGTAAGTTTTATTAAATATCGTGAAGGTAAAATGTATTTTAAATTTTATTAAAATCGAACTATTAATAACGGTGTTTTAGCGAAAAATTACTTTTTTGGCCGCAATTTTGACACGACTCAAATGAGTTTTCACAATTTTTGGTAAATTGATGGATACCTTAAAAATACATATTTACTTCAAATGCCATCAAAATCGGATGAAACTAACTATTTTGAGATCAATAAAACCACTTTTCTGACCAAACCTGCCCCCGCCAATTGGCCCGATTTCCGGTAGTCTGATTTTGCTAACGAACTTGACCGAGATATTTATAATAGGACTATTTGTACTTAATGTCATTAAAATCGGACAAAAATGCGATTTATAGAGCGTACACAAATATGCATATATATATAAAGTCGTGTAAAAATGCTCAAATCGTGTTCTGGGGGTCAGGATTGGTGCTCATTTCACGGTCCCGGTTCTGGGTCTTACCATGATGACGGCATGAATATATCATTTTTCTAAAGGAAATTCAATGATAAAATGCAAATAACTGATTTATGTGTTTGAAGTACCTGAAAGTGGCGAAGATACACAGCGCAATGATAAGTGTGACGAAGGAAACTCCGTAGCCACACTTGGACACAGTCTTCATCAGCGGTACATACTGCTGAAATCATCAGGAAAACATAGCTACACTATTTTAGTATTTTTTTACAATTCCATTCAAATTATTGGCCTTTTTTACTCTATGGGTTTGTATAGTAAACAAACAACAGATGTTAATAGTTGTATTTGTTTTGAAATAAGAAAGTTGTTTACTTTATTACTCAATAAAGTTGTTTACTTTATGTACCTTAGGAAGCCCAGACTAGTATATGATATAGCAGGTTAATTTATGCCCAGTGCTCTGAATGTCAAAGTGCAGAAATTCGGATTAAATAATTAAACAAAAATAACTTTAAAACTGTAGGTTCTAGACTCAAGAGCAACGTGAGTTGTTTTGATTGATTCGAAAAATAAAATTCTACTATATATGGGGAAATTTGTGTTCGTTTATGGCATCGCTACAATTAACCAGTAAGAAGAAAACTTTGAAAGTCCACTAGTTTGAAACAAATGATCCAAACAAGCTGGTTATAACGAACTGTGGTTCTTAGTATAGAGTGTTATCAAAGATAAGGTTTATTTCCCACCTTTACCTACAACCATTTAAGAACTCAGGGTTGGGATAATGGAAGCAGTAGTCTCTATCACTCCAGCCACTTTGTCTCTCGTTAGGCAAGAAATGGACCACCACTTTGATGTATGCCGAACTGCACGTGGTGCGCATATCTATCGAATGCGATATACTCTAGTATAATCACACTGTCGTTGTCTAATGTTATCTGAATATGAGTATGGGATAGCTTACTTGCCATTAATATAGTTTAAAGTCTAATACAATAGTGCTATCAGATTATTTAAATTTACACGAACTAAAGACAGTTGTAATAATTAAAACCTTAAAACTTAGTTGGAAATCGTAAACAAACTTTTACTTCCGAGAAAAAGTTATCATAGAACGCTAATAGGCTTCACACCTTCTTTTTCAATAAAAGAAAAACTATTTTAAGTTTGAATTTATATTTCGGTCTCAAACAGAAACCCTCTTTAGGCCAAACTTATTTGTATTAAAAAGTGCGAGGCCAAGTAGCGTTCTATAATGAATGAACCACCTTATCAACAATATCATATCGTCAAAAAATATTATAATATTCAAAAATCATGAAAAAATCTTTAATGTAGGTCAGGATAATTTTATGGTAAAATTAGTGAAACTATCACAAACATTTCAAAACTACTGTACGGCTTTTTAACAAACCTAAATTTCCCAACTTGAAAATCCACCTAAATTTAAAAAAACGAACAAAAATTATCTTTCCACCAAAAATCCGTTTTAGAGAATTTTTGCCAAATTTTTGGAATTTTCATTTCCTCCGGCAAATTTCTACCCTCTCATGAGAGACCAGTGCCTCCTTACCTCGACCATGGTAGAGTTGCTGGTGAAGGGAAAGCGGACCAGCACTTTAGTCATCTTCTCAGTGTAGCAGGAGGAGTAGTTGGTCCAAGTGTTGTTTGTGTCTGGGTTGATGAACCAATGTCCTTCTTCTGTGCACAATCTGCTGGCCTGCATCTGCACAAGGAACCATGACAGAGATCAACACAAGAGCTAGTACCTAGATCAAGAGATAGTACCAGAGATCAACATAAGTACCTAAGAACAGTGCTCAACACCAGAGCTCAGCGCCAGAGCTCTACTTCGGAGCCCAACTCCGGAAAACACACCAGAGCCCAACACCAGAGCCCAACACTCGAGCCCAAAACTAGAGCTCAACGCCACAGGTCAACTCCAGAGCCCAACACCAGAGCCCAAAACTAGAGCTCAACGCCAGAGGTCAACTCCAGAGCCCAACACCAGAGCCCAAAACTAGAGCTCAACGCCAGAGGTCAACTCCAGAGCCCAACACAGAGCCCCAGAGCCCAAAGCCAGAGGTCAACTCCAGAGCTCAACACCAGAGCTCAGCAGAGGTCAACTCCAGAGCCCAACACCAGAGCCCAAACTAGCCCAACAGAGCTCAACGCCAGAGGTCAACTCTAGAGCTCAACACCAGAGCTCAACACCAGAGCTCAACACCAGAGCCCAACGCCAGAGCCCAACACTCAGAGCCCAAAACTAGAGCTCAACGCCAGAGGTCAACTCCAGAGCTCAACACCAGAGCTCAGCGCCAGTGCTCAACGCCAGTGCTCAACATCATAACTCAACACCAGTCGGCCATTTGGTTTTTGGCCATATGAGCAATGAAAATACAGTATGCGTTTTCTTGAGACACCTTAAACCTACAATTTATATTGGAAGTGTCGAAATAAATTTTACTGGAAAGATGTTTTTAGAATTTAGATTTAGACTTGTGTAACAGAAAAAACATGAAAACATAAACTCACTCCACAAAACAGTTCAATACAGCATTTAATTAACTTATAATAAATAAAGTTTATATTTCATAGAATTCCGATGAAAACCCTAGGTATGTCTTGACTTTACAAAATGCATGTTTTACATTGTTTATGGTACACAGTCCAAGGCATTTATTACGTACTAATAAAGAGAACACGAAAGCCACAGAATTTAAAATATACTTTCGTATCAGCAAGAAATGGCATAAAAACTACCAATAGTTACATGTAAGATTATAGAATACTATCTACTGCCTAGTGATGAAGATTACTATGAAGAACTAAACAGAATTATTTCAAATACAACATATGTCTACGTTTGATTTTTTTGCGTTTATTTTCCTTACTAAGCCAATGACAAACTAAACCAAAACTATCACAAAAGAACAATTCAATTAATGATAACATGACGCTGCAAATAGTTCTCTCGTAATACAAAAGGTTTTCCCGTTCAGATCTATAGATACAATATTCAGTGAATTGTGCATCGTCACAAACTCCCACACAGATGGACGCAGGTCTATATTTGCAATTAATTCTCGGAAACTGTGTTTTACTTCAGAAATCACATTTACTCTCCGTGGACCTTTTCACGTTTACACTTTTAGAATCAATATAGACTTTACTTGGTGTCATTCTGAAATATACTCTGTGTAAGTAAGAGTTGACTGGTTATTGCTAACTTTAGTTTTAAATACGGATTTTTTACACAATTCAAAGATAGAATTTTTACATTGTCTTTTGTTCGCCTACGAAAACCAAAACTTAACTTTTACATCGGACAAGCTATCGATAAAGTTGGACGACTAAAAATACTTCAACGAGGAAAGCTTTATTTTATTTTTGAGGTTGAAATATAAACTTTTAATTTGTATCCTACATTTCAACTGGAAATAGTACAAAAACTCTTATAATGATTAAGAACTCAAAAAAGGTCTAAAAAACGTTAACTAGTGTAAGACGTGACATTCTAAGCCTACACAAGTATGGATTGTCCAAAAATCTTGAACCTTACATTCCGTTAGGTCTATTCAGTTATATCAATTCACCGTGTAGAGAATTTTCTTAATTATTTTTAGTAATTTCAGCTCCTTTGTTATAGGAAAAACTTACTCAGTAATCTAAAGGGTTTCTTCATTGACTGTGGAAAACAGATATTTTTGTGTTCCCGGTTATAGTTGGTTAGTCTGATACACGTCTGTGATTGGTCGTTCACTGCTCTCAGCTTGCCAGCCAGTCAGTCGTTGGACAGCTGTCACTGGCGTGGACGTGCTTGGTTTCTCTAAATGTTTTAAAATTTCTGAACCTTTTTGTGAATGTTTTAGAGGCTAGTTGTTTCGAAATAAAATTATTTTGAGCTAAAAAGGATAAAATACACGCACTAAAAACAAAAGAAGAAAAAGAACCAACATTAGATTTTGTATCCGTCTCTCAAAATATCTATGCTCTCATAAAAACCCGATACTACTTTATAAAGCCTTGTACTAAAATGTACGACAAATGTGGTCATGCCCAAGTAGGATTATTTAAATTATAATATAATTAAAGTAAAAGTACCTTAGAGTCGAAGCCCACGATGTAGGAAGGACACTGTAGACTTGCCTGGTCTCCTGGATGGGTTGGAGGCCAGCATAACATCCCATCCCAAGTCCTGGGGCACCAACCCTCTCCCTCCCCTGAGCAAGGAACGAACAAGCATTGAATCTTTTAGCAAAAAAAGAAGAAAACCTACCCATTCTAAGGCTAAAACGTTTAAAAGCTTTTCATTGTAAGGCTAACGGATGGAACCCAAGCGGTCTCAATCTGGGATAGGGAATTTAGAAGAATACCAAAATAGAAGAAACCCTACCCATTCCAAGATAAACCGTTTAAAGTTTCATTCTAAGGCTAAATTTATCATGAATTAGTTTCAACTTAGTTTCTTGAATTACTTATACTTTGCCTAAGCGTTCTCTATCTGGGCCAGTGAATTTAGAATAAACCAAAATAGAAGAAAATTCCAAGGCTAAATTGTTTAAAAATTTAGCCAACTCTAAGACGAAATTGATCAAGAATTAGTTTCAACTAAGGAGTGATTTATTCGCGTGGCAACTACTTTTTATACTTGTACTATAGGACTTGTACTTAATGTACTACTATAGGGGTGTTCATTTTCATATTCATTCTCTTATTTATTATACTAATGCACTTGTACTATATTATTTTGATTTATTTATTTATTGCATCTGTACAAGTTAATTACTTAAATAGATTTGTTATTTGTTTTGATGATTAAAAGTTGCTTGACAGTTGCTATAAGATTTATACATAAAATTAAGGTTGCCAATTTAATGACATTACGACGTTATTTATCTATAGTTATTGCTTATTTAGGTGTCAATTATTCATTTATTTCATTCTGTAAACTATTTGTAAAAAAATTGACAGTTGTTAATTTATTATATAAAATGATTTAATTGTTAATTGAGTTTTACTTTAACTTTACTACGTTATTTATATTACTTGCATGTAAAAATGATATAGCCTTGAGGCCAAATCAATAAAGAATTTTGAATTGAATTGATTTCTTCGATTAATTGGGCGGTGGAGAAAAGCCCAAGTGGTTTCTGTCTGTGATAGGGAATAACAGAAATAAAGAAAGATTGTGTGTTCAATTAGTTTTATTTTCTAAAACCATCAGTATTATTTTTCCACTAGGTTAAATCAATAAAATGAATTAAAAGTGCACCATTTTATAGTGGTTTCTCTCACCTGCTAATGGTGGTATCTGCATGTCTTTAACACATTGCTGCCTTTGTTGCTGAATCCCAGCGGTTTGATCAGCCTCCTCAGGGAAGTTCTTCTCCTGAATTCATAAACCAAAATTTCAAAACTTGAAACACATTTCATGTATGTTTAAATGCAGTGTCTATGAGTTTCAAGACGTCAGTCCTGTTGATCAAATAGGCACGGGTCTAAGGCGCAAAATACTTTGCATATTTTAAAAGCGTAAATATGGGATTTTAAAACACAATACAAACTGGTTGAGTTTTAAATGTCCCCCTAACCATAACTTGAAATATTTTTAAAAACCTTATAGGGAATGTTATAATAAAACTCTAAAGTTACTTTTGACGTACTTTGCGTGACCCAACCCCACCCCAAAACTTGCTGGGGGAGCAAATTTTTAACAATAAGCCCCCCTTGTGGCACTTCAAAAGAAAGGGAATTTTAATACAAATTCAACGACGCAAAGAAAGTTTTTAAAGATTACAAGAAATCAGGTATAAAATGCTACATTTCAAATAAAACCTTTTTTGAATGACACATTTTTCTTCAAAATACTCTATAGGGTTATTTTTTAGGGTTGTGATGTGTCCTTCACAGTATTTTCAAGAAAAGTTTGTCACTAAACAAAATTGTATGTGAAATGTGGCATTTTAAACTTGATTTCTGGTAATCCTTAAATGGGTATTAAAAAAAAGAGTCGAGATAAAAAGTTGTTCTTTGCGTCGTTGTATTAAATTTCCTTTCTTTTGGGTGCCACAAGAAGGTGGTTTGTATTTTAAACATTTGGGGGGCCCTCCCCTGGATTTTGGATGGGGTTTCGGATACGTAAAAACCCGAGGATCCAATAAAAACATTTCCGAAATGGTTTTACAAATATTTCCTTTTTCAAAAGTTAAGGTTGGGGGCATTTAAAACTCACTTTGATAAACAAAACATCCATTAGTTTCAACAACATAACGCTCTATAAGGTAAATATACGGTAATAAACGAAGCAGAAAGTGTACTTAACAGAGGTTGCTAACAGTTTTCATTGCGCGGTAAAACTTTCCAACAATCTGTGTACAAAGACTCTGCGGAAACAATAGAGAGTTTGTTCAACAACAGAGCTCTGCAAGTGCAATCAAGATTTTGAAACTTATAAATTAAAATATTATTAACGGGAACAAGTGTCCAGAAGGCATAAATGGAGTTTTTGTCTGTATCTTATTCTATTAAATTTGCAAGTTAAATCTTCCCTGATCTATACAAATTACTACGGAAATCTTCGCTTTTGCGGCCGGTGTCATCACTAAGATATGAGGCTTCCGGTTTACACCGCGTCACAGTTGAAACAAAAGTAGGTACTGCTAAACGTTTCGATCTCTTTTTTTGGAGAGTCATCCTCAGTAGCTGGTTGACTGGCTGAGACAACATTCCTTCTTTGACCACTCTACAGGGTGTCCGATTGTCACGGAATGCATTACAAAATATGTTTCTTTTGTAAATCTCTAGGCTGATTTCGTTAACAAGCAAAATCGGTTACATTAATTGAAGCGCTGCCGGCATTTGGATATGGTAACGTTAATACATTTCTCTTTCACTGAAAAGATCTGGTAGATATACATTTCAACGCCATTATAGAGCATTTGATACTTTGGTTTGAGACACCGACCACTCCTAGAGGGTATTTTAAGGTGAATATGGAGTGAAGGGTGAGTGTGATGAGTGTTTTTGATGGACGATGAGGTGTAGTGTAGTTACAAACTAGGGCCGACTGTTCCCCAGCTTGGGTCATTAGCCCAACAAACCGATGGAATGGACCAACGGCTTAACGTGACTTCCGAACCACGGGGAATGGCCATCGTGAAAGGTTATCACTGCGCCCGGGAATCGAACCCGGGCTGATTTGGTGCGTAGCACGCACTGTACCACTGAGCTATGACCACCCCCATAAACGATCGTTATAATAGATGTGAGGTCAAATGAGCTTAAGACATAAATCAAGTATACTCAGGTTAATGAGTATAAATTTCAAGCAGACCGTGATGGATTATTGTCGTATAATAAACTCATAGGTTATGGTTCATATTACTATGATAAATTATGAAATAAAAGTTCCAAATTAACGATATAGCACAATTTCAATAACTTTAACTACGTTGAACAGTAGTTTGTACTGTATTCTTATCTTATGGTTAATACAAAGTGTAAATAACGACATTATAAAAATTGTCTAACTGCTCAGATTTTACATATAACCACCACGTGCATGTGATCCAATTTTTTACTAGTCATACTAGGGTTAGAACTAGAAACAACAACCACATCAAAGTCAAGTATATCTCATAGTATAATTGGATCAAATTTTATAAGGAGATAGTATGGGTTTTAACTATATGGTGGTAAACCTGTACCACAGTATTTACTAGTGTTTTGATGATAAAAATTGCAAAACTGAAAAAGCTTTATTAAACAAAACCCATTGTAATCGTATTCTTCATACTATCTTTTCGCCACAACAATTTATTTTAAGAACTCTATTTTTTGCACTATTTCATAATTCTTATCATCGTGTATCAAGCACTCAAGTGAATGAACTATTGAGGTGTAACGTTACCTTCTTTATAATATCCTCGTGTTGTCGATAATATTCCCTTTGACAGTGTTTATTCTGAACTTTAGGGTTCTTCTTATAGAAATGGGAATTAGAGGAAGATGCGAATAGAAGATAAAGAAGTGGGAGATTATTCTGGTAAGAGAAGCTGATGAAGCTTTAAGAGACAAGAACAATTTAGATAGTTTAGCGTTATTCAGTGAAGTTACTAAGTCGTACTTTAAGATTATCTTTGCATTTGCAATATGTAGATGATATTGAGATTTGCTTAACTTTCAAATAAAAACTCAACTTGAAGTGCAGTCATACATTTTATATATTCATAGACAATCATTATTTCATCATCAGCGAACTTTCTTTGGAAAAATGATATATTCATGCCGTCCGAATGTTAAGACCCAGACTGTAGATGTATTTGTATATATGTATTGTATGTATTTGTTTATGTATTAGTACATATGTAAATATGTTTATATGTGTCTCTCCCCTCGGTAACACATGCTCGAGTTTGTCTGATGTCGACAACTTAAATCTGATTAAATTGTGCCATTTTCGAGAATGAATTACCTATCGCTTGCGTCAGTGGCTATTTCTGAGACTTTAAAAAATTCTCGCAGCGCTATCTGTGATCGGGCTGCCGGAACTATATTGTTTTTTCTGTCCCAGCCATTCAGCATCTATGAGCTACCTACTGACTGTAACATGATCTTAGATAAAAGTTACCATTTATCTACGAAATTTAATTTATCTGTTACCACTTGTCAAGTACTAGGCGAAAGGCAGCGACTGTGTTGGCGTCCAGCCCGAGAACACTCCAGTGCCTTGGTCTGGAGAGGTGAGCTCAGATAACATACGTACACTCTATTTACGTGTAACTTGGTTAAATCTGTGTGTAAACTTTAGAATAACTACTATAGTTTTTGTATTTATTATTAATATTTATTTTTGTGTAACTATTGTGTAATCGTTTTTGCTATTTGTATAATACAGGGTGAGTGTTATATGTCCCCCCACCTTAACTTATGAAAGAGGAAAAATTTTTGAAAAACCCTTGTAGGAATGTTTTTATAGGGTCCTGAAGTTTATTTTGACGTACTTTTCGTTACCCACCCCTTACCCAAAAACTGGGGGGAGGGCCTCCCTAATTTTTTAAAATACGAAACCCCTTTGTGATACCATATTCAAAAGGGAATAAAAACACAAACTCATTGATACCATTAAAAATTTTTACGACGTTTCTGTACAAAATAGCGGCTCAAAACGTTTTTCATTTTTTTCAAACAGATAAACTAACGCTGTCGCTTTATTTTTCAAAACTTTGAAAAAAATTACAGATCTAGTTTTTTGGTACTCAGACCTTTCAAATGACATGTTACAAGATAAATTCTCTAAACTTTTAAAAACTGCCCCTTTTTTCAAAATTTTCAATTTTCACAAGTTTGAAAAATGTATCTTGTTAACATATTATTTTAAAGCTTTCAGTACCCAAAAACTAAAACTGTAATTGATTTTCAAAATTTTAAAAAATATTGCGACAGCGTCTATTTATAGGTATGCTTCAATTCAATTCAAAATTCTTTATTGATTTTGGCCGCAAGGCTATATTATCTTTACATGCATGTAATACAAACAACGTCTTAAAATTAAAGTAAAATTCAATTAATAATTAAATCATTTTGTATAATAACTAACAATTAACTGTCAACTTTTTTACAAATAGTTTACAGAATAAAATAAATAAATAATTGACAGATAAATATGCAATAATTATAGATAAATAACGTCGTAATGTCGTAATTGGCAACCTTAATTTTATGTATAAATCTAATAACAACTGTCACGCAACTTCTAATTAAACAAAACAATTAACAAATCTATTTAAGTAATTAACATGTACAGATGCAATAAATAAATAAATAACAATAATATAATATAAGTGCATTAGTATAATAAATAAGAGAATGAATGTGAAAATGAGTACCCCTATAGTAGTACATTAAGTACACCCTAGTACAAGTATAATAATTAGTAAGCCCAGAGGAATAAGTATGTTACTTGATCCCACCCCCAGGACCAACAAATGAAGTTATAATAATTTAAAGCCAATTATATAATATGTTCCAGTCCGAATTGCAAAAATAAACTGTGTAAATTATGTAAGAGAATCGTAAACTCCAAACTAAATATTAAATAACAAGAAATATGAACTCTCTAAATAATATTAATTACAATAAATATAAACTCTGTACATATAAATAACAATACTGTGTACACATTAATAACAATTTACAAAACGAATGTTTTAATTAAACTGTTCTGTTCTGTTTTTTAATCAACAATACTGTTTACATATAAATAACAACAATACTGTGTACATATAAATAACAACAATACCGTGAACATATAAATAACATCAAAAATAAATAACATCAATAAGTTAGGAATGTGAAGGACAAGGAAGCTATTATATATATATTTATAGATATGCTTATAATGAAAAACGTTTTGAGCCGCCATTTCGTAAAGGAACCTCGTAAAATCTTTTAATGGTATCAATGAGCTTGTGCTTTTATACTCTTTCAAATAAAGTGTCACAATGAAGGTGTTCATATTTAAAAAAATTAGGGGCCCCGGTTTTGGGTGGGGGTAGGTAACGAAAAGTACGTCAAAAGAAACTTCGGAACCGTATAAAAACATTCCCCAAAGGGTTTTTCAAAACTTTTCCTATTTGAAAAGTTAAGGTGGGGGACATATAAAACTCACTCTGTATATTGTTATTTAATGTTAAGGCGGTGAAACTGTGTTAAATATGGTGTGCATGGAAACAGAGACGGTAACCCACCCCCAAGCACAAGATTTCTCTTTGTGGGGGAGAAATTCCATTGTAAATTATTTGTATATGCGACTTATTTCGAAACACATACTTGAATTATTGACTTTTCTGGAGAATTAAAAAAGAACAATATCTAGCACAACAGATTGGACACAGTGACATGAACATTGCTGCAGCTGAGAGACCAGCAATGTTGCCGGAATTCCAGCTAGTGTTTTTATCCTGGATTCCAGCTCGCAATATCCTGACTGTGGTTTTGCATAGATTGGTCAGTGTTTACGTATCAAATCTCGGCTAGCGTTATCATCAACAACGTGCGTTGTTCATTTTGTTATGTTTTTACTAGTGAATTTCCTTTTAAAAGATGAGATATTCATGCCTTCCGCATGGTAGGACCCAGGCCCGGGACCAAGAAATGAACACCAATCCTGACCCCCAAAACACGATTTGAGAATTTTTTTCAAAACTGTATATGCATATGAATACAGGGTTAGGCAAAAGTGTGGAAACGCCTTTATAACTTTTCAACCAGTGTTTTCAGCGTAACCGAACTCGGTACACTTTATTAGAGGAAACCAAAGTACCGTTTAGTGCATACTGACACTTTGCTCCAGTGTTCAAAATGGGAGATTGGGGGGAAAGCCCCATAATTTTCATAGGGAAGCCCCATCGAGTGACACCTCATTTTGAAGGTCTTAGAAAATGTTGATGAATGCTGCAAATTAGAAGTCTCTATCTTAAACTAGAAAGAAATGGTGTCGATTTTAATACACACGGCTTTTTATTAGGCGAAAGTGTGGAAATGCCTTTATAACCAGTTTTTTTCTGCGCGACCGAACTCGGTACATTTTATTAGAGGAAACAAAAGTAACTTTTAAAGCATACTGGCACTTGTCCCCAGTTTTCAAAATGGTGGATTGGGGGGTAGCCCATAATTTTCATAGAGAAGCCCATCGAGTTACATCTCATTTTGAAGGTCTTAAAAAATGATGATAAATGCTGAAAAATAGACGTCTTTATCTTAACCCAGAAAGAAATGGCGTTGGCTTTAAGTTACACAAAGTTATAAGTCTACCTCCCCCCAATCACCCATTTTGAAAACTGGGGCAAAGTGTCGGTTTGCATTAAAAGATAGTTTTGATAACTTAAATAATATGTACCAAGTTTGGTTACACTGAAAAAACTGGTACAGAATTAAAACACATTAGTTAATAACACAAAACTAATCACTGAACCTGTAATACTTCTTTACCAGCTGAATCTGTTGACTGGAAGCAATCAGTCAGCATTCAGTATCAGTTGAATGGAAGTTAAAAAGGTACAGGTCACCCTTTTTGTCAGATTTTCATGAAATGCAGTACGAATGTTCCTTTTGTAAATATTTCGTTCAAGTTCGTTGGCCAGAAAATCGAACTACCGCAAGTCCCCTTTTTGGGCCCAGTGTTCACCAAAAAGGTACTTTTAATTATTAAAAACAGTCATAAATTCTCCCAACAGTATTTATTATTTACTTCGTCATTTGTTTCTTCGGTACACTCAAGTTATAATGTGAAGTCGAGGTATTTTGTTCCCAGAACTACTTGTTACACAAGTCACGGTGACCTGAAGTCTGGTTAGAACTCAGCTGTTTTCCAGTCCAGAGAGTATCGACTATGCTCCAATAAATCATCCCACAGAATACGCGTCTCATACTTCAGCTGATTCCCAATTAGGAGTCCGAGGTTTTCACAATGGAACTTGTCAACTAAGCCTATGCTATAACCGGATTGTCTATGAAAATAGAGCTATCCATTTCTCTCGCCAAATAGAACTAAACTTCGTAGAAAGGTGCGGTTTAATTTTTTCTCCTCAGTACCTCCTGAGTCAAATGGCAAAACTTTATATATACATGTGTGTGACCAATCTACACGTCGCATTTTTGGTCTGATTTCCACGAAATTTGGAAACAAATGTTACTTTTGGAAATCTCCAAGTTAAGTTCGTTAACCAGCTTGGTCGGATCATACGTTTCAAAATTATGGCCATTGAAAGTTTGTTTTCCCTATAAAATTGTTGCCATAAATGAACAAATGCCATACGTGTCGGCTAGGTTTTAGATTTTAATAAAAGAAAACACTACCCAGGTGTAGTACAAATATGTAATATAGTTTAAACAGTTAATTCTATTTAAAATTTACCATTAAGTGCACATATTCTGAAGATCTACAGGAGCGTATAAACCTTGCCTACAGAAAAATTATACGACAATGTAAACTAATTATAAAAAATAAATCTTTTCTTCTAGGAGATTTAGCTAGGACACTTTGACTACTGCTGTTGTTATGCAAGTTATAACTTGGCAACCCCACATAAACCAACTACTTCCAAAATGCAGTAGGGCTTTCTATGCTATGATGACACTTTCTCACGTAGTTCGTTTCCATACCTTAAGTGAGGTATATTTTTCTTACCTTCAGTCAAATCTAGTATGGTATAACTTTGTGGGGAAACTCATCTGATGTTTTTAAAGTCTTTCAAATGCAAAAGAACATCATAAGAATCATAACAAAATCACCATTCAGGGAACCTTGTAACTCTTTTCAAGCAGTTAGAAATATTCCCCATTCCTTGTCTGTATATTTTCATAGCCTTCTCTTTGTTTACACACACCCAGAAAAGGTTTACGGTAGAAACCGCATACATCATAATTTTTCTCGAAACTCCGCTCTTCTGCAATATCCTGGTCATTCGCACAGCTTAAAAAAAACTCCGTGGTACTCTTACACAAATCTTTTTAATAAACTAGCAAACCACCTGAAAAACGAAATTTCTCCTATATCATTAAAAAACGTATCTTCAATTTTCTAATTAATCACTGCTTTTATAGTGTTCTGGAGTACTTCACTTGGTCATGGGGACAGTCCACATAAAAAGAGCTCAGCGTTTGCGAAACTGATTTTTTGTTTCTTTCTTGCCTTCACAATGTGTATTTTGACTTATATTTAACTTTAGTTTTTTGTCAAGACCCTACACAGTTATATGTTTCTATCTTTTAATGTTCTTTTACTGCAAAACTTTAAATTTAAGTATTGTAATTTTACAAAATTACTATCAATGTAAATTGATGTAAATGATGAAAATAAATGACTATGACTATGCAACGACATTGTACAGAAGAACCCTACAATTCGGTGCCCTATTTCAGACCCCCCTGTATTGCGCCACAGCACAAGCTCATTATATATACTATACTTGTAGTGATGGTAATTTCGTAAGCCAGCTTTGATGTGATGTGTGGGATCAGTTAATAAACTCAGCTGTGTAGCAGAACCAAACATGTACTCAAAATAAACACAAAACTTAGCCAACACGTAGCCACAAACGCTACGGTGAACTTAGCGAATTTCCAATTAAATAGAATGTTTTTATTTATCTATTTTGAGTTAGACGAAATCATTTCATAAACTATTAGTTATACAATTTTTTTAAGATTTGCCTTATTTACTTTGTGGTTTTGTATAGTAAGCAAGCAACAGCTGATGATAATTGTATTTATTTTGAAATAAGAATGTTGATAACTTGTTGTACCCTAGGAAACCTAGGCTTTATATGAACCGCCTATTAAATACTCTTATAATATATTTTACGACTATTGACTAAAAATCACTTCTGCCCAGTGGTCTGAATGTCAAAGTGAAGAAACTCTGACTAAATAATTAAACTTACATAACTTAAACACGGTATATTCAAGAGCAACACGAGTTGTTTTGATCGATTGAGAAAGTAAACTTTACTATACAGGGTGAACTTTCTATTCATTTAAGGTAAAGCTACAATTTTATAAGTAAAACAACATTTTGGACGGACACCATTTTGAAACAGATGATCCAGTCTAGCTGGTTAACGAATTTCAGAAGGAGAATTTCAGAAGGAACGTGTTTACCATGTTTGATGAAGATCGAACCAAAGATGCGATCACATCAACTCCCTCCATCGTTTAGACATATCAGACCATCAGCTGCTTGGTTCGGAAGTCACGTTAAGTCGTCCTTGTAGTTCCATTGGTCACTGGGCTATCAATTAATGACCCATTCTAAGGAAGAGTCGGTCTTAGTTTGTAACAAGACTACACCTCATAACTCATTACTATTACTCATCCTTCACCACATATTTGCCTTAAAATACCCTCATGAGAGTGGTAGGCATAACAAATAGTGATATAGTGATCTCTCTGTCAAAATGTATTCCAACAGTTAGAACTTCTCACTTTAACATATGTTTGTATTTATGAAACTATATACTTTGCACAATGACTAAATGTAATTTGGTCCCAGACAATGACACTCATCGCTATGATACCCGATCATACAACTAACTAACTAGGTATAGATTCTGTAAATAGATATCATCCATTTTCCTCGTTCATTTTCCTCAATCAGTCCTTAATGTAATAATTAAACCTAACTAATTGGAACTATTTGCAATGTAACACCAGAGGAAAACCTAGGATGTGGTTTTTCAAAAGGTTTACATCATTCATATACTTCGTGGTAGCAAAATCTTCCCCCACCCGCCATAAAGTCATACAATTTTTCTTAAGCATCCTCCAATAAGTAAATTTAATATTCTGTTTAAACACTATCCACTCTTAAACTCTTTTGCTCTTTTGGGTTTTGCTCTTTTTGCCTCGATAACCAACAATTTTTATCAGATTTGCAAGAACATACCACTTATTTACTAGCTACACCCCAAAATATTAAACAGGTACACATTTTAGAGTGTGACTCTCTTTCCTTAATTGGTCATTCCATAAATTTTCTTCCTTAATTGGTATACCGTGTTTTTCCTTTCAGGCTAGCTACGGATCAAAACAATACAATACTCAACATTGATTTCGTATCAGAGTACCAAAGTCTAAAGGCTCACTAAATTTGAAGCTTTATGTAAATCTTAATAAGTTTAAAAACATGTGTATCAAATATGTATAAAAAAATTGTTATTCAACTTTAAATATAAAACAAAAACTTGCTCAGTAAAAATGCTTAGTATATTTCGGCAGTGCCTTTTTCAACTGTATCCATTAATATACAGCACTCCACCAATAATATATGTACTGTAGTCGCACGCTCGACAAACTATCCGAAAAACAAGGATGTGCACGAGTACAACACCCGACACGCTCGAGATTTCAGTCTCCCAGCCCATCACACCAGGAGATACGAGACCAAACCATCATACACTGGAAGGAAGTATTTCAACTTGCTACCAGAGGAAATGAAGAGGTCGATTCCGAAGGTGCTGAAATCCAAACTTCAGAAGTGGTTGCTTGAACACCCTTTCTACTGAAAGAATTCATGGACTGTAAAACTCATGTAAATAACATCTTGATTTCAATCTTGAAGATCTCACAGTACGTAAGGATGTAAAGATTTCAAAAATTTAGATATAGAACTTCTGTAAAGCAAAATGTATTTCAGTAAATTGAACACTGTCGAAAGTAAAGTAGAAATATAGAGAGAATATATTACAGTATTAGATAAAACGAAGAAATATTTTAAGCAAGTTATGGAAATAAAGGTCAAATGAAAAAAATAGAGATGTGCTGTATAAAGATACATAAGACAAGACAGAGGAGATAGAACGTAATAGAATTAAAAGAATTGTACGTGATGCTAGAATAGTTATTTTCAAAATACACTAAGTTCAAATAGAAAAGATGTTTGGAAAACCTAAGAGATCACGGGTCAGGTAAGATATAAAAAAGATTAGTAAGTCTGCTTTAAAATTTTTCTGTGGTGTAGATAATAACATTAATTATAATTTTCAACTTTTATAAGACAAAAAAAAAGTAATGAAGGTGATAATTTTAGTTTTACATAAATGAAGATGATGTGGAAGCTTAAAGTTAATTAGATTATTGTTTGATGAAAGCATGCCATATTTTTATTCTCTTTAGTGAATACCCTATGGAAACATGCTCTTGCCGAAGATAAATAACCCTCATACCTATAAACATTTTGTGTGCATTAGGTAAGGTTTTGGATAAGTTAGTTTATAAGCAGGTTTATGATTATGTTAATAATAGAAATATCTTGTATAAATTCCAATCAGGATATAGAGCATCTTATAGCACCCAAACAGCGTTAGTAAAAGTGACTGATGATATTAGAAAAGCCATAGACGAAGAAAGCTCACTATATTGATGTTGCTAGACTTTTCACTGCTTTGATTGTGTAAACCACGAGTTGCTCTTGTCCATCTTAGAATCATATAACTTTAGCTTGTCATCAGTAAATTGGTTCAAATCCTATTTAAATAATAGAGTACAGAAGATTAAAAGTTCAAATGGCAGTTTTTCAGATTGGAAAATAAACTCAGTTGGAGTACCCCAGGGCTCAACATTGTCAGCTTTACTGTTTTCCTTATATATCAATTCAATAAATGAACCTATAATGTTTAGTAAATCTATGTTGTATGCTGATGATATGCAGCTCTATGTAAGTAGTGATTTGAAAAATATAAATGATGCTGTTAGTTCAATAAATGCTGATTTAACGATGTTACTCAACTGGTGTAAAGATCATGGTCTTAAATTAAATGTTTCAAAGTGTAAACCAATGATTGTTGGACATCCACGCTTATTGTCAAATTTAAATGTGAATAATATTCTCCCTGTAGCTATAATTGATAACCAGCAACTTGTATATGAAAGTAATTTCGTTAACCTTGGTTTGAGAGTTACTAACACTTTATCATGGACAGAACAGATGAATTACATACACAAGAAGGTTTATCAGTGTTTATACCAATTTAAAAAGTTATATTTTAAGCCTTCACTAGAAATTAGAAAATTGTTAGTTACTTCACTTGTGTTCCCTTACTTTGATTATGCAAATGTGGCATACTGTGACTTAAATTCTACACTGATTACAAAACTACAACGAGCTCAAAATGCATGTATTAGATATATTTTTAACTTAAGATTAGATGATCATGTGACACCACATTTTAGACAATTAGGTTGGTTAAAGGTTAAAGAAAGATTAGAATTTAATGTGTTAATATTAATGAATAAGATTATGAAAAGTGGTAAACCTGATTACTTGTTTGAAAAATATAATACATTGCATAACGCACATTTAAGACAAACCAGATTTGGTAATAATATTTTACAATTTCCCATTCACAGAACAGAAATATATACCAGATCTTTCCATGTAAGTTCAATTAGATTAATAAACTCTTTGAAAAGTGAGATAAAAGAAGCAGAATCTCAGCAAACTTTCAAAATAAAACTAAAATCAAAATTATTAAGCAGGTACTAGTGTTTACGTTAGAAAATACAACTGTTAGCTATAGATATGATCGATCAGTGTATTGAAGAAACCTATGTAAATAGTATATACATTAGAAATAAGTTTAGTTTATTTTATGAAAAAGAAGATTTAATTTTAAACCACAACTGATTTGTAAATGTATGTATAATTTGGGGCCTGTCCTGGAGGAAGAGTGGACCTTGGTCTAATCCAGGGCAGGTTAAATAAACAATTTCATTCCCTCTCTCTCTATCTCTCTCCCCATACCAAAAATTATGAAAATCCATTGAACCATTTCAAAATGAGGACCAAAATAGTGATTTGTCGCTCTAACAACGTTATAAATAGTTCAATTTTAATTAAGTTTTAAACAAATTTTCCATTATTGATATATAGTAAAACAGTAAAATGCTTTACAGTCTGAAAAAAGTCTCGTAATCCCTGTAAAGTCATATGGTTCACGGTGTATTTTGAATTTTATTATAGTCTGAGCAACAGGTTTTTTTTCCTTACTGTAATAATACAAACTGCAAATAAAGTCACTAAGATCTAAGGCTTCCGGTTTGCACCGCGTCACAGTTGAAATACAATTACTGCTAGACGTTTCGACCTCGCTGAGGAGAGTCATCCTCAGTAGCTTGTTGACTGGCTGAGACTGGATTGGCCGGCCGTGGCGTCTTCTTATATACCCCAGTGGTGGGAGGGGGGTTCTGTCAAGTGGGCGGAGCCTGTTGCTCGTTGTCCAACTGGATTGGCTGGCTTCAATAGGACTTCTGAAGAACTGGCTGCCAAGTTTTTGATAATTTTATGCTGTCTTCTTTGTTAAAGTTGCCTTCATGCTTGATTATTTCTATGGTTTCTCTAATTTTCCTTGGATAATAGTGTGAAATTTTGCCAAGACTTTGGTTTGTCAAAATCAATTCCATGCTTTGTCTTGTAGCTGTGTTCTGCTATTGCCGACTTTTCTATGTCTTCTTGTTTCGTGTGCCGTATGTGCTCTTGAAGTCGTGTAGGGATTAGCCGTTTCGTTTCACCAATATAGACTGAGCGACAACTGCGGCAAATAAAGTTCTCATTTATTGTAAAACTAAAGCAGTTATGCTTATTTATTGAGTAACTGACTCCATGAGCTCGACACTGTAACAAGGCGTCAACAGTGTCTCATGTTTCAAGAGGTTTGTTAGCTCAGTGTTTGTAGAATACTCTACCGTGAACTCTAGCGAATTTCCTTTCCACACTGGAAGTGTTTGCATTACCTTCTCAAGTAGCTGAACAGACAAGATGTGAAATGTGAGTATAAGACAATTTCATAGTGTTTGTAGAATCAACACTCAGGCATTCTTTCACCACGAGCATATAAAAGCTACTAGGAATTTCGTTGAACTCATTTAGTTTAATCATTTAATTTCCCTTACCTCTAGTTGAAAACGTTTTTTTTAACCCTTCAGGGAATTTTTATAAATTTCTAAATTTTGTTTTGACGTACTTTACGTCACCCACCCATTATACAAAAACTAGGGGGGAGGGCCACTCCCATATTTTTTTAAATACGAACCCCTCCTTGTGGCACCTTAATGAAAAGGAACTGGTTTAAAACACCTTTGGGGTTGTTTTATTAAATTTCTAAATTTTGTTTTGACGTACTTTACGTCTCATCCATTACCCAAAAGCTAGGGGGGAGGGCCACTCCCATATTTTTGAAATACGAACCCCTCCTTGTGGCACCTTAAAAGAAAGGGAATTTCAATACAAACTCAATGATGCAAAGACAATTTTTTTATCTTAACTCGTTTTTTTCGTGATACCGTACCCATTTAAAGAAAACATGAAATCAGGGTTAAAATGCCACATTTCTCATACAATTTTACTATGACGAATTTTCCTAAAAAATCCTCCGAGGGAAACATCACAACCCTAAAACAAATTCCAACAAGTATTTTGAAGGAAGATTTGCCTAAAAAAAGATTTTTTATGTGAAATGTAGCATTTAAAACCTGATTTCTTGTAATCTTTAAAGGAGTTTTACAAAAGTTATTAATAACTATATTCTAGGCTTCCGGTATCACACCACGTCGTAGAACTAACACTAACGTTACGTCGCGGTGTGATACCGGAAGCCTAGAATATAGGTATAACTCCGGCCGCTCAAGCCTACGTATTAATAAGAGTTATTAATCTGTGGGTTATTAATACTATTAATCTCCTTGTTCGCTCTGGATATTGTAAAGGTTTTATTACAACATTTCTGAGCTTGTCACAACTGAATATATACAATTATATAAATTTATATAAAGTTTGCTATAATTGACTTAGGATGCTATTGTGAAACTCAAAACTGCAAACGGTTTCGTTCTATCTGGCGAGAGAAATGAACGGATCTATTTCCTACGGGAATTCGCTAATGAGAGCGTAACAGGACACGTTTACGCTTATCATGTTTCAAGAGGTTTGTTAGCATAAGCATCAGTGAAATGTGAGTAAATGAACTGTTTGTAGAATACTGAGATACATTATCTCGTAAATGTATAATGAGAGGAAAGATACCGTTAGCTAACACAGACGTTACATTAACATTAGACAGTATGATCTTGAATGCACGTTAGCTGCCGTTGACAGCTTAATTGACGAAATTACAGGTTGATTCTCGAGTTTAGAGTCGTGTTTGCTGTTCTAATCTAACACAAGGAGAAGTAAACAACTCCGTGTTTTCAATTGTCTGCTAACCAGCTGGTTAACTAACAACTATACATAATGCTATGTTTACATTTTCACGCATCGTTCAAAACACTTAAATGAATTATTATTGAAGATTATTCATACAATAAAGGGGTTATTTCTCCACTCTACATTAAATTTAATATACATTTAGTATACATTGTGCTTAAATAATTGAATGCAAACTGAAAAACAAAATGCAAAATCGAAGTAGACAAAGTAAAACTTAATCTCAAAAATATCCAGCTTTCCTATTGGCTGACAGCCAAATCACACTTTAACCGCCGGTTAAGGCTGAATTGAACAAATAAAACGGACTCTAGTGTTTGCTATTGTTATTTTTCGGGATATTTCGGAAATAATTATATGTTCATTGTTTATAATTAGACTATATGTTTGTATACAGAGTGTCCCATTACTAAAATGAAACGTCGGTAAATGGTTCAGTGAATCAAAATAAAAGATAAATAAAGATAAAGAGATAAAAAGATACAAAAATAATTAATCAGGAAAAATGCTCCGTTTACTTGCTAGCCGTTCTGTGTATTTTTTAAAATATCAACATATCTAGTTTTTCCGGTTCACAGCATCTCAAAACATCATAATAATTAGCTCAGACATTTGGGTCTCGAGCAAATTTTTACGTTAATACGCGGTGTGAATTAAAAAAAATAAGGATAGATCACATTTAGTTTCATCTTCCATACGAACTGTTGTACAGGTTTTTGTATCTCGGTAAGACCGTGTCTGGTGAAAATAGATAAAAATTAAAATAATATGAAAGAGTAAAAACCGCCAAAATATTCACGTATTCCACTAAGCTTATAATAATTAGCTCCTTTGACGATATTAACTGGATAAGAGACGATTTATTTCGTATAGTAATCATTAATCATAAAAAATTGTATAACATTGTTGTGAACCAAGCTTATTTATTTTCTATACATGTTTTACAGGTGTATCTATTATTTTTGAGTAAACATAAAATTACATGGACTTATTATACTGTTATGTACTGAAGCCAACCCAGCAGACGACGATTCAGGTCATTGTTGTGCCAGTGTTAGACACTCCAGGTCTCTTGCAAGAAACCTGTTTATTGTAAATAGCTATATTTGATCAATTAAGTACTGTTTTCATTTATTCATTACTTCCAAAATAATGAGCATCGAGCCATTCTTTAATAAGGGTTGCTGGGTTTCAACACCCAAAAGAACGAAATTTCACTCTTTCTGAGTACCTTTCACTCCTTCATTTTTGAAATGTACCGTTTATAAATACGGCCGTTTTACGGTACTTTTAGAATCTCTCACTAAAATAGGAAAAAACTGCTGGGTTTACGTCAATTTGTCAAAACTATTTTTTAATTAGTTTAGCCAATCATAACATCGTGTAACATCAAACCTATACAATTATGTTAGTTGAAAATGAACTGTTGAGTTACATTGAATGTGTGCTAAAACAGGATAACAGCTATCCTACCGTTGTGATGTTTTCGCTTATAACTTCAATTGTTGGTTAACAAAGGTTCGCAGTTTTGGTGTTCAAAGGGCGGTAAATTAGTTTTTCTAACAAAGGTGACTTCAAACATATAATCGTAAACCTCATCGTAAGATCAGCAAAAAACGACGTGTAATTTCTACACGGTAAATTTTAGCCATGCTGGTTATTTTCTACTGTAAGGGTCTAATCAAGATTTAAAGGCATACACAGTTTCAAAAAATGAACTAGATTTATGAGACGTAAAGATAATTAATAAAATACATAAAATGGAAGCTAGCATTTTTTTTGGGAAAGTGTTACTATTGGTTTTGTTTCTAATTCAAACATAAAAACAAGTAGATTTGTTTTATTTGTTTTAGAAAACAACAGTGTACACTGCTTAGTATTATACGTAACATTTAACAAGCTCTAGGTTCATTAGCCTTGTTTAGCAAGAATAGAAGGCGTTGTAAAATAAATTGAGTACTTTATTATGCTGTAACATTATTAGTGAAAGGAAAAGGATCAAATACAATTACAGAGAGAAAAGATGAATTATAAATTCATGAACATGAGATGGATTTCAGTCTGACAATTAGTTTAACAAGAAAACGTGTCTCAGAATCACCTTTGTTGTAACTAGGGATCAGAAAAACGTTAAAAACTCTTCTTACTTTCTCCTTTGACGAAAGAAATACTAAAATGTTTGTTGTTTGTGAATTTTAAAAGTAGAGCTTAAATTATTTTTCCTTTCATTCTTGTTATATTCTCGTCCTATTTAACGGGTTTCATCCTACTTTAATTTTGTTTACTTTTTAGCATTTTCAAAATTATCTACCCTGGTCTATATAACTGAATGTTACTATTTATTCAATTTAGCGTGAGCAAACCATGCTGGAATTTTCTTGTCTTTTGGGGTCCACCTTTTTCCAATGAAATAACCTTTGGCACTGTATAAGTTTGCCAATCAGTACCAAACCAATGTGTTTAATGTGTGAACGGTAAATGGTCATAATTTTAAACATTTAGAAATTTTAGCAATAAACCATATTGTATATAATTCACTCCGATAAATACATATATTAAAAATTGACACACTGTGTAGATATTGTTTAATGTATTTTGTCTTGGGAGTTTTGTTGTCTTAAAAACCAACAAAGAAGTGTGGGGCGTAGTTCCACAGCAAACCCGGACGACGAGTAAAGGGTGCGTCTAGAGATGGCCGTGATCTTGAATTCCATCCCATGTGAACAATGTAGACACATTTTCTTGGCACACCTAACGGCTACAATTTTATCGGATTTTCATGAAATAAACCTGGTTTTAAAGTGTATTAAATGTTTTAGTGGTTCCGCTGAGCCGAATTTTTATTTTCCAACTCTAAATTGTGACATAAATCCAGAAGTTGAAGATATTTTTATTTTAATTTCTTGCTTTTACTATGGGACCGGTAGAATTTTCAAAAAAGTGGTCAGCGAAGTCCTTGCAGTACATTGTCGTTTCTCTAATATAACTTATTTCAAAATGGTCTGATGAAAATTGTAGGCGTGAGGTGTCTTGAGAAAGTGTTGTTTTTACATTGTTATAAAAAAAACTCAATGACCGACAGGTACAAATATATTTACTGTAGTAGCTGGTAATTCCTACAAATTGGCAACAAATTTACTTAGGACTTGTAATCTTTATTTCAAAATAGCTTTTATCAAACTATGTAAGTTGCAGTTTCAGAAATTGTGAAAGTGAAGTGTTCGATGATGGCATCATTAGGCAGAAATGTAAAAGCAGTAAGACTTCTCTTAAGGCTAATTAACAAAATATTTCTAGCTTTTATAAATTGAACTTGTTGGATTTCTTAGCCAGGCATACGTATGCCTTCGAGGCCTTACACGAAATGTACACCACTTAAGTCTTAAAAGGAACCTACTGTTATAAAAAACACGTAGGGTGTTTTATACAGCTGAATTGTGTCTCAAGGGACAGTGTGTGTATATACGAGCCGTAGATATGAGTTTGTTTAAGGAGGTTTTTTTACAGGGTTAGGCAAAAGTGTGAAAACTCCTTTATAACTTTTTACCCAGTGTTTTCAGCGCAACTGAACTCGGTACACTTTATTAGAGGAAACCAGTACTTTTAGTACATACTGACTCTTACCCAGTTTTCAAATGGGGATTGGGGGTAGCCCTTTAATTTTCATAGGGAAGCCCCAGCCCCATTGAGCACCTGATTTTGAAGGCCTTAAAAATGTTGATGAATGCTGCAAATTAAAGTCTCTATTTTAAACCCGGTTATAAGTTATACAGTTGTTTATTAGGCAGTGTGGAAACGCTGCTAACTTTTAACCAGTTTTTCAGCGCGGCCGAACTCGGTACATTTTATTAGAGAAAACAAAAGTACCTTTTAATGCATACCTTTTAAGGCCCCAGTTTTCAAAATGGGGGATTGGGGGGGGGATATAAAATATAATAATCTCATGACTTAAAAGACTTTTCGCACAAGGGCGAAGTTGTTGCTCGGGTACTACGATCAAACTACCGATCCTTACACCTGTTATTTCTTTTTGAAAGTGGGCTTAAAGTTTCCTAGCTGTTCCTAAAGACGTACCTGTTCTTTGCACGGTTGTGTTTAATGTTATAGTGTAGCGATAAAGTTTAATAATATGATTGCCTGTTAGGCTAGGCGGTACCTACGCCAACCGTAAAGTACCGTAGACAAAAGACAACTATCCAACCTCACCACGGGAGGTCCGCAAACAATGAAGCCATATTAAAAAACTGCAACTTGCTACTTGCAATTTATCTTTTGGTTAGCTCAAGACACACAGCGTAACGGGATAAACCCTTACACTAAGTTTTACTGCCATAGCTTCAGCCTATTTGAGTTATAATTAGGCTATTTTAAGGCGATCCAATATGCCTTAAAAATGTGTTCAGTACCTACGTACTTTAGTCCCTCGATATTTTGTGTTTGGATATAAAATATAATGAAAGATACACTGGCTTAAAGGGTAAACCCTTAAACAAAGTTTCATCGTCATAGCCTCAGCCGATTTTGAGTAAAACTGTTCCAATATGCTTAAAACACGTGTTCAGGGCCCACTGGCTTAAAGGTGTTACAGGCAGACAGACAGAGAGGAATTGTCTTAACGTTAAGATTTGGTCTTTACAAAGTCTAAGAAAACGTAATAACAAAAAAAAACTATGGATTCATTTCAACGGTCAGACAAATGGAGACCAAATAAGTGTTTATCGGTGTTTGGCTACCTTGGAGTCATACTAAACCCGCCATTCCGGCGTTTTCAGAGCCCTGTTTGGTCCCTCGCCATTTATTTTGTGGATGTTGCTTGGATACAAAGTATAGCTAAAGACACACTGTGTAATGGGTTAAACCCTTAAACGAAGTTTCACCACCAGCTGCTCAAGCTCAAGCTTCATCCGATCTTGAGTTATAAGCGGTCCAAAATGCCTTAAAAATGTTACAGATGGGTAGACAGACCGACAGACAGACAGGAATTTTTTCGACGCCAGTTTCGGTATTTGCAAAGTAGATAAACACCAAATAACCAAAAACCGATGGATTCATTGCAATGTACAGACAAAAGTCTTATTTTATTTATATAGATGTGCATGTACTGTGCACTCTTAACATCTCGTATATTCACAATAAAAAGTCTTCTTTGTTAAAAGCACTGTTTCTTACGGTTCATATCGCGTTAAAACATCACAATAATTAAATTGAGATATTTCGGTTCAATGTGAGTACAATCTTCAGTCACTGATTGGCTGAAACAGTCCAGGTAACATATTCAGTATCCTATTGGAGGTACTTTGGCTATGTCAAATTCTACTGTATGTTTCGTGTAGGACTAGATTTTAGTGACACCGGCCGCAAAAGCCTAAGAATTAAAATAAGCCCAGATTATAATAATATAATTTAACTAAGATTGCGCTCACTTAAATCATATTGATAACAAAAGGATACTATAGTTTCTAAAACCTCTAATAAGTTATCTCGTTTTGTACGAAAACAATCTATTAATTCCATTGTTAAAGTTGGGTGTAATCGCTGAAGTGTCTGCAGAAAGTAGGTTAAGTCTTATTGTCAGCTGAGTTAGAAGTGTGAGTGACTATCTTCATCAATAGTTACAGAGAGTTACCATTGTTTCAGTTCATAATCGGCTTTCAGGACAATGCTGCTATTGTGGTCAAAGTATTCAGATTGACTTAACGTAGATCAATAGTGGGAATTATCACAGATTGAAGCTCGTGTTGTAGTTCTACAAGAAGTAATCAAATTATAGAAATAAAACAATTTTATAATTTGATTTGAGACACGGACCACTCATAGAGGGTATTTTAAGGTGAATATGGGATACAGGGTGAGTGTGATGAGTGTATTTGATGGATGATGAGGTGTAGTCTTGTTACAAACTAGGGCCGATTGTTCCCCAGATTAGGTCATTAATTAATAGCCCAACGACCAATGGAATGGACGAACGGCTTAACGTGACTTCCGAACCACGGGGAATGGTCATCGTGAAAAGTTATCACTGCGCCCGGGAATCGAACCCTAGCAGATTTAGTGAGAAATAAGAGGGCCTCAACGGTTTGGTGGCTAACCCATTGGTTTCTATAGCTGGAAGTTGCGGGTTCAAATCTCTCTCTAGGCTTTTGGACTTTGTACCTCAACGCTGTCCGTCTGTATGTTTGTCTGACTTTAATGTCCAAACGCAGCTTTTTTACTTTCACTAATGGTTACTAATCTACTCTTCAATTCCAAAGTGCGCTTTTGTTCAAAAATCATGTTTAAACCCCCTTGGGAATACGAAGTCAAACCAAAAATCCTTTCAGTGCAGATAACTTAAATACCTTCACACGAATATTCTGAAATAAAATAATCTCGTACCAAATGGAGAGAGGCAGTAGTTGTTGATTATGAGCTGTAAGCTTATCTCTGAGCTAGATAACAATAGCTTTTGTATATATATTTTAAGTATGTAATGATTTAGTGTAAACATGATTTTATGTAAAGACTTTAGTTTGTAAGTGCCCAGTATTGTAGATAAGAGGAGTGGGTGAAGGTCACTCACCGCAGAAGCCACCACACATAGTAACAGAGACAATTATTATGGACTGAGACCAGCTTTTATGTTTTGTACATTGTAACTGCCGTCGTTACTTGAAATTATGGCACGATCCCCCAAAAACATTTATTTAAATTTAAGTTATTTAACAATATGCATTTCATTAAGAAATTAAAGTTATATAATATATATATAGAAATATATATATATATAAATCGTGAGTTATGATCCTTAACTCATAGTATATAAGTCTAAAATGTTCAGTAAAAAAAAAATAAAATATTTTAATATTGGTGTAAAAAACGTCGACTTGAAAGGTTGAAATATTATCGTGTACGTTTTCGACAGTACTTACGCTGATAACTTTTAGGATTACTAATTTTTTCCGAGTTTGTGTGTTATACTTTTAGATTACTAAATTACGCGCCTGAATACGAGATCAGATTCCAGATCATAAAACGTCCTGTTATTCTTGTCCTTAAAAAAACTATGGAAAACGTCCGTAGTAATATTTTAACGCGAGAAATTTCACCCCCGCCAAGAACCAACTTTAAACAAAGAGTTGATTGGCAAACACGTTTCGATGAAAGTGCTTTTATTCCGTCTACTGCAGCAGCCAGAGTTACATGGATGCACGCTGCAGCTAAATTGATTTGTCTTTTTCAGAACTCCTTTAACTAACCGATAAACCAATTCCCGAACATATCAGTTTGAAATAAAACCAGGTTTGTTGTCAGGGGGCCTCCACACAGCGTGGCTTAAATGGAGTTTATATAGAATTACATGTATCAGGGTTCAGTATTTCCTTTTCCAGAACCATGCAAATGCAACTTTTAGTGATGTGCAAATGCAATAACTGCATATGCAATATGTGCAAATGCATTGCAATAGCACCCTGCCAACCTATTAGCGAATGAATTTATTTATTTCTCTAACAAAAGTTATTGGCCGGTGTTATTTCAAGCAAGCGAGTTTTTTATAATGTGTTAATAAACAGAGATTTATCAAGACACAGTTTCTAATTGGAATTTAAATAATGAAAAGATGTAAGAAAATTAATCAAAAAACGTTATATTTTGTAATGAGGCTTTTAAGAATCTATTAGTTTTGTGGAGTTGTATATCTGAATATAGAAACAAGGTTATCGAATGGCCTGAATTTGAGGACAATAACAAATAGGATTGAGAAAAACAGCCCAAAAATATATGCAATTAACAATCTAGTTGTGAATGAGGTTATGGGCCTAGAAAGATGAAAATTTAGCACCGTCCTTTCTAGACCTTTCCAAGGAGTTTCACTGTGTGCATCATGAAATACTCTTGCACCAGTAAGAAGCTTGTAGAGTTAGAGCTTTTCCTCATAAATGGCTCTCCTAGGTACACGTAGTTAGTAGGTCAACATTTCAAATTTTATAGGAAAAGAAAAACTCCAAATGACTTAAGACGTCCTTCAGGATCAATAATTGGACCACCCCTGTTTTAATGTTGTCACTAAACTCCCTTTAGTAGAACAACGTGGAGAATTCGTACTATATGCAGATGGCACGACTTTATATTTCAAAGAGAAAACTTAGGAGAGCTTGGAATAGAATCTTTTATTGAGTTAAACCCCGTGTATTTAATACTTGTCTGAAATTAAATTAGTAACAAATCAATATAATTCACACATAAAGAGCTCCCGGTGCGATATTTGTATTTATGTGGATGAAATTCTCTTAGAAAAACTGAATCCACAAAGAATTTAGGAATGTATCTTGATCAAGGCCTAACATGGTGTGATAATTGTAATGGTATGTTTTGCAAAAATAAGCTCAGGAATTTTAGCTACGCAGATATCGGACATATTCTGTGCTACGGAAGTAATACATTCTGTGCAACATACGAGGCTTTATACAGAGTAAGTTTTAAATGTACCCCACCTTAATTTAAAAAAAAGAAGTATTAGTTAAACCCTTTAGAGAATGTTTTTATAAGGTTCTGAATTTTGTTTTGACGCACTTTGTGTCACTCCCCACCAAGGTCCGGAGAAAGGCATTTTTTTTAAATATACCCCTTGTGGCATTTTAAAAGAAAGGAAATTTCAACACAAATTCAATGACGCAAAGTAACAACTTTATCTTGACTATTTTCTTTGTTATACTGATATAAATACTACACAAAATTAGGTAAAATGCCACAATTCATATACAGTTTACTTGAATGGCAACATTTTCTTGAAAATAATCTATGGGATTATGTTATAGGGTTGTGATGTTTCCCTCAGAGTATTTTGATGAAACTTTTGTCATTCAGAATAAAATGTACGGTAGGTGTCATGTGGCATTTTAAACCTGATTTCGTGTAATCTTTAAATTGGTACAACACAAAAACCAGTCAATATAAAAAAGTGTCTTTTCGTCGTTGAACTTTTGTTAAAAATCTCTTTCTTTTAAGGTGCCACAAGGGGGGTTTGTAATTTGTATTTAAAATGTGGGGGATTCTCCCCCCTCAGATTTTTGGGTAGGATTGGGTGGGTGAAGAATCATATAAACCCATTCACAAAAGGGTTTTAAAAAATATTCCTTTTTCAAGGTGAGGAGACATTTAAACTCACTCTGTATATACAAAGACATTTGTCTTCTTTTACCTCCTTATCTTATGTTACTCTTCATGGTACACCCTTTTGTTACCTTAAAATTCGGCACGTTTTCATGTTGATTACAACGTATATTCAATGCTGTAAACCAGAATATTTTAACGCTTCCTCAGTAAAAGTAGCCGCCAACGAACTTGTTGTAAAGGTAATTATCCTCGTTAAAGTGGAAAACTAATTGGCTTCCAATGAGAAACTTCTGTTTAAAAATAATGTTCCAGCTTGAACTTACTTCATCTTTTGTATTCTGAATAATTTTTCTATTGTGAACATATATGTTTATGTTTTAAAAATAATGTCCATCTGCTCTGAAAAAAGCTGCTTTAGACACATTATTAACAGTGCTAAAGTGACCCTTTTACACACAGGTAAATAAAGTATTGTTTTGATGATATTTTTCTTCCTAGAGAGAAAAAGGTCATTTTACTGATTTTTTTGTAGCGTGGACATCAGCTGGTTTAACGAGTTTGTTTTGAAATTTAACACTGACGTATAGTAAATCAGTGCAACAGCTGTTTCTTCAAAACATTATAGTTCAAACTACTGATCTCAAAACAATGTTTTTGTCATTCAGCTCCGAAAACAGCAGCTGCTCTAGATACAGTGCTAAAGTGTCCCTAGGGAGAAAAAGATCATTTAATGATATTTTCGTGGCATGGACATCAGCTGGTCCAATGGTTTTGTTGTAATTGAATGATTTGTTCGATTATTGTTTGTGATTTGTTTTGATTATCGACTATAAAGTCGATACAACGACTTAACTGTAAATATCAATCTAAATCGCAGGTAATTTAACTTTAGATTGAGCGCGATGTGTCGATTTAATATCGAATCATAACACTGGCAATGGTAAATCAAATGAACAGCTGTTAATACAAAACAATGAAAAATAAAAACTGTAGCGTTTGACACCATAATTCTCTAAAATGTTTTACAAACAGGTTTTTAAATTAACTAACTTACCATTTAAAAGTACCTTAGGTGTCTTTTTGATCCTCGGTCATTTAACGTCCGGGACGTAGCTAATTTAAACTTGAGCATCAAACAGTGTCGCTTTAGGACCTAGTGATGAAATATACTATTACTTAATTATTGTTTATAATATTAAAACATTTATTTCTTATTGTTATTTGCATCATGACAAAAAATATCGTTCATCACTCGGCCCGTAAACTACTACTACTAAACTACAAGTCGCAATACTTGTAAACTAGATATACAGGGTGACCCCCAACCCTAACTTTTGAAAACGGAGATATTTTTTAAACCCCCTTTGGGGAATGTGTTTGTAGGATTCTGAAGTTTATTTTGATGTACTTAAATAATAAATAAATAAATAAAAATGCCTTTATTGAACAAGCGTTTTTCAATTTTACATTGCTTTACAAAACAACTCTTGTCATAACTTTGCGTTATCCACCCCCCCATCCCAAATCCGGAGGGGGATGGCCCCTAACATTTTTAAATTCAAACTCCCCCTCTTGAGGCACTTCATGAGAAAGGGAATTTAAATAAAAATTCAACAACGTAAAGATTTTAATTTTTTTACGATTTGTTGTATCTCAACTTGTTTAAAGACCATATTAAAGACGACACAAAATCAGGTTTAAAATGTTACATTTCACATACAACTCATTTTGAATTACAAATTGTTCTTCAAAATACTTTTAAGGAAACATCACAACCCTATAACATAATCACACAGAGTATTTTGAAGATAATATCATTCAAAATAAATTGTATGTGATGCCTGATATTGTGTAATATTTAAATTGGTATAACAAAAGAACGAGATAAAAAAATCTTTGTGTTGTTGAATTTGTGTAACAATTCCCTTTCTTTTGAGGTGCCACAAAGGGGGTTATATTTAAAGATTTGGTGGGGATGGCCTCCCCCGGATTTTGGTGATGCAAAGTACGTCAAAACCTTCTTTAAAATCATATAAAAACATTCCGCGCAAGGTTTTAAAAAATATTCAGATCATATATTTCAACTTTTAAAACTGTCACAGTGCTTAAACGTAATTGTTGACCACCCTGTATACAGAGGAATAATATCCGACCGTAAATGTACCGTGTTGTTGTTCACATTTCATATCACGTTATGGAAGAGATACGGTTAGAGGTTTATAGGTCAGTGCAATACAACAGGGTTGAAATATAGAGGGGCTTTCATGTACCTGACAACTAGCCTTACTTGTTCCAGGTAAACAGAACACTGTGGAGACTTGCCGAGATGACTTGCCAAGAAAATGAAACAAAGTTCGAACACAAATTTCGGGTTTAAAAACTTTATGCGGGATGTTATTTTTATCAGGATTAAATCGCAGAACTGTATTCAATCATCTGCAAAAGTGTGTTTTCTGAGACCTAAACAGTACCGTGAAAGTGTGTTTTTTTTTTGAGAATTTCCACAGGAAATAAAAATTTTAATTTCTATTACCAAATAGAACGAAACGTTGAAGGACAAAATGGAATTCAGTTTTGAGCTTGCCAACACGGCCTAAATCAAATGGAAAAACTGTACATATCTGGCATTGAGTCCCAGTTAGGTCCACAAATTTTGTATACGAATTTTTATAGTAATAATTTTGATATTTAGCGTCCATACACAATTAGATATATATATATTGTGTGAGTAATCACTTTACTGGTCACTTTACTTTTGATCATTTTGAACAAAAATTTGTTGAAAATTAATGTTTTTTTTGTAAATATCTAAGTTAAGTTCGGTAACCAATACAATCGGTATATCAGCAATAAGACCTTTAAGGGGTGTGTTGGGTGGCGTTAACACCCCACAAAGCGACTCCGTAGGAGAGGTGTGGCTATATTACTCCGTAATACACCGTCATCTGTACCTGAGTAGGGCAGACGTATTTGGATAATTCACTCAGTACATAAATCCCTGAAGCAATCTTGGAGCATATAGACTGTCAACATGGCAATACCAAGTCAACCCTCTGTCAAGGTGTATTCCTGTGAATTTAGTTGTGTAGACCTCTTCGATCTCAGTCTCATGCAACATAACAGTTGGAGTATGATCTGAGTCGATATCTCGCAAAGAAAGTTTGATGCAATTTGATTTTGTTGGATTTGTCTAGAGGTTAAGCTCATTGAAATGTTGGATTGCGTTGTTAAGCCCAATGAAAGCTACCCCTTCCAGTATATAGTAACAGAATTATAGTACCATACCTAACATGTGTGCTAAATTTCAGTAAAATCCGTTCATCCATTTTCACTTTGGATCATGATATTATTAATCCACATAACATCACTATTTAAATATTTGTTTACCGCTGTTTTTACAAACATATCAACTTCTTTTTCTTCTTAAAAATATTTTGATATGAAGTGGGTATTTCACAAACTAATGACGGAAGTTATCTTGTAATAGCTTAATGTGTCGAGTCCCTTCAGTCTCAAGGCTGAAACACTTGAGTGATGATAAAGTGTTTAGTGACCTTGACAGTGACAAGATCAAGTGTTGTCAGTGTGCGCAGTTTTAGTTAGGTCAGTTACACTACTAGTCAGTGTGCGCATCAACGGAGTACGGTATAAGTAAGATCTTTGATTTTACAAGTAAGCAAGCTGTGATCTTATTTTTCTTTCAAAGTCTTTTGTGAATAAAGAAACAAACAGTCTGTAGCTCGTTTAAAGTTGTGTAAGTATTATATTAGAATTCCTATAGTTAGTTACATAGGTTAGAAAGACGTATTAATTTCAATGTTTCTTTAAATGATTGGTGTATGTCGCTTGTTTTTAAACGTTTTAAAACTTACGAACAAGGATGGGGCTTGTATAAATTTTTTTAAATAATCCCATGTGAAAACAATATTAAAATCCAAGACTCTTGCAACACGATCTAGATTTTTTGCCTGATGAAACATGTTAACGAGACACTCTTTTCGCCACAAATTAATGCGTATGAAGTTGTAATATACAAGGTATTCCAAACTAAACTATAATACTTCGGAATGTGTTCTTTATTGCGTATAATAAAACGTGTTGTCCACAAAAATGGGCGTTGAAGTGCTTTTATTTACCAGTCGCCGTTTTCACTAAATTACTATAATTTCCTCATTGTCTTGACCGGTTGAAATAAAGCTTGATAAGATGAAACAACATGCGTACACGTAAAAAAGTTAACAAAACTTATAATAAATTAAAAATAAATATAAATAAAACCAATAGTGTTGGAATTGTTGGTATATTAAAGTCGAGAAATATAATGTATTTTCTATCATTTACGAATTGATTTTTCTGACCTTGGTGTCAATAGACAGGTATTACAATAATTTGCAAAGAAACGTCATTAAAATGGTTTACTTGCTAATTAAGGTATAATGTAAAAAATAACAGAACATATTGAAATATTGGATTAAATAGCCACCATCCACTTAAAAATGGTATACTGGATCATACTGGTAATTATTTCCATAGATGGTCTTAGATTCTATATTACACTAAGCTTCAACTAAATCCCTCCACGTGGACTTATATTAAGTCCCTACTACATTATATTAAGCTTGAACTAAGAGGTTAGTATGTATACAGATTAATTAGTGATAACCTAAAATGGTTTGTAGTGGATTAACTAAGCTTTTATGGACCCATATTAATAGGTCCACCTTCATCATTGTTTTTCGTAGTAACCTTGTCTCTCTAGCACGGCGCCCTACTTTAGAGTCATCTTGTAGATCCTTTTCATTACTGAGGTTAAAATACCTTTCTGGCTACTACTCATCAGAAACGAAAAATAACCTAGTAGTTATTGTAATTCACCATCTCGGGGACTTCCTAAAGTCTTGGTAGTCATTTTAACTTCTTTGTAAGAAAAAGAACTGACTCTTTCATCAACTATCTAAAGAATGTCTTCCCCTTCATTCGCTGTGCGTGAACGGGTATTTGTGTGTCCTCTGTTACAATTGGTCAGTCTGATACACGTCTGTGATTGGTCGTCCACTCTGTCGGTCGGCACATGTCACTAACCGAGGACGTGCTTGGTTCCTCCTTGTGTTTTATTGATTAACGCTATTATATTGTTTTTACACAGTTGTCTCAAAATGCTTAGTACATTTAAGGAAAAAACAAAAGGGAGGGGTTATGTTGTTTGGTGGCCGGTTTAATACGTAATGTTCTAGGTAACTTTTCACCTGAAGACGGGACCAGATTTCAGCCCCCCGAAACGTCGAGTATTACTTATTCACTAAAGAAAACGTCGAAAAAGCCGTAAACATTTTTAAACCCCATAAATTCTACCACCGTCAACAACAAACTTTATGCATAATACTGTATATTAATTTTATTACAGGTTATGGACCAACTAAATCCAGAATGGCTCGACAACACATTCCTGAGCGATTGTTTACAAAACGAAAGCAAGAACAAAAACCTCACCGTTTCGGATTTTAAAGTGGAGTCAGCTGTCCCCCCAGGAAACAACTATGGAAGCGTAGTTGCCAGGGTCAAGCTGAACTACAGAGATAACTCCAGAACAGGAACAGACCTTTTATCCAAGACCCTTATCATCAAACTGCCTCTGACGCAAGGTGCAGTCAAAGAGATGTATGGAGACACCCTTGACGTTGAGCCGACATTTTACAAAGACTATTTACCCAAAGCATACGGACTACTGAAACAAGAATACGCCCCAAAGTACTATCCGTCATCCTCTACTAAGACAGTCGTTGTTCTTGAAGACTTGAAAGAAGCTGGATTCGTGATGGCTGATCGGAAAGAAAAATTGAATTTGGACAATTGTTTGCGCTATGCAGAAGCAGCGGCAGCTTTTCACGGAGGATCTTTCGCAGTGTTGAAAAAGAACCCTGAACTTATTAAAAGGATGTGCTCAGAGAAGATCTTCTCAAACGACATCAGGGCAGCAAAATCTACGGAAAATATACTTCGATACGGACTCGACTTGATGGCTGAGCATGTGTTGAAGCTAACCGGAGACGAGAGAACATCAGGTATAATCAAAAAAAGCTCGACCATTGTGTGGAACTTGTTGGTGGAATCGGTGAAGCCGAGAGGTGAATTTGACACGATCAACCAAGGAGACCCATGGCTGACCAACATGATGTTCAGGTACGACGATAATGGCAACTGTGTGGGGATGAAACTTCTGGACTTCCAGGTTCTGAGATACGCTTCCCCAGCAACAGACCTGATATTCTTCCTGTGGTCCAGTTCCAAGCATTACGTCAGAGAGGACCATTACGATGAGTTTATCCAAACCTACCTGGAGGCGATGAATCGCAACCTGGAAGAAATGAACTGCGATGAAAGACTTTCTCTGGAATTCCTGAAGAAAGAACTCCTAAGGGTGACTCCGATAGCGTTCTACGTCGTCAGCTCTTGTCTGCCGTTCATAGACATTACGGGAGGTGCCGATCTTGAAGAAATGTTCAAGTCGTGTGAGAAGGAATATTCACCAGATAACAATCCTTTCGGAGATATGTTCACTGAAGAGTTCTGCAATAACCACCTGTTGAGACTGGTCAAACAGTTGAAACAACATGGTGCATTTGAGTACCTAGATCAGTGTTTGAAAACTGTTCAGCAATAGGTCAATCATTTCATTTCGCACATATAATCATATATATTCTTCAGTATTAAAATAAAATGTGAAAGTTTTGACATTAATTACGTATATAATTTCACAAGTAACAAGCTAATAATTTAGAAGTGAAAGTAAACGTCTCAATCTAATTCAATCTTTAAAGACGTTTCTGACAGCTACATCCTAAAAATAAACTTTTTTGGTAACTTGTTTTGTTTGTAGAAACCTTTCTTTGAAACCATTTTGAATATAATATTGAATTATTTTCCGTTTCATTTACAAGAAAAGACTGGTTAATATACAAAATATACAGTAACTTAATGTATTTTAATTTGTAAAGTAGCTGTGGGGACTATGAAACATTCTAACTTAAAACAGGCCATTACATATTGTTCAGTCTGGAGATCGAAGACGGACATGTACTAGATGAAGTTAGTATTCACAGTCTTATGAATGAATGCAAACATGATCTGTATTCACTCCTTCAAGATGGCGCCGGCCGGGTCAGACGTATCCCGATCGCTCTCCGGTTTAAATAAGTTTATTTTTAACACTAGCTGCAGAAAATGTAATGGGAAGGTGTGTAATGGTAGGTCATGTGACTTTTGTGACCGTTGGGTTCATTTTAAGTGTGGGAAAATTAGTGATAGTGAATCAGGGAGAACTGATAGTGACTGGCAATGCCCCATGTGTAAGGACGCTACCGAATCAGGTGAAAATAGCGTAGCTGATTATGAGAATGGTGAGTTCTCCACACTAAACGAGATTATTAATGTTCTGAGACAAGATATTGACATTCTGAAAACCCAAAACACAGATTTGAAAAGTACCTTACATTTTGTAGAAAATAAACAAAAACTAGAACTAACTGAGAAAGACGAGGGCAATCACGACTCTAGGCCTATACCAAACAAGCGGAAAGTGGTAGGGACGACAAAGCGTCCTAACCTTCTTGATCTAGGTGAGTTTCCCAACCTTGAACTGAACAACAGGTTTGCTACACTTGAAAACATTGAAGTTGGCGATAATAGTTCTGACATGAGTCAGAGGCCTACAGGCCTACAACACAACACAAAACAGAGGCATGCACAGAAGAAAGCTATGAATCCTAGCCTGCCAGCAATTAAATTCAAACAAAGATGCTCTTCCCCAAGAATTCAGCTATGTGTGGACAGCCACGGCAGAAACATCCATAGGGTGTCAGACAACAACAAATACACCATGATCAGCAGCTATGTGAAACCAGGTGCAGTTTTCGAAAATATGGTGCCGTCAAACATTGAAAGCGGAGCTGATGATTTCATCGTTCTTCTGGGAGGTACCAATGATGTGTCGAAGAATGAAAGCAAAAGCATCTTGTCTTCAATCAAGAGAAAGCTGCAAGATCTACGGGAAACTAATGTCATTGTTTTCTCAGTGCCTCATCGGTATGATCTTCCATCTTGGTCGTGTGTCAACGAAGAAGTGAGAAAGACAAACATTGCCATGCAGAAGATTTGCAAGTGCTTCAGGAACACAACTTTCTTGGACATAGGAACTCTTGGTCAAAACTTGTATACAGCCCACGGACTTCATCTTAATATGTTAGGTAAAAAGTTAATTTGGAACAAAATTGTAGAATGCGTAGATAAATTTGTAGATATTAAGAAAATGGTCAAAACCAGCCCTATCCCTCTAAGTGGTTCTTTTTTATGAAGACTAAAACACCTCTCTTAAACAACAGTCCTGAGAAAGTCAAAGTAGTCCAAGTAGAGCCTAAGTTAAACAAAGCGCTTAAGTTTAAGTGTACAAAAATTGTAATAATTTTATGTTTTGAAATATACAAGGACTTCTTGGTAAACCAGATATGCTTGAAATTATGGCATTAGAGAATAATTTGGACGTAATTGGATTAGCAGAGCATTGGCTAAGCTCAGATAACTTAACCTTGTCATACATTCAACATAGTTACGTTAAAACAAGACAGTAAATGTTTATGCTTTAAAAATAATGTTCATCTTACCCTCACTCGTCGAAGAAAACTCTTCTGAAAGTAATTTCTAAACACCTAAAATAATGGACTCTTTCACATTTAGGTTTAGTATTAAAAAACCTTTTATTAGCTATTTTATAAACCTGTTTGTGTGTGTTGTCTTCAACTCCGACAGAAGATTGTCTATAAATGTCTTGGCGAGTTAGAAGGTTTCATCAGTATGTAAGTACTTGTAAGCTAGATATACAGGGTGACTCCCCAACCTTAACTTTTGAAAAAGGAAATATTTTTTAAACCCCCTTTGGGGAATGTGTTTATAGGATTCTGAAGTTTGTTTTGACGTACTTTGCGTTACCCCTCCCCCACCCAAAATCTGGGAGGACGGCTCCCACAATTTTTAAAATCTATCTCCCCCGCTTGTGGTACTTCAAAAGAATGGGAATTTCAATAAAAATTCAACAACGTAAAGATTTTGATTTTTTTTACGATTTGTTGTATGCATCTTAACTTGTTTAGAGACCATATTAAAGATGACACAAAATCAGGTTTAAAATGCTACATTTCACATACAATTTATTTTGAATTAAAAAGTTCTTCAAAATACTTTGAATCATCATAATACTTAGGAAACATCACAACCCTATAACATAACTCCACAGAGTATTTTGAAGAAAATGTCATTCAAAATAAATCTTATGTGTCGTCTGATATTGGGTAATCTTTTAATGGTATAACAAAAGAACGAGATAAAAACATTCATTGTGTTGTTGAATTTGTGTTACAATTCCCTTTCTTTTGTGGTGCCAAAGGGGTCATATTTAAAGATTTGGTGGGGAGGGCCTCCCCCCTCCAGGATTTTGGGTGGGGAGTGGGGGATTCAAAGTACGTCAAAACATTCTTCAGAATCCTATGAAATATTCCGCGCAAGATTTTAAAAAATATTTCCTTTTTCAAAAGTTAAAGGGGGAAATTTAAAAATCCTCTTATAACGTTAAAATTAATAAACCATCGATCAGATAATATCCTTCAACATTTAAAACTGTCGCAGGGTTTGAACTTATGGGATCTGATCGCATCTGATTTTGAAGAAAACGCATGTCTCAAGAATGTAGAGAAGTGTCAACAGATTGAGGCTTTTGGACGCTGGTCTGTACGACTCTCCACATTGAATTTTTGCAATGGTTTGCACTGCTTTTTTTAAAGAATGAAGGGTCTGGAAAGGTGTGGTTTTGCGTTAACACCCCACAAAGTGACTCCGTAGAAGAGGTCTGGGTATATTACTCCGTAATACACCGTCATCTGTACCTGAGTAGGGCAGACGTATTTGGAAAGTTACCTCAGTACATAAATCCCTGAAGCAATCTTGGAGCATATAGACTGTCAACATGGCAATCCCAAGTCAACCCTCTGTCAAGGTGTATTCCTGTGAATTTAGTTGTGTAGACCTCTTCGATCTCAGTCTCATGCAACATAACAGTTGGAGTATGATCTGAGTCGATATCTCGCAAAGAAAGTTTGATGCAATTTGATTTTGTTGGATTTGTCAAGAGATTAAGCTCATTGAAATGTTGGATTGCGTTGTTGAGCCCAATGAAAGCTACCCTTCCAGTATATAGTAACAGAATTATAGTACCATACCTAACATGTGTGCTAAATTTCAGTAAAATCCGTTTATCCATTTTTACCTTGTATAATGATATTATTAATCCACATAACAATATTTCAATATTTGTTTACCGCTGTTTTTACAAACATATCAACTTCTTTTTCTTCTTAAAAATATTTTGATATGAAGGGTATTTCACAAACTAATGATGGAAGTTATCTTGTAATAGCTTAATGTGTCGAGTCCCTTCAGTCTCAAGGCTGAAACACTTGAGTGATGATAAAGTGTTTAGTGACCTTGACAGTGACAAGATCAAGTGTTGTCAGTGTGCGCAGTTTTAGTTAGGTCAGTTACACTACTAGTCAGTGTGCGCATCAACGGAGTACGGTATAAGTAAGATCTTTGATTTTACAAGTAAGCAAACCGTGATCTTATTTTTCTTTCAAAGTCTTTTGTGAATAAAGAAACAAACAGTCTGTAGCTCGTTTAAAGTTGTGTAAGTATTATATTAGAATTCCTATAGTTAGTTACATAGGTAAGAAAGTATTAATTTCAAATGTTTTCTTTAAATGATTGGTGTATGTCGCTTGTTTTTTACATTTTGAATTTACGAACAAGGATGGGGCTTGTATAAATTTTTTTAATAATCCCATGTGAAAACAATATTAAAATCCAAGACTCTTGCAACACGATCTAGATTTTTTGCCTGATGAAACATGTTAACGAGACACTCTTTTCGCCACAAATTAATGCGTATGAAGTTGTAATATACAAGATATTCCTAACTAAACTATAATACTTCGGAATGTGTTCTTTATTGCGTATAATAAAACGTGTTGTCCACAAAAATGGGCGTTGAAGTGCTTTTATTTACCAGTCGCCGTTTTCACTAAATTACTATTATTTCCGCATTGTCTTGACCGGTTGAAATAAAGCTTGATAAGATGAAACAACATGCGTACACGTAAAAAGTTAACAAAAACTTATAATAAATTAAAATAAATATAAATAAAACCAATAGTGTTGGAATATCGTTAGTATATTAAAGTCGAGAGATGTATTATTTCTGTTATTTACAAATTAATTTTCCTGACTTTGGTGTCAATAGAAAAATATTACAATAATTTGCTAGGAAACGTTACTAAAAAGGTTTACTTGCTAATTAAGGTATAATGCCAAAAATAACAGAACATATTTTAAAATAGCCACCATCCACTTTATAATGGTATACTGGACCATACTGGTAATTATTTCCATAGATGGTCTTAGATTCTATATTACACTAAGCTTCAACTAAATCCCTCCACGTGGACTTATATTAAGTCCCTACTACATTATATTAAGCTTGAACTAAGAGGTTAGTATGTATACAGATTAATTAGTGATAACCTAAAATGGTTTGTAGTGGATTAACTAACCATTTTGGACCCATATTAATAGGTCCACCTTCATCATTGTTTTTCGTAGTAACCTTGTCTCTCTAGCACGGCGCCCTACTTTAGAGTCATCTTGTAGATCCTTTTCATTATTGCGGTTGAAATATTATTTCGGCCTTTCTACCTACATCTCATAAAATACTTAAACGTAGGGATGATCATAACTTGTGTCCTAGCTTCCAGCAGAAAGTAGCACAAAACTCATAGCGTGGTAGCTATGAAACGCAAAACGGGCTACTGAAATAATGAAATCGTGTAAGATGCCCAAGTCAGTTCTCAGTTAATTTCAGGTAAGAGGACTTGCTAATCCTCACTTTGCCTGAAAAATCCATGATTCATTTCATGTTATTTCTTTACATTCTAAAATCCTACACAGTGTGTATGGGTTGCCAAAAAAACATAATCAGTTAAAAATATTATATGCGTAGTTATCTTGATTCACCATGTAATGCACTTCCTAAAGTCTTGTTTGTCATGTTAACTCATTTGTTAGAAAAAATTTGACTCCTTCGTCAACTATCTAAAGAATGTCTTCCCCTTCATTCGCTGCGCGTAAACGGGTATTTGTGTGTCCTCTGTCCTGTGTCAGGGTCAGTCTGATGCACGTCTGTGATTGGTCGTCCACTCTGTCGGTCGGCAGATGTCCACTGACCGAGGACGTGCTTGGTTTCTCCAATTATTGTGTTACGTTGTTGTGCATATTGTATTGTTTTCTAGGCAGTTGTCTTAAATTTTTTAAATATTTAAGTACAAACAAAAGAGAAAAGTCGTGTTGTTTGGTGGTCAGCTTACGTGGATTACTTTTAAACTAGACCAGTTTTTAGCCTTTTTTTAGCGGATCCGCGTGGCGAATTGGTATCGCACGCAACTCCGGAGCTCATCACCCCGGTTGCGCGGGTTCGATCCCCGCAGTCACCACTTACATTTGTAATGTGACTAATACGGTGACGCTAAGTAAAGGTCGAGGTTGAGTGGTGGAGAGGTCTTTGTAGTCCTAACTTCACCTCGTTAAACAAGACAAACGTTACCTTTTTTTCTTAAAGTTTCGTATTATATTTTAAGTTACTTTTTACCTAAAGACGGAATAAGGTTAAATACGCCCGAATCGTCGTGTTCTTCTTTTAGATAAAAACACGTCGAAAAAGACCATAACATTTTTGATTCAAGTAAACAGCCGCAAAAAAACAACATTTGATTAAAAAAGGTGCTCTCCCAAATGTGTGGCCATAAGTGAAAAAGGTCACTAAAGGTGTGCGTACTTTACATAAAACCGAAATGATCAGTCATCCAAGGGCAAAAAGAGAGTAGTTTTCTTTACATTAATATAACGGGACAGGATAGTGCTTTAGAATGGATTTACAAATAGCAAAGTCAGTGGCAAAAAGGTAGAAAACACTGGAAAGGTTGGTCCTGGTTAGTGACGGCATCACATTACAGTAAGCCAATTTCTTGTTGTGTTGCTTCGACTTTCCCATTCATTCCTTCAAAACTTTGCTGCAATTTGGACGTTTCTACAGATCAAACAATTTTGACATTTTAAATAATTAAAATGCTGTAATACACATTTTGGTAATCTTTGGCGTGAATAAATATTCCAGAGTAGAAGCTACAAAATGTTGACTACACAAAAACTACATGATTTCAGTTAAAAAATGTACAGAGCCATTATTAATAACTTTGTATTTGTCATGTGATACAGATTCACATATAACAAATAGCTTTATTTTTTCTTGTTAGAGAATATTTGTTCTCATGTTATCGTATTTTACTAGTATATTTGAAAGCAGGGTAAACAATGCGACATGTTAATATCGATAATGTGAGAATATATAATGTCCTGGCTCGAGGAAAGTCATCACTTAGTAGATTGCTACCATGAGTAGATAATTTTTATTAGTTGTTGTATACTACCCAAAGGTAGTTTTTATAAAGCTTTCCCGAGAAATTCTTTCCAAGTTCACTCGAGTTGCGACTGCAATATCAGAAGGAATGCACAATATTCCAACTTGTGATTAAACCTTCCGCTTGGCGGCACCTAAGTGTAACATTATCCTGTCTAAACCCTGGGTAAAATGGAGCAACATTTCCTTTAATCATCATAACTCCACTATGGGTGATCAGGTAATTAAAAAAAGTACTTTAATCATCACTCAGAAAACCTGATAGTAATAATTAAATTAGGGTAAAGGGTACTGTACCTCCCTTTGACATTTCTTTCCGTGCTAAAGACTGGGACTCGTGGCGTGGTCCTGTAATCCAGCTACATGGAGGTCAGGTGTTGAGGATGATATAGGTCTAAAGCGGCTCAGATATCGTCTCAGTGATCATCTGATGATACCCGCATCAACTCCCACCATCGTTTAGACATATCAGACCATCACCTACGTGGTCCGGAAGTCACGTTCAACCGTTGTTCCTTGTATATCCATTGGTCATTGGGCTATTAATTAATGACCCATTCTAAGGAAGAGTCGGCCTTAGTTTGTAACAAGACTACACCTCATAACTCATTACTACCACTCATCACACTCATCCTTCACCACATATTTGCCTTAAAATACCCTCATGAGAGTGGTTGGCAACTCAAATAGTGATTTAGTGATTTGTTGCATTTTATTTTACAAAGGGGATTTTGTTTTATAACTGCACCATTAAAAACTGTTATCTCCAACATTACTTTTTTCAACCACCTCGAGGCATATTTAACAACAACTTGTTGGTCAGTAATAGGTAAATCACTCCTAAGCCTCCCCCAGCGCCAAAAAGGTCAAAACCGGTCAAATATTTTATTATGAAAGTAGTTGTTTGTTGTAACAACCAAAACACACCTTTATACTTACAACTATAAAGAATGTTTTCCTTGTGTGTTCCCCTAGGCTTCGCAAAAAAGGTATTTTTATGTTCTCTGTTACAGTTGGTCAGTCTGATACACGACTGTGATTGGTCGTCCGCTCAATCAGTGGGCAGATGTCAGTAACCAAGGACGTCCTTGGTTTCTCCAATTATTGTGTTTTATTGATTAACGCTATTATATTGTTTTCTACACATGCAGTTGTCTTAAAATGCTTAGTACATTTAAGGTCAAAACAAAAGAGAGGAGTTTATGTTGTTTGGTGGCCGGTTTAATACGTAATGTGTTGTGTTATGTTTTAGGTTACTATTCACCTGAAGACGGGATCAGATTCCGGAGCCTGAAACTTCGAGTAGTTTTTGTTCACAAAAAACGTCGAAAAAGCCGTAATCATTTTTTAAACCCCATAAATTTTACCACCGTCAACAACAAACTTTATGCATAATACTGTATGTTAACCTTTTATTTCAGGTTATGGCCGAACTAAATCCAGAATGGCTCGACAACGCATTCCTGAGCGATTGTTTACAAAACGAAAGCAATAACAAAAAACTCGTCGTTTCGGATTTTAAAGTGGAGTCAGCAGTCCCACCAGGAAACAACTATGGAAGCGTAGTTGCCAGGGTCAAGCTGAACTATAGAGATATCTCCAGAACAGGAATAGACCTTTTATCCAAGACCCTTATCATCAAACTGCCTCTGACGCAAGGTGCAGTCAAAGAGATGTATGGAAACACCCTTGACGTTGAGCCGACATTTTACAAAGACTATTTACCCAAAGCATACGGACTACTGAAACAAGAATACGCACCCAAGTACTATCCGTCATCCTCTACTAAGACAGTCGTTGTTCTTGAAGACTTGAAAGAAGCTGGATTCGTGATGGCTGATCGGAAAGAAAAATTGAATTTGGACAATTGTTTGCGCTATGCAGAAGCAGTGGCAGCTTTTCACGGAGGATCTTACTCAGTGTTGAAAAAGAACCCTGAACTTACTAAACAGATGTGCTCAGAGAAGATGTTCTCGGACGACATCAGGGCAGCAAAATCTACCAAAAATATAATTAGATACGGACTCGACTTGATGGCTGAGCATGTGTTGAAGCTAACCGGAGACGAGAGAACATCAGGTATAATCAAAAAAAGCTCGACCATTGTGTGGGACTTGTTGGTGGAATTGGTGAAGCCGAGAGGTGAGTTTGACACGATCAACCAAGGAGACCCATGGCTGACCAACATGATGTTCAGGTACGACGATAATGGCAACTGTGTGGGGATGAAACTTCTGGACTTCCAAGCCCTGAGATACGCGTCCCCAGCAACAGACCTGATATTCTTCCTGTGGTCCAGTTCCAAGCATTACGTCAGAGAGGACCATTACGATGAGTTTATCCAAACCTACCTGGAGGCGATGAATCGCAACCTGGAAGAAATGAACTGCGAAGAAAGACTTTCTCTGGAATTCCTGAAGAAAGAACTCCTAAGGGTGACTCCGATAGCGTTCTACATCGTGAGTTCTTGTCTGCCGTTCATGGAGATTACAGAAGGGGCCGATCTTGAAGAAATGTTCAGTTCGTGTGAGAAGGAATATTCACCAGATAACAATCCTTTCGGAGATTTGTTTACTGAAGAGTTCTGCAATAACCACCTGTTGAGACTGGTCAAACAGTTGAAACAACATGGTGCATTTGAGTACCTAGATCAGTGTTTGCAAACTGTTCAGCAATAGGTCAATCATTTCATTTCGCACATATAATCATGTATATGTTTCAGTATTAAAATAAAATGTGAAAGTTTTGACATTTATTACGTATATAATTTCCCAAGTAACAAGCTAATAATTTGGAAGTGGATATAAACGTCTCAATCTAATTTAATTTTTAAAGACGTTTCTGACAGCTATAGCCTATTCTAAAAATAAACTTGTTTGGTAAATTGTTTTGTTTGTAGATATTTTAAACCCTTCTTTGAAATCATTTTGAATATGATATTGAATTATTTTTCCGTTTCATTTTCAAGAGAAGACTGGTTAATACTGACAAGCTATACACTAACCTAATGTATTTAATTTGTAAAGTAACAGTGAGGGCTATGAAAAATTCTAACTTAAAATAAGTCTAGTACATATTATTCAGTCTGGAGAACGAAGACGGAGATGTCCTAGATGTTGTTAGTATTCATAGTCTTATGAATGAATGCAAACATCATCTTTATTCATGCATGAGTCTGCACGTCTATTCAAAAGCACTTGCATACAATCTGTTATCTCACAAGGGTTTGTGGAAAATTGGCAAAATACATTTTATATACGCTTTTAAGAGATGTTCAACCATGTAACGACGTGCTACTTACTTTATTTATTTTGTTATAAAACGTTTGTTTTGATTTATTTTTTCTTATGGAGCAAGATTCTCTCTCATAAGACACTCGGTCTCATACCCCTCATTTTATGATTTTTCGACTGCAATGACGTCAATTGTTTCAATGAGTTTATTATAAATATAACATTAAGGGCCAGTTTTTCAATTCAGCCATAACCGTCGGTTAAAATTAGGACAGGGATCCAACCAATAGAAAAGCTGGATATTTTTTAGGTTAAGTTTTACTTTGTCTGTTTTGATTTTGCATTTTGGTGTTACAGTGTGTAATTAGCTATATTAGCATAATTTGAACATGCTAAATTCAATAAAAATGGTAAAACTATACCTTTATTGCATGAAAGATCTTCAAATAATTCATTTAAATACTTTGGACGTTGCGTGAAAATGTAAACATTGCAGACTGTAAACAACTTAACCGGCGGTTAGTTAACCAGCTGCTAACCAGGCAATTGAAAAACGGCCCTAAGAGGCCGCTTCAACGGTCACCTCAGAGTAAGCCTCGACTCCTTTGTACAAGGAACGCACGACACTGCGTACATAACAACTGGCAAAGTTGATGTGTCCTAACTGTCATACCGAGAGCTTGCAAGCGTTAACGCGGATATGTTACCTTTATAGCCCCTTTCACTTTGCCCCATAACTCAAAATTATTGGTTCAATAGCCATTTTGTACACTTGTACACTCTGGGGTTGGACAAGTCTGGTCTCCGAACATCGTGCTCTTCTTGATTGAGTGCAGGGGAGGATCCTCAGACTGATCTGATGGAGGCGGAACTCTACCTTTGCCTGCCCTCGTTGGCCGATCGAAGACGCTGCTAGACCTAACAATTCGATACGAAATCCTGAATTGCCACTTCGTCTGCAGTAATATCCTCCACTTCATGTATCTAGACAACCCACCGTCATCAGATCCTCGCAATTATTCAAAACCTGACCAACTATCATTAAATTAATTAATAAAAACGGGTAATTTAAAAACTAAACTTACTTCACGCGTGTAGGTAAGTTTCTTATCTTTAAAACTAATGCAAATAGTCAATCTTAACTTTTATAATGTCGACGTATTTTGGCATCGCCGCACAGCTGAGATGGATCCTGAAGTGGTGATTTTATCCCTACGTATCATTTACACCGAGCCTAAACACAGATGAGAAACCGGGCCTGAAAGAAACAGCTGTTACTAAACGAGATAAACCCGAGGTGGGTAGAATGGTGTGGGAGGTGGGTTGATAATCTGTGCTTTTATCCACCCCAGTGCCTCCTTACTTGACGAGAAGAAACTTATTCAACAGCTGTTAAGTGAGTTTAACTTTGTCTAAAACTCTGAATTAGACATGAGTACTATAGGAGTAATGGGGTTGATAATATGATCATAACAAGTACATTAGTTGTTTTTTCTAGGGGTAAATCATTATACTCTTTGAACTAACTCAACTACATAGTCAAATAATATTGATCCCAAAAACAACTAACCTGCGGTGAAAAAAATGTACGAATCGTAGTTCTTATCCTTGAAGAAATTATACACATTAATTCTATTTACAAACTAAGAGGAGTGAAGGCAACTAAGAAAGAGTGAAATTTCTTTTAGGTGTTGAAACCCAGGCACTCTCATTAAACAGTAGGTTGATTTTCACTCTTTTGGGAGTGATTTTCCCCCCTTTATATTTACGAGTGTACGTAGAGTGTACGCACTAACAAAAAACCAAACAACTAAACTAGTGGTTATTTTAGTATTTTTAATCGTCCTAAAATATTCCGTGGTTTATAAAACATTTTAAAGTTATCAGGACAGTGTGTGACTATTATTTATTTAAAAGTTTTACCTAAAATGTGTGGCTATGGTTTTCTAGGAAATCGTTCAACCCTTAATTCGCCATGGCGGTACTGTTGACTGGGACTCGTGGCGTGGTCCTGTAATCCAGCTTCATGGAGGTCAGGTGGTGAGGATGATATAGGTCTAAAGCGGCTCAGATAGTCTCAGTGATCATCTGATGATACCCGCATCAACTCCTACCATCGCTTAGACATATCAGACCATCACCTGCGTGGTTCGGAAGTCACGTTAAGCCGTTGGTACAAACCACGGCGGGGATAGTTAGTTAGTCTATCACGGGGTTAGATAGTTTCAAAAATCTAAGGAAAAGTCGGCCTTAGTTTGTAACAAGACTACACCTCATAACTCATTACTACCACTCATCCTTCGCCAAATATTTGCCTTAAAAAACCTTTATGAGAGTGGTCGGTATCTCAAATAGTGATATAATGATTTAGTGATTTGCTTTAGTGCAATTATAATAGCGGCCACCGCTCTAGGCAAACACTCCCTAACTACAATGAAAACTCAAGTTCGCCGTCATATTAGTCATATAGCGGCCACCGCTTCCTAGAAACACAAACAAAAGCTATAACAAGATATAACAGTTGGAAACGGAAGCAACCTACAGAAACAGCTGATTTCGGTTAAGTGACATATTCTCCGCTCTCACCCTTCAGTCTTTACTTCCCAGAAAAACTTCACCTTATTCGTTCATATTTATTCAACTCGATATAATTCTGAATATCAACTTTAACAAATTGTTTGCTATAAATTTATTTGTATTGAAAACTGAAGCAAGCTTGTATTTATCAATACTATTTGTATCGCCGTATCATCCCAAAAGTGTATTTTTACCCTAATCTTTTAATTCCGAGGTGAGGCCAATAAATAAATAAATATTTTATTGCATAACAATTTTATAATGTCTAACAATTTTCATTTTATCCTTTAAAAGCTCCCAATCATGCATGTATAAATAGCTTTCAGACATGCATGAAGATCATCTTTCAACATCCCATTTATTCGAATTTTCCTCCTTCAGTCCTTTAGTTGGCCAGTCGTCTGGTCAGGATATTTGCTAATCGTGTTCCATATACTGTAGACATCTTCCGTGACCAACACTGTTTTCAATCGAGTGTTTATGCCTAATGATTATTAGTGAACAGCTTAGGCTTTCGCGGCCGGTGTCATAGCTATGGTCTACATGTCCAGTTCACACCACGTCAAAACTTCATAATAGTTATGATCTACACTTCCATCTTTAGTTAATGATTGGCTGAAACCGCCAATTATGAAGTTTAGGAAACTTATAACCACCAACCTAATCATGAAGTTTGGACGCGGTGTGAACCGGAAGAGCTAGATTATATTAGGGAACAGTTTATCGAATTTGGAAAACTGTTGACACTCGTGACGTTGTTAAATTATAAAACAAGCTCAATTTAAGCCCTAGTGGTGAAATATGCTGTTAGGGGTTTTCAGAGCTGTTTATGAACACCATCATTGGCGTTTGTGTAAATAAAAATATATACCTTCTGTATAGTATCATTGATTTTCCATCCTACACGTGCACATATAAATCATTGTAAGCTTATTTACCCCACGTTTCAATTATTAAACAGAGGGACGGAGCCGGCAACAGTCGTGAGTTGCTTAGCAACATAAGGACGCGGTCCGAGAGTGTGAGAGGGAGATATAGGCAGTGAGCGACAGTGGCGATCCTGGTAGTCAACGCGAGAAATAGTCGGAAGTGCACGACAGTAGCGATCCTGATGTTGACCGCGAGAACTAGCTTTACTCTCTCGGGCCATTCTTCCCTATCCTTTGCCACATCTATTGGTAGGATGGAAAGTCAATGATAGCATCTAAATGCAATTGTTATTACTTTGTACAACGAGCTTCCCGATACCTAAAAGGTGTTCAGTATTAGTAGGTTTAAAGTTAAGTTAAAGTCCATATTATTAGAAAATAACAATTAGTTTTAATATTAAATTAAGGGATTCATTTTATGTGACATGAGTTGTTCTGAAAAGCATTGTAAATGAGAAACGCTCGAAATAAAGGCATTTTTATTTATTTATGTTTTGACATATCTCAGCTGTACGACGACGCTCAATGCAAGAGTCTGCAATAATTCAAAATAATTCCAGCTTAATATTAAGTATTGGTATTAGTATTAAAGCTAAGAAGATTACCTACACGTGTACGGAGCGTTTATTTCGAAACTATGCGTTTTAAGCGTACAAAGTGGAGTTGAAAATCCCTAAAACTTGAACAGCTTCAAAGTTTATTTGTGAACCTATTATACCACTTTGAGAAATCGGGTCCTGTACTCGTGTCGAAAAACTCCTCAAGTTGCTAAATACATCAAAGAGTCTCTAGAGTTTAGTCTAGAGCCTCTAAGGATTTGAACATGAAAAGCTTTAAGCAGAAATAAATCTATTTATTACACTGTTTGATTAATTTTAAATTATATATTTTCCAATAACATCAGCCTCAGGAGAATATACATTATGTTTATTAATATACAAAATATTTTGAACAGTGAAAAGTGGTCCCTATGCAAGCGCTTAGTTTGACAGGCCGCATCAGTTGAAAGAAGGCCCGTTATTTAACTAGTTCATTGCACTAACAACATTGTGCTCTATCCTCGCAATCTGAAGAAGCAGATGAAATCTTCGAGCAATCTTCTGCTGTTTCTATTCAGAGAGATTCGATTTGCAAACATCTCAGTTCGCAGAAACAGCTGCAACTTGTATAGTACATTTCACCACTAGGTCCTAAAGTGACACTTTTTGATATGAACTCAAGTTTAAATGACCTCGGACGTTAAATGACCGGGAATCAAAAGACACTTCAGGAACTTTAAAATGGTTATTTAGTTAATTTAAAAACCTGTTTGTAAAACATTTTAGAGAATTATGGTGTCAAAGGCTACAGTTTTTATTTTTCATTGTTTTGTATAAACAGCTGTTCATTTGATTTACCATTGCCAGTGTTATGATTCGATATTAAATCGACACATCGCGCTCAATCTAAAGTTAAATTACCTGCGATTTAGATTGATATTCACAGTTTAGTCGTTGTATCGATTATAAACCATAATCGAACAAATCATTCAATTTCAACAAAACCATTGGACCAGCTGATGTCCATGCCACGAAAAGATCATTCCCTAGGGGAAAAAGATCATCAAAACAATCCTTTATTTACCTGGGTTAAAGACACTTTAGCACTGTCAATGCATGTGTCTAAAGCAGCTGTTTTCGGACCTGAATTACAAAAATAAACCTAATTTAGAGTTTAACATCCCAGTAAACGGCGTGATCTTCCATCCAAAATACTGTGTGGTAATATAAGTGTATTATAACTGGAATGCATAGTTATACACGTTTTTTTGGGCGTAATGCAAAACAGTGGAAAAGCGTCATTGTCTAGTACATTTAGTAGTGTTAGTACACTTATGACCTACCATGGTATGCGAGAAATAAGGAGGGAGTCAGTATTTCCCCCTAACCATCCATGTCTCCATAAACTGAACCATTTATAAACACTCAAGAATATACTTAAAACAGTTAGAATAACCCTACAAAAACTCTTGAAATTTACAAAATTGCATTCTAAGTAACGAAGTGAAAGACAAAGGTCAAAACCTTTGCATATTTCTAAGAGAAGGGGTTGTCCAGTGAAGGGGAAGGGGGTTTACGAGGAGATCTTAATTTCCTAGGGGACAGTGGCTTGAACAAGGGCAGTGATATTCTGGAAGGTTGACTAAGTAAAGAGATGATTGTTTATAATCGAACTTTTCTTGTAAAAATGATATATTCCAGCCGTATAAATGGTAAGACCCAGACCCGGGACCATGAAATGAACACCGACCCTGGCTCCAAGGACACTTTATATACATAATATGTACACATTATGTATATCATCTCTACAGCTCACATCTTTTGTCCAATTTTCGCCAAGTTTTGTACAAATGTTCCTTTTGTATATATATATTTCAGTCAGGAACGTTGACCAGCAAAATTGGACCACCGAAACCCCCCTTTTGGGAGGGAATTTTCACCCAAAAGCGGTTCATTACTAAGCTCTAAAAACAGTACATATTTTGGTTTAATGTTTATGAAATCTTAAATAAATTTTGTTGTCATATATCAATGCACAACAAATTATGAACATCCATCAAGACGTTTCAAAATGGCGGCCAAAAACGGATTTTTCGCTAAAAGAACGGAATGAGTATGCCGATTTTTTAAAAGTTAAAATGTAATTTCCTTTCATGACATGTATTATATCTTTCACTAAAAACTCACGTAAATGTGAGGCCAAAGCGAGGCTGTGAGCGCAGCGAATCAGAGTAACAAATTGCAAAGAAAATTCCATTCACACATGCAAGCGGTGCTCTAGCGTTTAGCTGCGTGTCTTCCCGGTCTTAATTCAGGCAGTCAAGAATAATTTGACTGGAAAATAAGTAATAACAGGGAATTGCTAAGCTCCATTACGTTAAGCACCACCCGGGCTTGGATTGACTAAAACCCACTTAACCCACAGTTTCCCTATCGAAATAGGGTGAACGAGTTATATTGAGCAGATTATGTTAAACATAACTAATCTGTGATTTTTTTGCTATGAATTTGGCATGCTTGTATCCGTTCGATGTAGAACTGAGTTTGTGATACGGCGGTGTACAACCTAAGGGTACACAAGGCCGGCTGTAGGTTACACTAATTGATTAACAAGCGTTTCAAGATTAGGTTCTACCCGTGCCATCTTGGATTTATCCTCCATAAGCTAATTATAAACTAATAACATAGGTTTTTTCTTTATTAGTTGATTAAACCCGTGTAAGTTTGGGTTATTTGAAAGATAACACAATTTAGGATGTATTTGTTGAAAAATATATTGAATTATGTTCAAATGACTTATGTATTGATTTGAAAGTTGTTTATGAAGTGTTGTTTAGGCTATGTTTTTAGTCAAAACCGTACATAATATTTTTATGTTGTTTCAGCAAATAACATAAGGTTTATAAGCTTTAATATGAAACATACTCTATTAAAATTGGATGAAGAATAATAAAATATATGGATGTAAAACAGATAAATGCACGCCTTACAGCTGCACGGGCAAACGCTCACGTTCACCCTGACACAGCCAATCCTAAAACCAATGTAGAAAAAACGTAGATACACTGCAAAGGGAATGTTGTTTTTGTTCGCTAACTGAACATTGTCCTTTTGTGTTTCTAAAAAAATATTTTTATATGTGAATTATTGTAACCGATTTCTTGTTTGGGCCGGCATGCTTGTTCGTCTTATATAGTATCATTTTTATATAATTATGTCATCACCAGGCTTTTAGGGCTGACCTAACCTTCCACTACATTATAGTACCTTCTACTACGTCAGTGGACCCGTGGCGGATTGGTATCGCGTGCGACTCTTGAAGCTCATCACTCTGGTGGCGCGGGTTCGATCCCCGCAGTCACCACTTACAATTTTTAATGTGACTATACGGTGACACTAGATAAAGGTCGAGGTTGAGTGGTAGAGAGGACTTTGTATTCCTGACTTCACCTCGTGAAACAAGCCAAACTTTTTAAACTTTTAGTACAGGGTGGATACGGCTATAATGCAGTGTAAGGTTCATTGATAAACAAACACAAATGAATAGGTCAGGATAGGCACATGACAATAAATGGAGTTTCCGAACTGCCCGAAACGTTGAGAGTAGTATTTGTCCTGAAGTGAATGGACAAGTCTGAGGAATATTTGTGTAAAAGAAATGAGCAACATGGGTTCAGGACTGAAATGCGAGTGGATTAAACAAGGTTTCCGTTCTTAGAAGCCACAAAGAGAGGAAGGGTTTTTGAGGAAATGTTGTTGATTATATTGTCAATATAGTAGGTTCAAGATAGCTTTGTAAGTTCCTGAAAAACTGTAGTTGACTTCTTCTCCTGGGCTACAATCAATATATATATATATAGATTTTAATTTGTATACATGCTAAATAGCTAATTTATTACTAAATAAATTTGAAGACAAAATATTTGGACCGAACATTCGATTTGAACCTGGTCTCCCGCTTGCCAGTAGGGCGGTTATGCTCAGGAACTTTCTTTTATATATATAGATAATATTTTGAGTTTAGGTTTTTACTTTGAACCCTTGTTTGTGTACAACAGGTTTCATTTCTGCAACTTGTATAATTATACTTTTTTGTATAAAATGTATTTCTATGACTTGTATTTAAGAAAAGTAACTTTTATTAGGGAAAACAACGGTTGTTTTGTTAACTTAATTCCTTCGCAAGAATGAAGATAACCTATTTGACCTGGGACTTTTTTGTATATTTCTTTGCGCATAGTTTTTGAATGCGGTTTGTTTTATTTTATAGTTATCATAGTAGTCCCATCACTGTTGAAACATGTTAATACTATGTGTTAGCATATTTATACAGATTTTCTTTAAGTTAATAGAGCTTTAAACATATGCACAACAATACCTTCCTTTGTACTTGAAAGATCCGAATCCATGGTTCTTGGTTATTAGAAACCATCTGTACTCAAAACTTGCGAATAATTTTCCATTTTGTATCATTTTAACATTTTTTACATTTTCCTGTCATTTAAATAGATCAAACCGATCACCAAACATATTGCGATGTATATTCCGACATAAAAGATACTATGTAGCCTACACTATGAGCGGTTGTATACTTGTGTGTAAGCGAGATTTTAAAATATACAATATTGAGGATGATATTGCAACGAGGATTAGCTATTGGCTTCGCCATTGAGGACTTGAACTAAAGTCAATATCAGAGCTTGTTATCGACAAGTACTCTGATGTAGTTGCCCGTACTTCCAACTGTTCCGTCTATGAACTTGCATTAATAATCAAACTTGTTAAACGTTTTTAAATTAAAAATAAACTAAGTTTGTTATTTTATTTGTAACATAAGTGTCACTACGTCTTGAAGTACAGTAAAACGCTTTGATATGAGCTCAAGTTAAATGAGCTCATATTTTACGGGGAAAAAATTAAAGTAAAAGTTCGAATATCAAATTTTGAGACGATCAGTGCTAAACGACACTTTTTTCGTGACGGAAACAGTACTGAGAAATAAATTTAGGTAACTGTGTTTATTATTAATTTTTTTTTAAATGACTCATGCCGTCAACGTGGTGAGACTCAGACCCAGGACCGTGAAATTAGCTCCGATTCTGTATTACAAAAACACAAGTCGAGATGGAAAATGTTTCTTTGCGTGTTACTTGAATTTGTATTAAAATATCCTTTCTTTTGAGGTGTCACAAGAAGGGGTTTGTATTTTTTTAAATTGGGGCCTTCCCCTTTTCGGTTTGTTTTGACGCAAAGTACGTCAAAACGAACTTAATAATGATATAAAAATATTCCCCAAAGGGTTTATTTTAATATTTTCTTTTCAAAAGCTAAGGTGGGGGCATTTGAAACTCACCCAGTATATTTTGTACTCTCTACAGGTCGTATTTTTGTCAAATTTTTTATGAAATTTGGTACAAATATATCTTTTGTAAATATCCCAGTCAAGTTTGTTAACCAGCAAAATCGGGCTAACGAAACATTCCGTTATCGTTTCAAGATGTTGGTTAAAGTGTGGTTTTTCGCTCTAACAGCGTGATTAGTAGTCCGATTTCAATAAAATTTAAAATTCGCTTTACCTTCACGATAAGTAATAACACCTGCAGTAAAGGAACACGTAAGTCTGAAGCCGCTCACAGCCCCGCAACGCCCGTGGCAATAGATCGGCCGAATTCCGAAGTGAGGCAAAGGAGCAAATAAGAGTAACAAAGTGCAAAGGAAATTCGATTCACTCATGCAAGCGGCACTTAAACGCTTAGCTGCGTGTCGACCTGGTTATTATGAATGAGTTGTACTGTAAATAAGTAATGCTGCGATACATGATTTGACTTTGACAGTTTTGAACTAAGTGGTATGATTAATGTAAGTGGAAACAGCTTTTACACTAATTTACTATTGTTTAGTTTTGAGATGCAAAACAAACTCATTGAAACAACATAACTCATGTCCTTGCAACATTAGGATCATCAAAATGGTATTTTTCTCTCTAAGGACAAAATCCGCTCAATCGTTTGAGAATGGCGGCCAAAAACTAAATTTTCCTTATAACAAAGAAATGAGTATTATCAGATTTTGATGAAATTTGAAATGCAGTGTCTTCTCTTCTTGGTATGTAGTAAAAATTGCAGTAAAATACCTTGTAGGACTGAGGCCGAAGGCCGAAGCGAGGTTGTGAGCGTAGCGGACTACTGCAGTTACAATTAGGGAATTATAGTAACAAATAGCAAATGAAATTTGCTTCACTCATGCCAGCGACACTTTGAAGCGTTATATAATACTTTGATTCTTGAAGATGGTAAGAAACGTTTTAGTTGCCAAAACAATGATTAAAGATTCAATGTAATTAAATATTTAATAAAATACGTATATAAAATATATTGGCATACAAATTAAATTAATTTTACTCATGATTGGTTTTAAAAGTCTTCCTCATACTAACAAAAAATAATTATCTGTAACTACTTAAACTCCAATTAAGGTAAGTCTGCTCTTTAAGTACCATTCTAAAATTAGAACCCAACCTCTCTCGATGTACAGGGTTATTCAAAAATGTTTGAAGAGAGGAAATTCCAAAATTTTGTTTAAATACGTTGAGAGGTCATGTTAGCTGTTATTTATCAATAAAAATGGCTGTCCTTCAACACAAGACATTTTGCGTTCTTGAATTTTCAAAAAGTCAATTCAGCGAGAGTTTTGTCATAGATTTGTGATTTCGTCGTGGCTTTTTCTTGTGAGGATATGTTAAGAATAATGTGTACGTAACCCTTCTGCCTAAAAGTTTTAGTTGACCTGCTGAACCATATCAGAACTGCAATCAATACGACAAATCATTATCTGCTTCCTGATGTGTAGGAGGAAAAGTTTGATTATCCGCTAGAGTTTTGCCGAGCAGACAAGGGAGGTCATATTGAGTATTTATAGAAGTGTACGAAGGGAAACAAACTTTGAAATGTGCTCTTTTGACTAGTAATTGACATATGTATATCTAAGTTATAACTAATGAAGTACAGTTTTCTGAAAGTAAGAAATTCTTTTTGAATAACTCTGTATATTAAAGTGCTGCTTTGTAACGACGTCAATCCTTTTGCATCGCAAAAAATATGTTTAAACGTTTTAACATCACACGTTTGAATCCGAAAATTACACTACAAAAAACACGTATATAATGTATGTATTTGCCCTTAAGTTCTAAGTATTACTTCCTTTATTTACTGACTCACCATGTCGGTGCTGACGCCTCCCCCGCTGACACTGAACTGTGCTGATAGCAGGTGCTGTCGCCGGGGGTGGGGAAGGGGGCAGAAGGGGTGCTGATGCCATGGCAACGGCTACATTCACCTACACGCAATATAGCTTCCCTGTACCACCTGTTGTCGACACTGCACTCTGTACAGTCCAGCTTCGTGCAGAGTAAATCTAATAAGTACCTTACTCTCTGCATCCCACAACCGAACTCAAACCTGATTACACATACAGGATGTGAACGAAACAAGGAAGAGAACTCATGTGAATTTGCTAAGCATATTTGGGAAGTTAAGAGCTTTCGATGGTAATAAGTCTGTAGTTTCCTCCCATTCCATGACATAGTTGAAAGGGTGGATTATTTTGTATAACTTTTGCGAGCAGGACTAACTGGAGATGCCTCAATGAGGGTTCACTCATGAGAGTTAATATTTTTGAATATATTCTGAAGAGTGATTAAGAGGATTAGTCAACTAAGCAAGTACTCATGTTTACCACTGAAATAGTTGAGTAGTGATTATTTCTCTCTCGCGCTGCCCGGTGGACGAGAAGTAGGTGGACATCCAAGTGTATCTTCTGTTTCAAAAACAATGGCTCTAGCAGCGTTCCACTGACCTTGCCAGTCAAGAGAAATGGTAGTAGCGATATTCCAAATTTTCTCCGCTCACTCAAAAAGTGGCAAAGCATGGTTTCGTGGTCCCTTGGTTCCGACGCCGCTTATTAACCGAAACGTACAAATTCGGGTTTATATGATAAGGTAGGAGTTGTTCTACATTCCTTATACACGAAAACAAATTACAATACACTTTTAAAATAGCCTATGTTTTGCCAAATTTAACATGCTTTGCTAACTTTTTCGTAAAATTGTTTAAAAGGCCAGGTTATACAAACTTAGAGACAACATTTGAGAACATGGAAAACAACTTTTCCACTCTCTACACAAAAAAATAGCGTCCTAAACGGGGGACACCGGGAGCATGTTTAGAGCAACTTTTTCTGGGATGATCAATTCTAAACTACGTAAAATGACAGTTGGTTGCGAACATGTTTCATCATTAAGTTGTCCCTCTATATTGTACATGCTCAACGCTGTAATGTGTATCCATTTCACGTAATCATACGGTATGCATGCACGTACTAGATTGAGCTAGTTCTTACAGTGAGAAACTGAATACATTTTATTATTTGATTTGAAATGTGTTTTTCGTTCTCGTAGTTGAAACAAAACAGAGTTTTGAGTCCAAACTGTTGAACAAAGTGCCAAAGACAAACTTGAGGAAGATGAATTTACTGTGAAATGTAAGTAAAGTTTGTATTGTTTAACGAGGCGAAGTTAAGACTACAAAGTCCTCTCTACCACTCAACCTTGACCTTTACCTAGCGTCACCGTATTAGTCACATTACAAATGTAAGTGGTGACTGCGGGGATCGAACCCGCGCCACCGGAGTGATAAGCTCCGGAGTCGCGTGCGATACCAATCCGCCACGGATCCGCCCAAGGTAAGCGGTAAGCGGTAGGTAGGCGGTAATAAAGGTTCGGTCACTTCGAAAAGAAAGAAGTTTAATTTTGATTGTGTTCATAAAGTCTGAAATTAACAAAGTTTGATATTTACTTGCAGAGATTAATAATTTTCACAAGTAAACGAACAAAAAATATCGAAAGAACACTTTGTTCAGAATATACTTGACTTACCTTGACAAAAATTGATCATATCAGGCAGCATTGATATTCCCACATTGCTTGTAAAATAATTCTTTCTAAAGAAACTGTATAACTGTTACACATTACGATCTATGGCTATTTAATGTTCTTTTTACCATCAAATTTTCTTAATTGTCATTGAGAGGTTCTTTAGTAATTAACTAATCACCCATAGTAGAGTTATGATGATTAAAGTAAATTTTGCTCCATTCTACCAAGGGTTTTAGACAGGATAATGTTACATTAGGCGCCGCCAAGCGGAAGGTTTAATCAGAAGTTGGAATATTGTGCATTCCTTCTGATATTGCAGTCGCAACTCGAGTAAACTTGGAAAGAATTTCTTTGGAAAGATTTATAAACTTTACCTTTTGGATAGTACATAATAGCTAGTTATAATTATCTGCTAATGGTAGCAACCTACTATATAATAACTTTCTTCGAGCCGAGTCATTACATTATCTGGACTTTTAAAGATAAAAGTCTTATTTTTTTATCTTGTTTTCCAAACATACTGGTGCATTTTCTGATACAAACTCTCGAGAAAAATTATAAATTGATAACTAAGATTCTCTCACAAGGAAAATAGTGAGGTATTTGTCGTATGTAAATCTTTAAACTGTATGTATTTTTGCATGACGCACTACAAATAAAAGTTATAATGATTCTTTCCTTTATATGATTAGCTCTTATATAGTCAACACATTTTATTGCTTCTACAGCAGTTTACTGCTTTGAAATGCCAAAATGTATTTTTATATGTGTATAAAATCGTCCAAGTCACAGTACAATGTTGGCAACGCTTGGAAGGAACGAATGGAAAAGTCGAAGCAACACAACAAGAAATTGCTTAAGTAATGTGATCTCGTTACTAACCTGCCTTCCCAACCTTTCTGGTGTTTTCTACATCTTTTCTACTGAATTTTCTACTTTTAAATCTGATTGTAATTCAAAATACCATAAGCTCTTGTGCTGTATTTAGGATGTGTTAACTTTTGAATGAAAATAGAGTAAGTGTACCTAATTTTACAACTTTTTCCCGCTGTGTTTTATACAAGGCTTTCAGGTGGAATTTTTACTTTTGTTCAGTTTAAATTATTGTCCTTTGTTTGAAGTTTGTTTTGATGATGGTAGAATTTTCAGGTTAAAATATTACTACGTACGTTTTCTATCGTGTAGTTATTGAGGCCTCGTACATAAAACTAACAGACCAATCGGTCAAGCTTTTGTTAAAATAAGGCCTCTTGGGCTACCCCTCGTCAAAAATTAATTTGAATACAGGGATAATCGTAACTTTTTTCCTAACTTTCAGCAGGAAATACCACAAAAGCCCCATAGCTCAGTAAAAAAACTCAAAACATGTCAATAAAACTTAACATGTGTAGCCTAAGTCGCCCCAATTTAAAAACCCACATTTGTAAAGGTGAATCACAAAATTCATGAACCTTACTATTCCGTTATTTCTATGACCTGCTTTCTTGACTCAATACGTTGCGACTTCCATAAGTCTCGTTAATCAATTCTAGCTCCTTTGTTAAAAAAAGTTACTCATTAATCAACTCTCTGAAGAATTTCTTCCCCTCCATTAGTTGTGCATAAACAAGTTTTTGTGTTCTCTAATACAGTAGTTGGTCACTGCCACGTCTGTGATTGGTCGTCTGATGCTCCCAGCCAATCAGTTGGTGGGTAGCTGTCTTTGGCCGTGGACGTACTTGGTTTTCTAATATTGTGTTTTAAACTCTTAACGTTTTCGAGATATAGAAAGGAACACTCATGGTGTTTGGTGGCTGGTCATCTTAGGCTGATTACTTTTAGGCTAGCTCTATTCCTAATATTTTTAATTATATTTTAGGTTACTTTCACCTAAAGACGGAATCAGATTCCAGATCCCGAAACGTCGTATTATTCTTGTTCACGAAAAACGATGTAAAACGTCCGTAATAATAAACATTATTAACCTCCATTAATAAACTTCTACTTAACTTAATTTCAGCAGCCTAAATTACAGAGATTTCTACTGTGAATAATGGAATCTCACTTGGGCCCGTCCCCCACTTAACCTCAATTCACTACAAAACTGTCACGTGACAAAAAGACAGCCGCATTGTCGTACTGATTTACGTAAAACCCTCGACCAAAAGTTAAAAGGAGGAATTTCACAGTAGAAAATTGGGAGCTAGTCCGAGAAGTTGGCTGAAGTTACAAGTTGAACTCCGCTTTTTGTATTTTCTTCTATGTCTTGGTTTAGGAACACAAGCACTGAAGTATAACCACAACTGACTGGGAGGTTAACTGCTAACCGTTACTTTTGTCACAAGTAAGTGTAACAAATGGCTGCATTACTGTAAAACATTGCAGTCTGCATCACCGATTTAGAGTTTTCCTAAACTAGCTGAAATGTTGTTGCAAATTTACTTTACAATCGTATAGATAGTAATTGTAAGTACATTTTTCTAGGTCAATGTCACAGCCCCAAACTTTTTTGAAGAACCTGAACATGGCAAAAGTTGTTTCAGTGATATACCAACTAAGGGTGAAATACACTATAGGAGAGAATATTTGATATTAACTGGATAGATTGCGGTTTACTCAAACTCTTATTTCCTAGATTGAAGAGGAAATTGAAATGTCGGTGAAAAGTGGAAAACCACCGCAATTTCTTCTGAGCTTGGACATTTTGTAATCTTTAGAGTACCGACGTTAAATGGAAGTTATTACGAGGACTTTTAATTTTTTGGAAACAAATACTGGCAAAGAAGAAGTCAGATTCTATAGCAGATATACACAGCTTCTTTCAACGACGAATTATTGTTGATCTTGATAGTTTACCAAATGATGTGCTCTTTTAGCTCTCTGCCGAGAAACAACTTATTTTAACACAGCTGTTTTTTACCTATGTAATGGAATTCAAACGTTGAAACTTGAATTTCTATTTCCAGGCAAATTAAATGTTTGTTTTGATGATATTTCCCTCTCTAGGGAGGAAAAGGTCTCTCTACTTTTATGACCTTTGTACTGCAGGGACAACAGCTTTTTAATGAGTTTGTTTGTAACCATATACTCGTGTTTAAACACTAACTAGTAAACCAGCTATTTACCATTTTAAGGACATAATAGGAAGGTGAACTTTTGTTTTCAATGTAACGGTATGGAGGTTTTTCCTTAAGAACAGTGGCCGCTTCCATTTTATTATGATTGCATTGAAAACAGAAGTTGGCCGTTGTATTATAGCTGCAGTATAGTGGTTACCGCTTTCTGGGAAACCAAAGTTTTACAGCTGTTTTTCCTAAATAATATAAACCTGAGCGTTTAATGAGCTCAACAAAGTAGTTTCCCACTCGTCCGAAAAGTTTCTTTTTGGTTCTCGCTCATTTCATGTCCTCGGCCGCGTTTCGAAAGTTAAACACTTGATCTCGTATCGAACTTCACTTTAGGAACAATTAAATATACTGTTAAAATTATTCACCGATGGCTAAAACATCTTTTGTTACACGAGACGAAGCTTTCGACGTGAATGATATTACCATCGTGTCCTCAACACGTACAAAGTATCTAAGATTCCAACCCCCTTAACTTTTGAACGAATAAAATCTTTTGAGTGTGCTTTGGCATGTGTATATGGTCAACTGAAGTACTTTTTGGCATATTTTGGGGATTGCCCTCCCTCCAAAATAGGGCTAGTGGAGGTGACCCTTTGAAATGTTAATTTTACCCCATCATGTGACCCCTCATTGAAAAAAATCACGAATTACGATGTCCCTGATCAAAATGACGACCCAAAATGTGATCCTTGAAATGTGATTTTTGAGCAAAATGGCCGTAGTCACTACCATGTTTAAAATTTTGGAAAAAATATAAATTAAGTTTGTTGGTAGTTAAAGCTTTAAAATGATATGCTACAAGGTACTTATAATGCAAACTTATAAAAATTACCAGTTTTTGAAAAAAGGGCAGTTTGCAAAATATATCTTATAGCATAACATTTTAAAGCTCTAATTACCCAAAAGCTGAATCCATAATTGTTTTCCAACATTTAAAAAAGGATATCAACCACTGCCATTTTTCTGCTAAAAAATGAACCACATTTTGGGCTGATATTTTGAAAAAGGGCATCGCCATAATTGTTTAATGGTGTTAATGATTTTTATTTTTACACCCGTTCAAACGAGGGGTCACATGATGGTGTTAAATAAATATTTCAAAGGGTCACCCATCACTACTCCTATTTTGCTGAGATATTATTCATTTGATAATTATTCTATTAAATGTTATGTAGTTTAGTTTTCAAAGTATATCTGTTGAAAATGACATTCAGTTGAGGAAAGTTGTGCTTTAATTAAGACTTTAATTGTACAAGCTGTATACTTTTACATTATCTATAAGTTATGATCTTTTATTTTCAACGATGACCCTCTTTGTTTTCTTTCTATGATGCCTCAACACGTTCTTAATGAACAAGTTCTGTTCATATAATGTTTTTTGATACATATAGAATAATAAGTTGTTAAAATTATATTGTTTTGTAAATTTGTAAAAAAGAACGAATAAGGATATTTGTAATTAAAGTTGAAAACTTCTTATTCATTATAAAAAAAGAGAGAAAGAAACGCCGAGGAGTGAATAAAAACAAAAGCTCTCCTTTGCATATCCACGAGGGGAGGTTTTATCCTCTTTGGTTGTAAAAGTTGTATTTCTTGTACCTTACACTATATGACCACTCTGAGACAGTCACAATACTCTCGTATACTGCTTTCTTCGGAGACTCGTTATACAGTGTGTCCTAGAAACCAGGCCAACACGCAGCTAAGTGTTAAAGCGCCGCTGGCATGAGTGAATCTAATTTCCTTTGCACTTTGTTACTCTAATTTGCTACGCTCAAGGCCTCGCTTTGGCCTTTGGCCTCAGACATACAGGGGTTTTTACTGAAGTTTGTATATCATGAAAGGAAAACACATTTTAAATTTCAATAACATCGGACTAGTCATTCCGCTTTTAAAGCGAAATATCTCTTTTTTACCACTATTTTGAAACGGCTTGATAGATTTTCTCAATTTTTGGTATACTGATATAAATAAGAAAATACATGTTTATTTTAAATTTCATAAAAATCTAATGAGATTTACTGTTTTCAGACTATTAACGGTTTAACGGTGTAAAGCCGTTACACATTATAAATTTCCTTTGTTTAAAGCCTTAAGAATTTTAAATGATAATAAATCCGAACTAGATATATAGGTGTAAAACCGTTACACATTATAAATTTCTTTAATTTAAAGCCTTAAGGTTTTTAAATGATTATAAATCCAAACTAGATATATTTTATGATAACTTAAGTGGTTTTAAAGATATATAGCAATCTTAATGATTATTTCTACTTATTGTAGGACTAAACTATACCTATACTATTATACTTTATTAGTTGAGAGTTAAGGGAAAGTTCTGTTAATTAGTCTTATTACATACAGTATAAACTTGTGTCTTTGTTTATAATTTAGCTGAATATGCCAGCAAACTGTTTATACATATAATTATTTTTTAGATGTTATACTTTTATCATTTGTATTGTTAAAAAGCTGTTTTGGGACATTACGACCTGGAGCTGTCATGTAAAATACTTTAATAAATAAATAAATTAAACCCTCATTTTTCGTGAAAAGTACCCCACAAAAAGGGGGTTTCGGTAGTCCGATTTAGCTGGCTAACAAACTCGACCGAGACTTTTATAGAAGGAATTTGGTGACAATCTATATCACTATATCACTATTTGAGATGCCGAACACTCTCATGAGGGTATTTTAAGGCAAATATGTGGTGAATGATGAGTGTGATCACTGTGATGAGTGGTAGTAATGAGTTATGAGGTGTAGTCTTGTTACAAACTAAGGCCGACTCTTCTTTAGAATGGGTTATTAATTAATAGCCCAATTACCAATGGAAATACAAGGACCAACGGCTTAACGTGACTTCCGAACCACCCAGGTATATGATCTGATATGTCTAAACGATGGTGGGAGTTGATGCGGGTATCATCAGATGATCACTGAGACTATCTGAGCCGCTTTAAACCTATATCATCCTCAAACCTATATCTGACAAAATGCGACTTGCAGAGATGATACACACACATTTATTGTATATGTATATAAAGTGTTTAAATAATACTCAAAACGGGTTTTGGGGGGTCAGGATCGGTGCTCATTTCATGGTCTTGTGTCTGGAATTTTCTTGCTGACGGCTTGAATATCTCGATTTTCCAAAGTAAATTTGATAATAAACTCCACTTTACTTTGGATGTCTAAAATTCTTAGAGGTTCCTACTACAATTATTCAGTTACACAGTTAGAAGTTCTTATTTATCAAAATTACAAAATGGTAAAACCAAATTATTTGTGCTGGGATTTTAGTTTCAACTTTCCCACTTTTAGCGAGTATTTATAGTTTCATTTGTTGTAGCTCAATTATTATCTGGTATGATTTGAGTTAAGAAGTGTCATAGGTATAGAATAAGGGTATCTAGTTTTACTTAAAAGACTTAAAATTTAAAACAAACCATACGTCGAAATATAATCCTACCATCTTGTACAAATTTAACAAGCTCTTTTAAATAATATCCACGCTAGTTCAATATTTTCAAAATTTAGGTCTCCAAACAAACTACAAAAAGGCTAACTATGTTAATTTCCAATTACATGTTAACACTGATAATTATCAACCAGCAGTGGTTATTAATGAAGAGTTACTACAGGAAACCTCTTCCATAAAACTTTTTGATGTCCACATTGATGGCAATTTAAGGTGGACTACTCATATCGACGAAGTCTGCCGTAAAATATCTGCAGGCATTTTTCTGCTGCGATCTTTGTCCTGGCATTGCAAGCCTAATGTCTTGAAGATGGCTTATTATGGATTGATATATCCTGATTTGTCATACGGAGTTAGCAAATGGGGGTCATGCGCTGAACAACACCTTCTCAGGGCTTTTATTTTACAAAAAACTGCCGTACGAATTATTTCTAAACTAAATTTTAGAGACTCGTGTCGTGACGCATTCAAACAACTTCAAACGCTTACTCTGCCTTGTTTGTACATTTATGAAACTATAATGTTCTGCATTAGTAAATGTGTACTACAACAAGGCAGAGATATACATAGCCATGACACGCGGTATAGACAAAGTTTTAGGCTGACTTCCCACAGACTTTGCTTGTATGAAAAGATTCCATCTTATGCAGGAGTAAAACTGTTTCATGCACTTCCAGAACAAATTAAAGAACAGCTATCAAATCTAAAACGTTTTAAATTAACATTGAGACAATATTTGGTTACCAATTCTTTCTATAGCGTGGGTGAGTTTATAAATCAAAATAATTAAGCAATTTCATATTGAATTTTTAGCGAATTTAAAATTATGTGTACCCAAATAGTTGTTCCTTAGTTGTTATCAGTGACTTTAGTTTTGTGTGTGTTTGTTTTACGATTTTGTAAATATGTTCTTGTTTTTATGTTATATGTTTTTTTTTGTTAACACAAAAAATATTTGTACAATGACAAATAAATTGTTATAATGTTTATGCGACACGTTACAAAAAGTTTTTATTACTACGCCACAAGTAACTTTGCTATAATTATTTTGGTTTATAAAACTATGAATACAATCAAGTACAGTCTTGAACAATGCTTCTTGCGCTTTAGTTAATATTCATGAATAAAACTACGTTTAAGTCTTAACTGAACAGTAGATTGAGTATGAAATTGTCCGTTAAATTATACAAGATTTCTAACACGTTGTTTTGCAATATTTCCAACACATGTTTTTGCCTCAAGCAATGTATGCTTTTCCAGCAACAACAGTTTTACTATTGTCTCTGTTTTTTACTTTTCATGTGCATGCTTCCCATTCTGATTGTGAAGGTAAGTAAGCGCTCAGTAAAAAAAGCATTATTTGCAATTTTCTTTCGTGACATTAATATGACTAAAATGTTTTCTTTAGTGACAGTTCATTAAACTATGCACAGTTATGGTTATTGTCACAATATCTTGCCCAAACGGTAATATAAGCATATTAAAACTGTTTTGGTCAATACTACAATCAAACTGAAGGAGCCACTATGAGAAACCTGTTTCATAGAAGACATTTTCATCACCTATGTTTATCTTAGCTAAAAATACTTTCCTAGAATCTAGATTCGTAAAATTGTTGACTGTAAAATAAAAAACTGTTAATTAAAAAAAAATTAAAAAGGCTAAACTTAATTTTTATTGAAATTTATTAACTTAAATTATTTAATTCTCTTCTAACATTTAAATTCTGTTTGTAATATTTCCAGTTTGTCAATTTTAAATTGCTTTTGACAGTCACACGTGTCGGGTAAACTTTCAGATTTAAGTAATACTCTAAATTGAAGGCACAAATAGTTGGGCCGGATGGTGTAGTGGTTAGCATAGTCACCCGGTAAGCGGGAGCCCCGTTCAAGTCTCGGTTCGGTCCAAACATCTTTTCTTCAAATTTCTTTAGTAATATCAAAGAACTTATGTATCGTGTACAACTGTACATGTATTATATTGGGTATTATTAATACCTGGCCGGAACGGCCACACCAACCCACGGTATGAGTTTCAGTGTTTTTATAAAACTCTTTGATATACATTCTAATAAAGTATTTGAGTTATATTATTGGATATAATAATTTAAAACCAAAAAGTAAAAAGCCAATTCTTGTATACATTTTATTTTGTATATTTTGTGTTCCCGTAGTTGCTAGCATTTCAAGCAAAAGACCTCATAAGTTAAACATATAAAAGTATTTTTTTTTTTAAATACATTATGTTGTTTGGTTTGTGTGTTAGACCATGCTGCGCACCGGAACTACCCCTTGCTACCTCAAGCCCCCGCCTGCGGGGTGGCCTCGCCCCCTCAAGTCGACGCCAGGATACAGGGTGGCCAAGAAACAAAACTAGGAGAGTTTCCTTGGCTCGTGTATGTCAAAGTTGGTGAGTGAGTTTGACAGCTGATCAGTATGAGTCAATAGATGAATAGAGCTGTCTGATAAGTTTTTTTGTGCTGGTAATTCAACTGTTGGATTGCAACTTTATGTACGGTACATGAAACTTTGTTCTAATCGTTGGCAAACATACCTTGCTGCCATTGTGAGGTATTGTAGCCCCTGCCAGTAGCTAGTCTGTGTTACTGTTCAAACAAACGTCGTAAATATATTGCAGAACGATTTACTCTGATTACAGTCCGTTAACAAGTTATATTGGGTGTCCCAGATTAGAGGCACCCTTCTCTTAACTTTGAACAACTTGAATGTTTTTCAAACTCTTTAGAATATTTTAGAACAAAGAGATGTCCATGAAAAGGGTCTTAAAATATTGAAATTAAATTCAACACAGTTTCATCCGTAAGATAACGACGACATGATCATGATCGTCAGGGGCATTGCAGATTATGACACTGCTCTTTGGAAGGTCTGGAAGTTAGACTATCACGCCCTCTGTGGCGGTTCCATCATCACTGAAAGATACATCCTCACCGCTGGCCACTGTTTCCTTGTCAAGGACGATCCTATCCAAGGGTAGGTATGAATTAAGTCTTAAGCGTAAGTGGCTGGAGTCTTTGCTAACTAGGGCTTCTGGTATAAATAAATAAAGATACCTTATGTTATATTTTAGAACAGATTCACTGAGGGATACTGTAATTATAATTAGATATAAAGAAAAAGTACAAAGTACCCTGGTAAAATTGTATTTTAACATGAACCGGTTTCAACCTTTAGGTCATCTTCCCGCATGTAAGTACATTGTATACAATGTACTTATATACAATGTACTTATTACTTATTAGTTATATTACTAAGTATTATGTAATATTACTTATTACTTGTATACAATATACTTACATGCGGGAAAATGACTTAAAGGTTGAAACCGGACCATGTTAAAATACAATGTTACCAGGGTACTTTGTACGTTTTCTTTACATCTAAATAAAGATACATTTTATTTGAGCGCTTCTCAGTACAATTGGTTTTCAGAACAACCCGTGTCCACTTATACTTAATATAATACTAATACATTAAAAAACTAGAATTATGGTCAACACAGTTTACATAAAAAATGACAAGAAATAAATAACACATGAAACATATTGAAACGTATAGACCGCGACAACAATATCTACAATATCTACAGTGCCAAACATTTCGCTCATTTTACAAGGAGCATCATCAGTGGAGTCTCAGCAAGGGACCAATCACAGAGGTGTACTAGACTGACCAAGTAGAACCGATAACACAAAATGCCTGTTTATGCTCAGCCAATGGAGGGGAAGAAAATCTCGAAGCATCCTTGCGTAAAAAGAGTGTACTTTACTTTAAAGCCATTTTATTCTGTAGAAAATAATGAAGAAGTATTTGTGTTTTGGCGAACTTTTTTGAAAAATGAGATATTTTTGCCGTTCACATGGTAATGCCAAGACCCGGGACCATGACATGTGCACCAATCACGTTTTAATATTTTCTCAAAACTTTATATGCAAATCTATATGTATAGGCTACTCTCAATTAACAAGTCTCAATGTATGCCCAATTTTCATGAATTTGATACAAATTTTCCTTTAGTAAATATCTTGGTCAAGTTTGTTAGCCTGCAAAATCGGGTACCGGAAGTATCCTTTTAGGGGGGAGTTTTCATCAACAATGGGGTTTAATGGTCTAAAACAGTCATACTATAAATCAATGCTATAAACAATTTTATATTTGTATACAACTTTTTTGCTTAGAGTAACAGCCTACGTGGGGGAGTGGGACAAGTCTTCAGACCCGGATAGACAAGGGCTGCTGCGAGCTCCAAGGCGAGTAGAGGTGAGGGTTGAAAAAGTGATCTTCCACCCCCAGGCAGACTACTCCTCACTCATGTACGACGTGGCGCTCATGAAGCTACAAGACAAACTTGACTTCAATGGTAAGCTAGTTCAAAGGTCTTGAGAAATGTGTATTTTAACCTTTTGTATTTAAAACTTGTGGTTAATGTCATAGTTTTAAGATCAAGACGAGAGAGCACCATCGCAAGGAAAAGTATCATATTAAAATTGTAATCTATAAGTATGGTAAATTTGTCTTCCAGAACACACAAACACGTGTTTCATAGGTTATAGTTTTAAAATGTTTCTATACCCCACATCCCTCGGTATGTTAGCACCCCACCCTCTGGCAGATACCCAATGGGCGCCCTTGTTGGAACCTCAAGGTCGAAGAACTATTGTTACTGTAGCTCAATTTTTAGACCTAGGTTATCTATATCTATACTTTTAGTATTTCTGTTAGGGTTGTCCGGAGTGTTGAGATCTCGGAATCTGGCTGGGGTAATTCAGATTTTTGAATAGAAATGGTCCTTAGTGTGTGGAGGGTGGAAACGAATAAAATTATATAGATTTTTTTATTTTTATGGGGTTTTCCCAATTCTCCATGTTATATTTCTTTTTTTAGTAAATATTTATTAGTAAATATCAACGGATTTGTTTGAAACTCGACACATAGTTGTATACCATTAACCCAAAGACCCCTACTGATTTTGGGGTTCGGGGGACAATATATGGATTTGGGGGTTAAAAGGGGACAAGAAATAAAAAATTCATAAAATCTATGTGGGGTATCAAAAAAGGGAATATTATGCTGATTTCAAAATATATTGGTTGTCTACCAAATTGTTTCCAAAGCCAATAAGCCATGAGATAGGCCGGCGGGATGGCCGAGTTTTACAAAGCGGGCCCCGAGGCCGTAGGCCGAGGTGCTTGGCTTGCGAGCGAAGCGAGCGAGCGTGGCAGGGTCTGGGGCGAAGCCCCCAGCTGGCGCAGCTAGTTACTTATTAAGTAGGTCAAAACCAAAGACATATTAAATATACTGTTTTTAGGTCATTTAAAAGATTTTACTAAAGGAACATTTAGACAGTATTTTTTAATAGTGGACGAAAAATAATGCAATCTGTAATAGAGTATTTTTATGAATTTTCCTTTATGTTTACACGTATATAAAACGTGATGTCCCTACAGGATCCGTGTTCATTTCATGGTCCCGGGTCTGGGTTATACCATGCTGATGCCATGAATATCTAATTTTTCCTCATCAGGAAGTTTGCTAAGAAGATCCGTCGTCAAATATGAACGTGCATGGTTCAGCTGTGATGGAAAAATGTTCCACCTATAAAACCTTGTTTGTTGTTCTTGTTGTATGACGAGTAGTTATTACGAAATTGTAAATACCAAAACCTATTGTTGTTTATTCCATAGCCACAATTATATACTTTCACGAAGAAGATTATATAGAAACATAGCAGTCCTTGTTGTATTTTGTTAATCGTGAGCATCCAATTATTGAGTTCGTGCTGGTAGAATAAACACAGTAATGAACTTTTCAACTTTTTCATAAGTAGAGGGGACTGAACGACAACTTTTAAAGGACAACTTTAGATCGAAAGGAAGATTGATTTTAAAATCACATTAATTAAAAGTTAAAACTGTGTTATTCTGCTTTCAATACTTGTACAAATGATTTGGAAGTTCTCCAATACTATTACACAATTTGGGCGAATTAAAAATTGTAAACATTTACAATTTCGGATTAGTTGATAAATAATTTGTCTTGTGTGCTTCTCCTAGATTTTGTGAAACCCATCTGTCTTCCTGTGGGTTGTACCTTCAAATATGCCGGCATACACACGGGCTTGGATATGGAAGTGGTGGGCTGGGGCCTGCAAGCCAATGATGGTAAAGTACACTCAAACTAACTTAGGCGTTCTTAGGTCATCGCCTTACTAGACAACAACACGTATTACAGATTTAATATCTTGAGTAGCTGTACAGTAAAGCTTTCTGCGGAAACAGATTATTTTAGATGGAAATTACTAAAGATAATTTAATGGTAAGTAGATTGCGCATAAATGCCACGTGGCGGAGGCAGCGAAATCAACATAGTTCGGCAGCCCAAGCGCAGAAAGCGCTGCGAGTGCTGCCGTCTCTCAAATTCAATTTTTTTATTCACATCATATTATGTACATTTACATTCCGACGCAAGACATGTCTCTCTCCGTTTTTCTCCCCCCTCGGCTCCACGTGCTCGAGTTTGTCCGATGTCGATGACTTAAATGTGATTAAATCGTGCGATTTTCGAGAACAACCGAACTTGTGCGTGCGTCATTGGCTTTACTTGAGTCTCTTAAAAGAATTCTCCCGCAGCGCTATCTGTGCGTGTGCTGCCGCAACAATGTTGATTTTCCTGACCTAGCCATTTGCAAACTAAAGAGACGCAAATAGTAGAATAGAGCATAATATTGGATTTGATAATAAAATAAACTAATTTGGAATTCAGAAACCAATATTTAATTACTTTTAGGACGAGGCCTTGCTATATCTTTGATTAAGTAATTAAATAAAGGTTTCTGAATGTCTAAATTAGTGTAGGACAAAAAATAGGTACCATTTGGTTCAATTTAAGATTTAAAATCCTTTCCACACACAGAACGAGCGAAAAAAGTCACGACAGATGATCAGAGCAAGCAAAGGATCAAGGAAACAAGAAATCCTTTCGAAATTTTATGATGACGAGCGTAACAATCTAAACCATTGACTTTATCAGTTCTAAACTTAAGGAAAACTTTCTAAGAACCTTTGTTACATTAGTAAGGACTTTCACCTCTACAGTACATGGAAAGGAGAATTGATATTTTCCTCCCTTCCCCTCCCACCTTCATGATGCCTTACTATTTCTTATGATGGAAATCTTTTTAGAGGAAGCACAAATTTACATTTTTTCTTCCAGATCACCCCGACAAGCTGAAGAAACTGACGACCCAGGTGGTCCAGGAGGCCAACTGCTCCACAGAGACCTGGTTGAACATCATCAAGCCGGACGGCACACCACTACTGAGTCCCCCCCTCCAGACTGAAACAGACCCCTGGGACGCCAAGATCTGCGTCCAAGCCAAGAGGGAGCAGATGCCCTGCTGGGGGGACTCGGGGAGACCCCTCATGTTCACCGAGATGCTACAGGGTGTGTCGCAGAAGGTGTATGTGATCCTAGGAGTGCTCAGTTTTGGAGACAAGTGCTTTGTAGACTACAAGATCCCTGAGAGGCCTTTTCCGAGTGTGTTTACTTATGTTCCAGCCATCATTAAATGGCTCTTGGATAATATTTCTGAATGAGTTGTATTCGCTTTAATAAAAGTTGGTAATGTCGTTGATTCCACCTATGATCTACTAAAAATACTTTTTATCTTTTACTTTTACGTGAGAGTGCAATATAAGCTACTACAAAGTCAAAAAACTCAAATCGAGCCTACGAGGTGATGGGCAAGTTGCAGCGTTACTATGATTCCATGTTCTTATGCACCATGTTCTGAGACATTGTCTATGCTTCCAGAAAAATAAAACTGTTTACAATAAGCACACATTAACCAACCGTTTCCACTATGCTGTCACGCTGGGCGCGACAGATCCGGGATTTTGAACATCGGGAAATGAGCACCGATCCTGACCCCCAGAGCACGTTTCGAGCATGTGTTCAATACTTTATATACATATGTGTCCGTGAACATATCGGAGGGCAAGCTGAGGCCGAAGGCCGTAACACCTGTCATAATAGCACATAAAAATCTGAGGCCGAAGGCCGAAGCGAGGCTGTGAGCAAAGAGACGAATTGATAAGGAAATTCGAGTCACACATGCCAGCAGCGCTTTAGCGCTTAGCTGCGTGTCGGCCTGGTTTATTTTAATCTTGTATTATGTTAGGAATTATGTGGAATTTCTAAAAACATCTTTTCGGATAAAAACCACAAAATATTTAAACCATTTTTAATTTTATTTTATTGTTATTGTGTTTAAAATTATTTGAAAATAAATAAAACAATAAGAATAAAACAATATTTGGTGGTTATTTTATTAAATAATTTTTTGTGACCAACTACTTAAGTTTGAAATTGAAATTATGTGGCATTTAATTTTCCTAACAAAAGACTAACGACACCATTTCGTTACCGCAAGGTACTTGTTACGTATTTATAAAAATAAAACTAACCTATTTGCTCGTTTAAGAAATTTGTTTGAAAACGCCGTTTATTACAGAAGTTATTAAAGTCTTTGTTAAACCTCCTGAAAACATTCAACAACTTCCTAAACGCAAAGGTTTTCTTAGATCTGTAAGGTAATGGCAGAAGGAAATAGAATACAGGTATGTAAATTTAGGCTACTACCTAGGGTTTTAAGCTATGGTTTCCTAGAAAGCAGTGACCGCTACATTACGGCCGTAATATGACGGTGAGTTTTGTTTTCAATACAATCAGATGAGAGTGGTTTCCTAGAAAGCGGTGGACGTAAAGTAGCGGTGAAAATTAGTTAATGTTTTTCTCGCCAGATGACAAAATTTGTTTTGTAAACAAAAGTCTAGCTTGTCCACTACTAAATACGTAAATAAACCTTGACAACTAAAATAAACAACATGTCAAAAGTTGTTTTTGTCTACATCTGTTTAAATATTGTGTTACGTCCACCGGCACCGTTACGTTCACCGCTAACATTACGGCCGTAATATAGCGGTGAACTTTTTTCTAGGAAACCATAGCTTTATAGTGAACAGTAAACAATTGTACAATAACAATCACTTATCATTACAACTCTGAGTTTTAATGGCAATAGCTATACTGAGCTTAGAGAGCTTGCTATTGAAAAAACCAACAGTTGTGTAGAATATTTTACGCAGCTTGATTTGAGTACAAATTTGTCCAAAACATGTTATATTAACTTCGGTTTTAGTACTGGCAGTCATAGGCAAGACGATAGTATTCATAATATAACAATTAATGGCACTTCTCTTCAAGAGACTGACCACGTAAAGTTTTTAGGCCTTTTCATAGATAAAAAAACTGTCTTGGGATCACCATATTGACTTTGTCTATAGCAAAGTATCCAAAGGGTTATTTTTATTAAGAAAACTGTCATTTCATTGCAGACAAGACGTTTTAAAATTGGCATTTTATGGATTAGTTCGTCCCCATTTATCTTACGGATTATGCCTATTGGGTAATTGCTCTGAAACAAAAATTCGCGGGATTTTTGTTCTACAAAAAAGAGCAATTAGAATATTTGGTAGGCTAAAATTTAGAGAGTCCTGCAGGGAACATTTTAAATCCTTATCCATATTGCCTTTATGCTCTCAGTACATTTTAGAAACCTTGTTGTTCTTTAGGGCTAAGTGTTCTATTGATGTGAACAATTATCAAAATAATCGGTACAACACACGAAATCAAAATTATATTCCACCGAACTACCATAGGCTTCAGTTATGTGATAAACTTCCTATTGAAGCCGGTAGAATTCTATACAATAAACTTCCTGACAACATTAAAAGTTATTTTTCAAACCAATTCAAATCCAATCTCATAAATTATCTTGCCCAAAATTCGTTTTATACAATTAGAGAGTTTATAGATAGGTAAAGTTTCATAATTTAATTGTTTAGTTAGGCTAAAGTCTTACTTGTGGTACTTTAGTATATTGTCAATAAAACAATACTTATAAATTGTAAAAAATTGACATTAAACGAATTGTTATTGTTATTATGGTCTTAGATATAACAGTAGTTTATTTTTCTCAAAATGTTGAACATGTGTATTTAAAGTATGTTTTATACTTTGCACAACGAGTATATTGTAAACATGCTAGCGCAAAATGTCAATATGTATGATTTGAATATTTTAAATAGTGTTTATTTGTATTTAATCTTTAACATCAGAGCTTGAACTTCTTTATGATATTTTGGTTGTTTGTATAACGATAGAACCCCAAAACGGATTTATTAGTATTAGCCGTATTTTTCTTTGTGTAGATTTAGTATTACAGATCAGTCTCAGTTTATAGTGTTGTATATGTATATGTGTTGGATTTGATTTGTAAAAACACAAAGAAAATATACGATTCTTTCTTTCTTTCTTTCTTTCTTTCTTTTTCTTTCTTTCTTTCTTTATTTATTTATTTACAACGGTGAACACCATTTTACATTTATAATAACATAGATCAGTGCAAAAAATTACAATATTTAGAAGGTATACAATGATAAGTAGCATGCTGATGAGATGATTATATACAATGTCAATTGAAGTAATGACATGAAATACGTTATACTATAATAATAAATAGACTAAGAAATAGATAACAGTAATGATTTGTAATAAATAATAATGAATTTGAAAGGTTAACAAAGATAAACTATAAATTTTTTTCTTTCTTTCTTTCTTTATCTCCGAAATGCAGATGGACCAAAATCAATCGTGTATAGTAATGACAACTAAGTACTACAAGTCTTTCATTGTACTCGCAGTGACGCAGATTAGGCATTTGGACTAATTGGTAATTAACTTATTAATTAACTATAAGTGAGTAGTATAACTAATAATTGAGCAAGAGAATGAAAGAGATTTGTTTCCACATTGTGTCATTGATTTTTCATGTGCATAGTGCTGCGCTTCAGCGGAAAAGCGCCGAACCCTCTTCACAGTGTGCAATACAGTACAGTTCTACGCCGTCTACGTCGAAGTTGAGAAGCTTGCCGCTAGGTCGCAGTGCAAGCGTCCTTGTAAGTTTCTTCGTTGTGTTTTATTTCTTTATATCAACGTAAGAATTGATGATAAATTAGTTTAAGAAAGACACTAAGGGTGCAAGTCTTTATTATTTTCTAATTATGCATAGATAACCGGTTTTGGGTCATCAATTACTTTATTTTGGTAATCACACAAGAGCGACAACTCGCAACCTGCTTACCGAACTGATCTGGTTGGGGAACAGCGTAGAAATCAATGCTCTTATGAAGAAACTTGCACAGGTTCTTTCTTGTCCTGTCAAATTTTTAATTGCCTCCCCGGTTCATTTCAGAATCAGGGAGGCGTCTAATATTCGTCAAAGAAGTACAATTTACTAAGGTCTGTAGCATATTGTTTAAATAACTCATATTACATTGTTTTCGATCTCTACCTATAGGGGTTGATCACAGGGTAACATTTAATGTATGCAATTATCCTAAGCGCAATTCACGGTGAATGAGTAGGACTGAGGAACGTCACTGGTAGGTGGTGGCGGGGGTAGTACCGAGTATGGGCTGGGGTGAGAGGTTGACAAAGGAGAACGTACAAAATTTTGAGAAACTAGTTGTTATAAAATAAAACAAATAATATTGTATTGTATGGTCCTTACACCAAACATTACTGTTAGGGGACTCGGTGGTGATTGGATAAATAAACTCGGGGTGGTTATACTGAATTATTGCTGCTGGCCAACGGATTAGTCGGGAGAGCGATCACTGTGGTATTACTAGCTACATCTGATTGGTGGAAAGTGACATCATATACCAAATACATAAGCTTTGAGGATAAAGTAAAGCTTATTCATAATAAAATGAGTAATTGCTTTTGCTCCTACTTTTTACTCCAAGAGCAAATGCTCTTGAGCTTTTGAAAGTCGCTCGGAGTGAAAAGGGGGTGAGGAGGTGTAGAAACAGTTAATTTTTTTACCTCTAATTCTGGAAGAAATAATCGATCAGCTGGTCTCTCAACAGTTACTCTTGGTTCAACAATCTCACTATTTAGCCCTATGATTTGATCAATGTGGAGTTTCCTAATAACGTCATTTTTCAACTTTACCAAGTAAGATACTGGACTGGCTACCTTTACAATTATTCCCTCTATCCATTTACAACTTCGTCCCCTATAATCCCTCACAATTACAGGCTGACCCTCAAATAACACTCTGCAGGTTTTACTTCCGCCATAGTTTGTCATTTGTTTACTTTGTTTACTATTTACATAACTTGACGGATTGGGTCTGATTAAATCTAACCTTGTCCCCAACGGACGATTGAACATTAAAAATTAGCTGGCGTTTCATTAGTTGTGGAATGTACAGAATTCCTGTACGCTAACAAAAACTTACTTAAAGCTAGATCAATATTTTCATTGTTCATAATAAGCTAACTTTACTCTTCTTAGCAGTTTTCACACTGTTTTCTGCTAAACCATTAGTAGCTGGGTGGAATGGAGGTGTCAAAGTGTGCTTGATACAGTTGCACTTAAGAAATCCAGCAAATTCGTACGACGTGTACGGAGGACCGTTATCCGATACAAGTTGTAACAGAACAAGGTTAGTAAATAGGGGATATACTAACCTATATCCTGTATACTAACCTTGGTAACGGAAGACCAAATCTCGCAAACATGGGTCTCAATTTAGAAATTGTTTCTTTAGCTGAAGTTGAACTAACTTCCCCCACTTCCAGCCATTTACTATGCGCGTCTATTACAATGAGATACAACTTATTTTAAATTGGACCAAAATGGTCAACATGTATTCTCTCCCACACTCTTTTTGGAAATTCCCACACATGTAAATTACACTTAGCAGGATTCTGCCGTTTCATGAGACACAGAGAACAGCTGGTTGCTAGATTTTCAATATCTGCATCTAGACCAGGCCATCATAAATAAATACGATTGTGCCATAGCCTTCATTTTCACTATGCCAAGATGTCCGCAATGTAACTTGCGCAAACTGTGAGGTACGACAATCCTATGTCGCCATAGAAGAATACCATTCTCGATAGCTAGTTCACTCTGTCTCTAGAAATAAGGTTTTAGATCGCATTGTCAATATTTACATTACGTTTAGACCAACCACATAGCACATAGCCATATACTTCGTTCAACAAGCTATCTTTCTTTGTTTCCTCTTTAACATTGTTAAAATTTACAGGTATATCATTTTCTCTTATATAATGCAAGTAGGTTCCTAACATAGTTAATATCATCAATTTCTCACTGAAATTCTTTTACAGTTTATGGTAATCTGGAAAAACAGTCTGCATTTGCATTTGCTTGCGACTTAACATATTTTATATCAAAGTCATAGTTAGTTAGGAATAGCGCATAGCGCTGAAGTCTGCTTGCCGCATAAGCAGGTAACCCTTTCTTCGGACCAAAAATAGATAACAACGGTTTGTGATCAGTTAGTAGGGTAAACTTCCTACCATAAACATACTGGTTGAACTTTTTTACACCATAAAAAATTCCTAATGCCTCCTTATCATTCACTCTGTAACCTACTTCAGAGTTTGACAAGGTTCTGGATGCATAACCTATTGGTCTTTCTGAACCATCTTTTTGAATTTGGCTCGAAACAGCTCCTAGGCCGTAACAAGAACTATCTGTCGCTAAAACTACTGGTAAGTTTGGGTCATAATCCGCTAAGATAGGCGCGGACACTAGTTTACCTTTGATTGACTGAAAAGCTTGCTTACAAGGTAAGGACCATTAAAAAAATGACTCTTTTCTTAACAGATTGTACAGAGGTTGACAAGTTACATAAGGTACATTTGTTGACAAGTTGGATACATATTTACCATAGTAATTAACCATACCTAGAAATGCTTTCAATATTGGTTACATTAGTTGGTGTCGGAGCGTTCTCTATCGCACTTACGGTATCTTTGATGGTGACGTACTTAACCCTTCTTTACTCAACACATAGCCTAAATACTCAATAGACTCCTTAAAAAAACTCACATTTCTTTTTGCTTACCGTTAGGCCATTTTGTCGTAACCTACTACACACTTCATAGCCTACACCCTTTCTCTATGTACCTTTACATTTTCCCCTGTAATCAATATATCGTCCAAAAACAAACTCTACCGGGAATTCCGCTTAGAATAGATTCCATGATTTTCTGATAAATTCCAGGAGCGCTGGCTACTCCGTATGGAACTCTGTTATACATAAACAACCCTTTCGTTGTGCTAATAGTACAATATTGTTTTGATTGTTCGTCTAGACACACCTGTTGGTACGTTTGAGATAGGTCGATCTTTGAAAAAGTCTCACCTTTCTGTAAAGAGTTAAAAGGATCTTCTATGCGCGGTATTGGATGTCGGTTTATCACTAACGCATCGTTGAGTGAGGATGCACGAAAATCTGCACACAATCTTAGTTCTCCGGATTGTTTTATTACTGGGACCACAGGACTTCCCCACGCACTATTATTTACTGGTGACAAAAATCCTTCATTTACTAATCTATCTATCTCAGCTTTCATCTTACTTTTAAGAGCAAACGGTATAGGTCTGAGTTTTAGAAACCTTGGAACTATGTTTGGTTTTAACTCTAGTTTTGCTGATTCCCCTGTATAACACCCTAATTTATCTGTGAATACTTCTGGAAATTTTTCATACAACTCGCTAACTACCCTTGACTTTGAGTTTATCATAGCGCTACACTGGTTAACATTTAACTTGTTTTCTTTACTAGGAATCTGAACTATAACTCCCAGATCTCTGATCCAGTCTCTTCCCATAAGTGGATTTGCCCCTTTTTCTACAACATACAATGTCAGTTGCTTTACTACATTTTTGTACTGTACTTTTACTGATAACTTACCCAAAGGTTTTATTGGCTGATTTTTGTAAGAACTTAGCACAAGATTGGTTTCCTTTAATTCTACATTCTTAAATACAATATCTTTGTAGCAGTGCTCATTTACCACGGACACACAAGCTCCGCTATCTACTTCAAAATTTATGCTTTTGTTTTCTACTGCTAGATAAACTTTTATAGGTTTAACCCTATCTACTTGAAAATTGTCATCGTCTGGCTTAGGCCTATTTAATGTAAAAATGTCTACTATTAAAAATGTAATTAAAATGCAATTAAAATGTAATTTTAAGTCATACATCTCATTCGATAATCCTTCCCCGTTAGGATACATTACTAGAAGTACTTGACATACCTTCTGCAGTTACATCTACATAATTTTGCTTTTTAAACTTAGATGAAGAATTTGGGTTTGACTTACCCTTCTCCTGCACATCTTTCTTACAAGCTTTGGCTAAATGCCCTACTACTCTGCATTTACGGCACTTGTAACTTTTAAATCGACATACACTTGCCTTGTGACCAGTCTTGGCACACACATAACACTTAACTCCACTTTCCTCCCTCCTGTAGTTGGATGGTGGATGACCCTGGTGTTATGGTTGATGCTGTTGTTTTGCTCTCTCCCCTTGCCGTGGCGTAAACCCCTTGCGGCCGCCGCTGTTCAGCTGGGCTATTTGTAGACCTCTGTTGCTTGCTCCGGTCAGCTAGGCTGCATCTATGTCCATCATTTCCATGTTGGTTGCTATTGTGGCTGCCTTCTCGAAGGTCAGGTCATTTTCTCCCAGTAACCTCTTCTTGATTGCATCGCTGCGTAGACCGCTTACTAGCCGATCTCTGAGGTACTACTCCGGCAAACTGGCTTTAAACTCGCAAAACATGGAAAGTTGTTTAAGTTGCACAATGTATTCAGATACACTCTCGTGCCCCTTTGATTCCGTAGGCTGAATTTGTATAGTTGCGTTATTATTGAAGGTTTTGGTCTTAGGTGCTCCTCTACTAATTTTATTATTTCATCATACGTCTTTGTGGTAGGCAGATCGTCGATGACAAAAATTTAAATAAAAATACTTTTATACACTACGGTTGATCTATAGAATGAAACGCGATGTTTCTTATACACATAGTTAGTAGTACTCTGAACATGTACAATTGTAGTTTTTAGTCTGTGGGCAATGTACTCATTTATTCCCGCCTTAGCGCAAATCACTTTGTTCTTCCGCTCTTCTGTTCTAATTCCTAACCTACAAGTTATAATTTACAAACTATTTTTCCTAGGTGTTATATTTTGAGCTGTCGTACTATTAATATCTGTTTTTACGCAATTATCTTATTATCTTACCATTTCACTTACCATTGTCTACTAGGCCTTTGGTAAAGTAAAACGATATTGGTTCATGTGTCGTCTTTTTTCTACTTACAATCAGTGTTCAAGGTCTAGCGCCAGCCAAATTCAGGGTTAACTTTAAAGACTTCTGTTCCATTGCTATTATTTAGTTAACCGATGGTTGTACCAGACATTTCGCCAATGGATTCTTCCAGAGTTAAAGTAAATGGGTCACTGCTGACTCGACACATAAATCAAAATGTCAGTTTGATGGGAAAAGTTATCAAGGTACGTTTCAAACACAAAGGTATAAAATAAGATTGTGTAACTATAGCAAACCTACCGATAGACTTAGCCACTCCAATATATCAATTATAATTTCAATATTGTCAGCCAACTTTTCTCTGAATTTGTTTTTACTTATTGGCTACGTCTTTATAATTTGTGTAACTCATTTCTGAGAACTAACTTACATTCTCAAGCAAGTCGGGGTGCTGATTACTATCCCACACATAGTTCACCCCCCAATTGTTGTCTTATTAATGCCAGGCTGGTGAGATCTGTTGTTTTAATTTTCAGTCTAGGCCAGGCAAATTCAGACACTAAACATTCATTCAAGGTCTTTTAACCTTCTCAAGCTGAGGTCATTCATTCAAGCATTCGTTTGGTCACAGGTTTAGTCACGTAAGTTGACATATTTGACTTTCCAGCGGATGTTGACCAATTAGTAGGTTGATTTTTTGATGACACTATTAGCTTTCGCAACCTCTGTTTGTGGGCACGAAGTGTTATGATTTTTTAAACAGATGCCTCTAGTTTAAAACAAGCATTGCTTTTTACAATATGAATAACTGTGATTGGAAGTTTATTAGGCACTAAACCATTCAATCGAACATTACTGTTTTAGATAGTCATGTTGAACAGTACTGCGTATAGTAACCAATTTTTGAAGATCTGTAAAGTGTAATAAACAGCTGATACAAGGCACCTTGATGAAATCAATGGCCTGTTAAAAACAAATGTAAACAAGATTTTTAATTTTCAGACAAACCCAAATGGGAGGTCGTTTGATGTTCAGACAGGGGACAGGCAAGTGGTTACCGTCAACTTGAGACAGCCTCTGGACGATTTGTTGGAAGGCCTAGTAGAAGTTCACGGAGTTGCGCAGGGCAAAGGCCTTGTCATCTGTGACTACTACATCAATTTTCCTCCCGAGATGGCCGAATCTTTCGGTAAGTTTGGTCAAAAAAGTATATATTTTTGGGCAACTTTCAGTTTAAACCCTTACATTAATTTTGTCCAAAAGTAAATTCTGCTTAGATTGGGCCTTGGGGAAATCTTTGCAGGATTTGTACTGTAAGCATTTGTGTCAGGGAACTATTGGCAAAGTTTATCTTTTAAACTTTGTTATTATTTTGAGGGACAAATTGAGCGAAGTGCATAGTTTATCCTAAAGATTTTGTTTCCTATCAGCAATTGTGGAGGTATTGTGGTTTTCCTATCAAAAAACTGTTACGTAATTGAAGGTCCATTGTAGCTTGGCGGTTAGGAAATTCAGTAGAACAATCATACCTTGAATCCTTCCAATTCCATTAGCGCTCACTGAGTTCCAGAAAGAGCATGCCGATTAAAGAAAGAATGATCGCCGAATTGAGTGTCAGGAAAAGAGTAAAGCTGCACCACAACTTGAAGTGCAAAGATGTTTGTAAAGAGTCGTGCAGACATATGAAAGATGGAGACGTGAAGTAGTCGTAGATGATAGAACTAAACTGGAGTGCTTGGAAATCTTGCCCAAAGCATTTATTTATATAGATTAGGTCTATACATTTTGCTGATTCATGCTAGAGACAATTTGTATGTAAAAATGTAATTTGTTGTACAATGTTGTTGGAATTTATAAATCTAGATAAAACATTTCCATATATTCTTGAAGCACACTTATCAAAGGTCACTCAAGGACCTCTGCCATTAATTGGTTCAAAAGTAAGTAAGAAAATGCTAATTGTCGTAAGTAACTTATGAACAGTTTATTAATTCGCATACCCGTATGTTCCAGACCTGGAGCTTGATAACGAAGCTGCCATCCTCGTTAACACTGTACCGAACCCGTGGACTAGCAGCCAGTAACGGACGGTTAACATATCACAACGGAGCCTGCTACATATTCACTGTGATCTTACTTTAAGTAAGCGTCGAACTATTATTATCTAAGTAGAAATAGTTTCATGTGAGTAACATGCACAGGAATGTTGAGAATTTGTGTAGAGAGCTTCTAAACAGTGTTTCAAAGTCAACATCAAGCTGTTCGAGACTGAAGTCTACTTTAGGGGTTTTAGTTGTATTTAAATTGTGCATCTTAAACTGGCACAAGTTACACTTAAATTGCAACTGAACTGTTTGATTAAATACATAGGGATGGCTGTTATGTATTATCAGTCTTTTTGTAATATTCATTGTATAATATGTCAAAATTTAACTACTGTTCTGAGCTTCTTGATTTTGCTGTCAAAATAGAATATTTAGAAATAAATTTATGATGTAAAATTTAAACATGTTTTATTTGGTTGAACAAGATCCTTATTCCTTTTAAATAGCACTAGTCATTGTCATTACATGGATTTTTTAGAATTGTAAAAGTGATTGATGAATTCTATACATTTAAGGTTTAATATTTTTAAGTGCTCAAAAGTATTTAATTAAAACAACTTCACCTCAACTCTGTAAAATGTTAGTACTATCATTGAATCTACTTTTAGAAGCCCAACTTAAATGGGACTCTAGTTTCCTGAGTTTAGTCAACACTGTTGGCATCAACCCCATAAGCTTTAGAAGATTTGGTAAAAAAAAGAACATAGTTTATTATAAACACGACCAGCTGTCAAAAATAAACAAATGAGGGACCACTGGCATCAATCGTAAACGACGCAAAACCTGACGGCTGGGAACAAATATTATGATTAACTTGGGCTTCTATAAGTACGTTCAGTGATATTATTTAACAAAGCAAAGTTACGACTACAAAGTCTTCTCTACCACTCAACCTTGACTCTTACTTTGGAGGAAAATTCAAAAGTGGCAAACTAGTTGTTAACTACTTAAGCTGGAGTCAATTTGTGTTAAATACTACTTATTATGTTATCTGGAAATTTTGACCCATCCAATACCAAACTCCCACATCTTCCACATGTTTTAATGGTGAATTCATTTTATTTAACTCAACAAGAGATATAGGATTTGGCTGCAGTGTCACAAGTAATATTGTATAACCAGATATTTTAATTTGTGCACATTGTTCTTAATGCCTTAGTTTTACATTCAAACAGGTTTTTTTTAATTTTCTAAATATTTTGCATTGTTTTTTGATAGTAAGTAATGCACATTTTACTACTTCAAATATTACCAAACTCTTAAGAATTTTAATACTGTTGCTTTAAAGTTGTACAAAGGGTTGAGCCAAAAGTAATGATGCTGTCGAAACTGCTCTATCAAATTCTCTGTGCAAAAGGTTCAGTTGAATCAAAGACCCAACACTTGGGTCACTTGGTCAAAAGTATTTTACACTATAAATTTTGTCAACAAAGTGATACGTTTACCTTAAATTTAGTTTTTTTTGTTTATTACGTCACACAAACTATTCTTTAAAAAAGGAAAACAAAACATTGAAATATATCAGTTGAGTGAACTGGCAAAACAAACCAGTGAGATAAAGGTTGTATAATCACTGTGTGTGAATTGATAACTGATAAGCTTTGACCCTTGGTCTGAGATTCAGTGTAGCCATGGATGTGACTCGTGGAGGAGTAACGAAACTGGTGCGTTCTTTCAACAAGATCCCCGGACCCGTCAGTCTGCCTGTGGTCGGAACTCTGTATTTGTACAAGCTTGGTAAGTAATTTAGAGTAGGCTGTGTGTAGCATGCTGGAGTATCAAGGCTGTTGCAAAAGTGCAAAATTTTGTAGTACAATTTTAGTTTATCCTGTAGCGGTAGAAGGAACCAGGTTATTATTTTCTGGTTATGACTAAAAGCCGTAAAGGTTACTATTCACTATTTATTCTTTTAGTTTAATAAATCAAGAACTAGTTAATTCATTTAATTTTGGGTGGGTTGTGTCTAGTCCCAAAAGTTTCAATTACCGTATTATTTTTAATTTCCCGTCCTGAAATAAATAAGTCCACCTAGAATAAACTACCTTCTAAGAATATCTTTATTTCCACCCCAGTCTAATATAACTATCTTATGAGCTTCAGCAGGGTATGGTTTAAGTTTTGTTCTATAGGAGTCTCTGTAAGGTTGTGCTTTTATAGTGAAATTTAAGCGTAATGGATAAAATTGAAACTCCTGCATGTAAATAGGTGGTAACATTTAAATTAATTTGATCAATAATCCTTTTTTACCTTATCATTCTTAAAACCTGGTTCAAGAGTCGACAGGAGTTGGCGGCCATATTGGATAGATTCCCATCAAAACAATGGAATTAATGGTAAAAGCAGAACCCATTTAACTTAGTTGTTTTTAGGCTAGAATCAAGCTTGATATTTTATTTGAAAGACATTTTCATTGTTTAGTGACTGCATGATTGACTTTTTTCACCACTTGTGTACAGATTATATGGACAAAGTAGCGAGTAACATTCAACCAAGACCAATAAAAACAGATGATTGGAGCTCAGTCAACTAACTGCCTGCTGTTACTCAATTGGATTAGGACAAAATTCCTAAAACACAGTCAGGAGAAGAGTGCAAAGAAGGGGGAGGAAAGGGTGATGCCAGTTGTGCTGAAAGCAGATCTGCTTGGGGCGCCAGAAAGTAAAGAACGATTGCGCATCACGCACACCCTCACCACTACGAGTGCGCGTGCAGCTGTTAGCTACATTCTTCCTCTCCAGTTTGAGTGAAGGTTCGTTGCTGTGTGATTACGCGTATCGCGTCCACAGTGATTAATAAAGGCATTGACAATTGAAAACCCCGCTAAATGTAAAGTGTGAAATTTAAACACTCAAAAAGTATTGGCAACTGTTTTTTGGGATTGAAAGGGCTTAATTCATGTCAAATTTATGCCAAGAAAAGAAACGACTATGGCCCTGACTTGGTGCCGAGTGATTATCACTTATTCCCGAAGCTTAAGGCTTTTTTTGGGTAAAAACCGTTCTAACGATAAGGAACTCAAAGAAGCTAAGAAATCCTTGCTCATGTTTTGGCAAATGAGTAGAACATGGGTATGGAAAACTGGTCCCACGTTAAAACCGTGTCTTTAAATCCATGGCGACTGCGTAGAAAAGTAGAAGGTTCTATGCATTTGTAAATAAAGTTTTGTGTTGATATATTTATTTTTTATTTGACCATGCCAAAACGTTCTTTACTTTCTGGATGGCCCTCGTAACATTTGTTGAGTGCTTGGTCAAGGTATCCTCACATCACAGAGATAAACTAAAATTCACGAGATAAACTATAAAGTTCACGCGTTGATATAAAACTCAACAGCTGTCGAATACACATCAGATAAATTATATAAAATCTAGTCATCTAGCTAATCAAACAATTATTTGATCACTCATATAATTAATTACTCCTCACATTAGAAAGCAATTAGCAACAAACTTTGTAACAGGAATATACAATGTGCTTAAACACCACGAGGTTCTCCAGCACTTACACAAGACCTACGGACCGATCGTGCGAGAGAAGATCGCTCCAGCAGCCTGGTCCATGTCTTCGACCCGGACGATGCCAGAACCATCTACCAGAACGAGGGCAAGATGCCACACGTAGTTCCTCTCCAGGAGACTGCTCAGCTGTACCGACAGAAGGCTGACATGTCCCTCGGCCTGGGCAATGTGTGAGTACTCTGCACTATACTGTGTTCCTCTCTCGGCTGACACCATGGAAGAACCTTATACCATGTCATTGAAATTAAAGTTTGGAGTTTACTACCGACCTGAAAACCTAGCTTTCAGCCCGTTTCAATCTGGACTGCCTTGAAATTGGTCTAAAACTCTAAATCTTTTCAATTCACATTATTTATAATTTCTTTCTTAGAATTCCATTCTTATAATTATTTTTAGTAGCAAAACTAGACCAGTTTTGACTATAGGAAAAACTACAACTGCATGTGGCAGAGGAGCAAATGTAAATGCTAATAAAATCTTGAATATTTGTCTACCATAACCCAAGATATTGTTTAATTTGTTAGCAATATACCGAGGATAATAAAAAATATCTGAGAGAGAGAGGCAAGCAGGACTAGCATCCTGGTTAATTTGAGGTTTAATTATTCATTTTCTGCCCAATTTCTCAATAAAATGTGATATTTATAGGCTGGGTAGTCAAAAAATTCTGTCCATGAGACCAGGGCTGCTAACTGACAGTGAAATAGAGAATATACATATTTATTTATGGGGGGCTAAAGCAACGATTTATTCCAACTGGGCAATATACTGTTCTTGAGGATTTTCTGATTTCTCTAGCAATACTGGGGTAAATACCCCCAGGAGAGATAAAGTGTTCAGGGTTTTTCCCCAGGAACATTTGTAAACTCATACAGTTGATGCAAAATTATGTATTTTCAGGCTCTTTTGACCATTTCTTAGTAATACTATCACGCTGATGGGAAATTGCCTCCATTAACTAAAGTTATTAGTTGAAAACACTTATGTTGATGATGATGTTATAAATTTTTGGCACCTAATTCCTAACACGTACTTGATGCATCAATAAATACCTCTCTTTAATATGATAGTACCGCAATAAACTATACTTCTCAACCAAAACACTTGTCATCAAAGTCGTTATTTGAATAAAACAACTAAAAGCTCATTCTTTAAGTACAAATATAGGTGTTCTGCTTCATGGTGAATTCAATAGACCATTAACTGTGCTGTGTGCAGGAATGGTGAAGAGTGGTACCGTCTGCGTGCGGCGGTGCGACACCTGATGTTGAGACCGCGAGATGTGCAACAGTTCCTGCCTGGTGTAGCCGCTGTCGCACGAGACCTGGTACACAGAATACACAAACACAGAGATCCAAGAGGTCACCTCCCCGACCTGGCCACCGACATCGGCAAGTGGGCTCAAGAATGTAAGATGACAAGACATTCTACAGTTTGTTCTGTGTTGGTTGATCTCAATTGTGCAGTGGATCCTGGCTATTTGTGTCCTCAAATTTAAAAAAGTATCTAGTTTAACAAGGGAAAATTGGGACTACAAAGTCCTCTGTGCCACTTAACCTTTTTACATTTTTAGTCACTTAACAAATTTTTAGTGGTGATTGCAGGGAATTTAATCTCACATTTATTACAGTACCAATTCTTCTAAAAATTGTGTCCAAAAATGATTTGGTTTAGTATTCTGCAAACTTCAAAAGTAATTTACTTATAGGAGGTTAACAATATTCAAAAAGTACTAAAATGCAACTTATAGGCTTAGACTTATTCTAAATTTTGTATTGACAATATTAAACGATTCAAGTAAAATTTATTGGGAGTATCTTCCAATCTCTGTAGGTGGCTGTTACCGACTTCTGAAACTATAACAGCTACTAATCAAGGGATGTAGTTGGTGTGCAGTTGGGTCAAACCACTAATTTTAGAACATAACAAATTTCTTAAAGTATGGCTGACTGTCATTGCAGCAAATTTGTAACTCCATTTTGTTTTTAGTTGTATAAGTCATGAACTCATTACCAACTGAGTCTCTTGGCTTGCTTTGGAGTGGCTTGGCTTTTCCCCACATTGAAGTATTTGATTTGCTCTAGTGGGTTCTAACTTGGTTGAACACCTAGACCTACTCCTAAGCCCATTTCATTCCCCCAGACTTCCTATCATCCTTCCAAAGCAGATCATTGTGAGTTACAGCGGCTGGAGTGGTATGTTTTGACAAGCGCCTGGGCTACTTGAGCGGAGGCAAGGAAGAGTCTGTGATAGAAGCCGTGGTCAAGGCTAACCGAACTGTCTTCTACCTCTCGGGACTGCTGAAGTTCTCTCTACCGATCTACAAGTACGTGCCGACGCCTAAGTGGCGGAAACTCGTCAAAGCAGAGGATGTCGTTGTCAGGTACACCAATGTTTAGTTTAGAGTTGCAATTTTTTTATTAGAAGCAATTTTTCAACCTTTTCAAAAAGTCACAATCCAAATATCTAGTAAGTATCTTACGTTATCCCATCTTGGGAAAAATTATACTTAACCAAGGTCATATTTGATACTTGGTAGCATCTACTAAACTCCCCTATCTATAATCTTTTTTATTTGGCTTTTTTGCATAACCCCATTTGACTGGTTTCCACTAAGTCTTATTGCGCATGAATTTAATAAGAGCTACTTACCAACTTATGTACCTTGCATATTTACTTAATTTTTCTATTAAAATGATACAGGACAGATCACATTTTTAAATACCAAAGGTGTAACTTGAAAATTAGGAGTGGGGGTAAATATTTTCAAAATGACACTTGTGTATTAAAACATCAAACCAAGTACATTTTAACGGTATTTATTTTTTAAGTACATTTTAGATTTTAAATAATATTTCCAAAGCTTTTGTGGGAGTGTGGTGGTGTTGATTGGTGTATGGTGAGCTGTGCAATATTGCTACCCGCTAATGGCATCCAGTGGCAACCCCCCTCAGTCACAGTGCACTTTGTCGTCACTCCTAATTAGTTACGTCATTAATATCCATGAATTGTGCCAGGAAATAAGACTTTCCTTCGTTGAACTCTCACCATCAAAAATATATTAAATCAAATGTATCGGTATGTTTAGTATATAGTAAATTAGTAACCATTATATCAGTAAACTGATAAATCGTTACCTCTCTAGTCTCCCTGAAGGTCTTAATTCTTCCTTAAACTTGAGTTTTGAAACTAAACTTTATAACTGGCCTGCAATTGTTCCAGCACAGCACTGGGGTACATTGAAGAGGCTCTGACTAACATTGAGAGCCTAGCAAAGGAAGGTCCGCTTGCCGAGGACAGATACAGTTTCCTCCTGTCTCTCCTGGCTAAAGAAGAACTCAGTCGCAAGGACGTCGCTGTCATCACACTGTCACTATTCATAGATGGATTAAGTACAGTGAGTATGGATAAATATTGTATTAAACCGCATAATGTTCAGTTAAAACACCAAAGTTTTGCATTTGATAGAAAATTCACTTTGAGCTTCCCAACACCTGCCGATTCAAATGGCAAAACTTTGTATATACTTTAAAGTAAATTTGCAGAGCATGTTTTCATCCAATTTGATCAAAATTGTGTTCAAATGTTCCTTTTGTAAATATTTAGGTTAAATTTGTTAAACAGCAATCGGTTATACCTTTTAGGTCATTTAAATTATTAAACAGCAAAACTGTACCCGGTGTGCATTTATGACTAGGTGCAGGTCGGTACTTTCCTACTGTAAGCATATGTATTTAAAATATTCTTATGTGTAAATAAAATTAGTAATTACTTTAACACATTTTCAACATTTCATTTCCGTGTTATGAACCTTGCGGCGGTTTACGATAATACTGTACCAAAATCAACAAAATTTGTTCAGCCAGACCAAGATGATGGTGGAAAACCAAGATGTGGTAGATTTTGTTGATGTTGTTTTCAGAAAATAATTAGGTGTATCAAGTTTCATTCAAATTGGATCATAAATGCAGTCTTTACGGTGTATTGCACATTTGGAATTGTAATTGGTAATTTTGGTGGAAATTATAGAGAGAAATGGTCATGAGGTGTATAGATCACCCTGGCTTATTCTTTTGGGTGTTTTTTAAAAGTAATTGTTTGGTAAATCATGGTAGGAAATGAACGCAACATCATTAGTTTTACCATTTGGTTGTGGGTTGGGCTTGCAAATAAATTGACATCAAGGAGGGGGGGTCCCGGACTTGTAACCCGGCTAGGAAGCCTCACCACTCACCTCTCGTCCAAAGAGATTGGTTTGTACTTCTGCAAAGTTTGCCTGTATCTACCAGTAATAAATATTTAATACTATAAATACTAATATTTATCCTACCCAGTGCAATTAAAGTTTGGTGTTCCTCAAGGTTCCCATCCTTGGACCCATACTTTTTAATTTGTGCATCAATAGTTGTAAAAATACTGTTGACAATTCCATAGGAATCATTCAGTATGCTGATGATACTACTTTGAATTTCAGCAACCAAACAGTTGAACAACTCGAAATGTCCAGTAATGAAAATTTTAATGCATGTTATGTGTCCAGTATTTTGAAAATTTAAACCTTAAAACAAATTTGGATAAAACTACCCATAAATTTTAATTTGAACCATTGGATTAATAATGCCTTGGTTTCATTAGGAGAACACATCATTAATGAAGTCGATAGCACAAGGTTTTTAGGGCTGTATATTGATAAAACCTTATGATGGGACCGCCAGATCGACCATATTTGTAGAAAGATGTCATCTGTATATTTCTATTAAGACAGATGAGATCTATGCTGCATGCTCTTAAAGTAGTCTATTATGGAGTGGTACACTCTCATTTGTCTTATGGCATTATATTTTGGGTAGCTGCTGAAACTAAACTGTTAAGAGCATTTATCCTCCAAAAATCGGCAATTCAGTTATTTGCAAATTGACGCCAAGGACATCGTAGAGATTATTTTAAAAATCTAAACATTCTTACATTAGCGCACTATACATTTTGAAACTATATTATTTTGTGTTTCACAATGTAATTTAGTACAGGGCCAAGATATACATTCTCACCATACACGCCAAATTCTACTTTTAGACAAGATATCCATAGACTACTTATTTATGAGAGATTGCCAATGCAGGCTAGCGTAAAACTTTTAAACAAGCTCCCCAACGAGATCAAACGTTTACTGCCAGAACTGGCTTATTCAAAAGGAAACTTAAAGAATATTTGTTGATTAAGGCTCCTTACTCTGTAGCAGAGTTTATTGCAGAACCTGATAACTTCCCATAATAAAGTATTAACATAGTAAAATATATAGTAATTTCAAAATCAAGTTAGCCAATTCAAACTACTATCTAAATTAAAATAAGAAAGACAAAATTATGACGTATATGGACATTATTTTGTATTTACCAGTGGCTTAAACCCATTCTGGCATTTTAAATTGTAATTCACCTCATTTCACTAATATTGTATCATCTCCATTTCATCAAAGTCAACACAATTCACATTGTACACTGACTTAATAAATTATTATTATTGATGTCCCTTTCAGCAGATAACTACTCATAGTACCCTCTACTGTTTCTGCAACTCTTAAGGTAAATAAAGACTCCTGTTTCTTTAACGTTCACCTGTGAATGTGTTTAGACTGTGCCGACAGTGCTGCACAACCTGTACAGTCTGGCCAGCAACCCGGCTGTGCAAGAGAGAGCTTGTGAGGAAGTACAGTCCTGTACTGGGAGACTGTGAACAGATAACGGCAGCCCACCTCAACAAGCTCAACTACATCAAGGCAGTCGTCAAGGAGACGTTCAGGTACATTCCATTCCCGTCTGGATCTCAGTAGTTCGGAAATTTGGTTAGCCTGTAGGCTGTAAGTAAAGGTGACTAGTATCCTAAATATTCTCGGAGTTTTCTAAAAATGCTTAAAGTTAGGAAATGTTTGTGTAAACGCCAAGAAATTCAAAAATGGTTTGTATTTCATTTTTGTTGAAAACTTTAATCAACTTTTGGTGTTTTGAGCTCATGAATTTCCTGAAATTGGGTCAGAAATGTAAAAGAATTCAGCTTAGGAAGTAGATGGGTGCGTCCACCCACTACTCCTGGGGTCCCAAACGTCTTTTTTACCCAAACCTCCTACTAAAAATACCTATGTTTGCTTCCTCTACATCTTATCATAGCCCACAAGGGTTGTTTAGGCCATGTCTATCAAACTTAGAAATCATTCTCTCTGTCACTAACACTGCAAATGAGAATGTTTACGATAATAAATATCTCCAGTGACTATATTTTCAAAGGTTAACGTAACATTCAGTCCATTTTATTTCAAAACATTTCACTTAATTCAATTTGTTTTCACTCCAATAACAGAAGAGTTTCCATAAGAACTAATTTAAACTTAATACACTGGTGGGCGGACAGGATAAATTAATTTCTATCTGGGACCCCCATGTTTCACTGATTTATTTATTTATTTATTTTATAGCCATTTATAGACTTTACAATAAAAAACATAAATATAAAAATTAAAAGACAAGTTCACAGATAAATTTAAATAGTATCTTCCAAAAGTGCTTGATGCTGTAATAAGATTTTGTACTAAAAAGGTTTTGAATGTTCGGTCATGATGTTGTCTTTCTTGATGTTAAATGGTATCTTATTGTAATTTTTAAATGTTGTAATATGTTTGTTTTTTATAAAGCTTGTCTAAATTTCTTAAAATGTTGAGAACATTTTGTTTTGAATTTAAATTTTTTTATACAATACTATTCAAGGATATATATTGAAAAATGTTAATAAGTTGTAACTTTTGAAGTAAGGTTTGCACTTTGCAGCTTTAGATTAAACATTTTCCTGATTTTGAAGTAGAATTTTCGTGGCCCCATATTGGTATTCCTACTCCTGTATAAAGAACCATATAGAGTAGTTGTTCAGCTTGTGGGGATGTGTTTTTACTAAATTAATTATGAAAATAAAACTAACATTGATTTCAAACTTTGTGTAAACATTTACTTTCTTCAAATGGGCCGTTCAAAGTTTTCTGTTAAATAACTCAAAATGAGTATACAACAAACTTATAAGAACAATTATTTTTAGTGTCTAACTTTAAAAAAATGAGAAATAACAAAGTTATATTTTCTGACTTCAATGGAACTGACTATTATTTTGATTCCTGAGTTTGTTAAATTCGCTTGGACATCTCTACAATCAATAATTAATCTTTCCCGTTATGCTGCCGTGTCGAAGTTTGTCAATTTGAACAACGAACAATTAAATAACATTTTATTTCCTATTCTAAATAATAATATATTTTATTTATTCAAAACTATTAAAGTTTCATAACAATAGTAATAACTGTGTCTACATAAAACTATTGCTTCAAAATCTTGAAAGATTAGGTTAGGTTTGGTTTTTAGAGTAGAGATATTCATAGGAGAACATTAACTAACTTAATTTACTTTAAGTTTTAACTAAGATTTTAGCTAACTAAGTCAACTAGGTATTAGTTTAATTTAATTTGTTGAAATTCCCAATAAATAAAACAGCTTAAAATAAAACATTACATTTTAAACTTTTGATTTAATCTTCTATTCAATCTTCCAAAACAGAGGACATAAAATGTAATTTATTTGTTCGTACAAGAGCTGTTCAAATCGACGACCTACGACACGGTTGCATAACCAGAAAGACTTATTATTGATTGTAGAGATGTCCAAACGAATTTAACAAACTCCTGAATCAAAATAATGTAGTCAGTCCCATTGTTGTTGCACTGGAGGAACGATGATGACATAAGACAGAAATTACAATAAGTTTCTCATTCAATTTTAAAGTTAATACCTTTTAGAAAGAGCATGAAGTACACTAAAAATAATTGTTCTTATAAGTTTGTTGTAAAAGTACTCATTTTTGAGTTATTCAACTTTGAAAACTTTAAACATTTTGAAATTTGAAGGTTAAATGTTTTTTAGAAAATGACCAAAGTTTGGTGGAAATCAATGCATTAGTTTTATTTTCATAATTAATTTAGTAAAACACATCCACACCGACAGACGACAACGCCGGAGACCCCTCTTTATATGGTAAAGTATTCTTGTTTTGACCCAAGGAACATCTACAAAGTATGTCCAGAGAGTCATGTATAAATGCATAGTAAATATTCATGTTTATTTGTAGGGAGTTGTATGATGATAAATTTTGAAGTATAAATATACCAGTTGATACCTTTTATTATCTTTCAATATGACTTGTAAATTTCAAATTTTGATCAAAGGTAATGCCTAAAATGTAATTTCTTTTGCTATAGGAAAATCAAAGCCATATTTCTGGAGACTGGATGAATAGTTTGAACTATAGGTATTGTAAAGTTTAGATGTTATTGAAAATTCCACTATTTGAGATATAGATATGTTGAGTTTAATTTATTGTTTGCAAACCAATCCATTACTCTTGAAATTTCTTGATGTGTCAATTTCTAGTTGATTTTTTAGGAGATTACCACTGAAGTGTCATCAGCAAAAAGACATAACTTTGATTTGCAAACATAGTCTGACAGGTCGTTAATATAAATCGGAAATAAAAGTGGTCCTAAAACTGAACCTTGAGGAACACTGTTATCCTTTTGAACAAGATAGAACTTTTTCGATATTCCCTTGTCTTGATATCTCTAAATGGTATCGGATGGACAATTATTGAGATACATGCTTTGTAAACATGTCAATTAAATAAAATATTTATTTATTTAATCTTTTGCTGACTGATAGCTAGGCAAATTAGCTAGTTTTAGAAGCTACTCGATGAGGGGCATTTAGCAATCTGTATAGAAATGTTTGTCTTGAGCACAGACAACCAGATTTTTGACATTTCGACAAAGCTTCCTGAATTCACCGGCGGCGGCAGTATACATGGCTCTTATAAATAACTTCAACATCATGTTTGTTTTCTGTTTAGAATGTATCCCAATGGAACCGAAATTTCAAGGATTCTTCAAAACGATCATATTTTATCCAACTACCATGTTCCAGCTCAGGTAAGAAAGTAGATTTGTTTTATCATAAATTTAGTTATTGAAAACCTAAATTTATAGCTAATCTTCTCAACACCACTAAATTGTATAAGTTCCATTTATTTACAATATTACAGACAAACGTCAGCATCAATATGGGCGTACACTTCCGGTCCGAGAAGCACTTCTCCCAGCCTAACGAATTCCGCCCGGAACGATGGCTGAGGAACGAACTGGCCGACGAAGTTCATCCCTACGTTCTCACTCCCTTCGGCTTTGGAACTCGCACTTGCGCTGGTCAGTAGTACAATTACTTCAAGTAATGCTTAAGCTGTAGTGATTTTTCAGTTTGAGTCTAATTGAATTGAGTTTTATTCAATCTCCTTGGGCTCCACTCAAGCTGCATGCACATCAATCCAGCTCAGATTAGTATGAAATTAGCCACATCTGTACCTGCTTTGCTGCCTGTCTATCAAGCTATCAGTATTGCAAATTTGCAATAATGTATAACTGATTATTGGTCTCTGTCTTCTTTTTAAACAAAAACATGTTAATTGAGCTGTTTCTTTTGGGTCTGTTGGAACCAATTTTCACTGCCTAAACTTTCTAGGGTTTTAACTGTAGGGTTATCTTCTGTGAAGACAACAACGTGATCTGAAACCTCTAGAAAAATGTAGAATAGGACTTTAAAATATTTATGCCATTGATTTACATGTGTATTGTACCGCTTTGGCATATGAAGAAAACACTTCTTATCTTTTACTACTTTTATTCCAATGTTCCTTAAAATACTTCACAAACTTTTCCAGGGAGAAGATTTGCAGAGCAAGACATGTATGTACTTCTGGCAGAGATTGTAAGACATTTCCGACTTGAGTACGAAGGTACGAAACCTCTCGAGCTCGTATTCAACACTCTCCTCATGCCGGCAGGACCTCTGCCAATCCGCTTTATTCCAAGGAAATAGACCGAATTGTAGAACTTAAGTGTACAATTATGATTAGTTTACATAAACTCAGAAAGAAAAGCGTTGGAATTCTGTTAAACGTGATTTTCCAGTTGAGCCATTGCAACTTTTTTTAAAATTGGGCCAATTTTAATTTATGGGATTATTACACCCACTATCACTATTTGTCAGGTTAAGTGTTAGAGAGAACTTCACAGTCCTAATTTTCGTCTGAATAAAGCCATTTTTCATTTCATACATTCAGGCATGTTTATAAAGATGTACTTTGCCTAACCGGAGTAATGAAATAAATGACTTGCTTTGCCTTATATTTGGCAAAGCAAAATATTTGGGGAGCTAAAAATCGAGTTGGACTTGGGTGCTCTAAAAATGTATCAGTTGTTATGTAACGTTTCAGTATTGTAACATTACCGACTAAACCAAAGATAAGTAATGCCTAATGCTACAAAAATTCATTATAAAGTTAACTCTACCTAATGACTTGTTATTTTATTTATTCCTGAGTAACTTTTTACTGTCAGACAGATTCAGTTACGATATTCCAAATTTAACAGGGTGTCTATTCTTATTTAAAAACCAAATTCACATGGCGTGTATACGTCGGTGAGGAGGGAGGTGAGGGATTTCACTGAAACCTCGAGACTCTTTCCCCTTGTTTTACACTGATCTACCTCTAGTTTGTTGTGTTAGGTTAGGTGGGTCTCACAGGCCACCAGTATTTGCTACAATTCAAGAACAAACTAACACCTTATTCACGGTTTTTATGGTCGAGTGGACACCATGTTTAAAGAACAAACCATAATAAAACAAATGCATGTACAAAATATTATGTTTATTTCATATTTACAAATGTGGAAAACTTAAATAGAAACAGAAACATACAGTCCATGACGGAATGAGAAAGTCCACTGGGTGAGTTCCTTACAGTTACACAGATACTTAACCTAATCACTGTCTTCGTCGCTGCCTCCCGAAGCCACTCGACGCCTGGCGTTCTCTCGTCTTCAGGTTCCTCGGGGAATTCGTCATCCTCTTCTTCAATCTCTTTCTGACTCTTCGTCTTCTCCTCCTTCTTCTTCTCTTCTAGCAAACACTCCAGTTTATTCTTTCTCCGGCCGGCTTTCTCATATTTATTTTCCGACCTCCACCACTGCCAGCATATTTTGCGGCTCTTTTTTTTCACCTTTTCACTCTTCTGTGAATAAGTAGGACATTATTTAATGTACACACACTTAGACAAGGAGGGAGGGGAAGAAGGATGATCTCTTGACTTGCCACAGCTAATCGAATTTACCTGAGTCTTCTAGAATTCGCCACAAAAATTTTCTGAATTCCACCTCTTCAAACAGGCAATGCAACCCTGTTGTTTCCTACCTCGGCCTATCTTTTGAATGTTTTGATCTCGATGTTTTGAGGATTTTGTAACTCTTCAAATTAACTCAATATTTGTATCAGATATATGAATTCCGTGACAGCTAAGACGAATCGTTGACAAATTTTGAGCCCAAAACTGTACCAAATAAAGTGCCTTAGATTTGAGTATATATGGACTATTTTTTGCAATCAAACCATGTAAATTAACATGGATATAATCAAGCTTACACAGTAGCATAACAATGTTTGATTTATGATTCTAAAGTCAAAAAATTTAGCTTATCAGCTGTCTACTATGTTATTAGGCAACCACATAGGGGTTACATAGCCAATCACAGCATTTTCTCTGTATGCTTGTGATATAGTGAAATCGAGCTTTGAGGAGAGTGTAGTGTGTGTTTGTTATTTTCTTATCTCATCTCCATTTACTCAATGAATAATTTCATTTGACAAGTAAGGGATTTATACTAGTTTTGAACTACAGTAAATTGCTAAGGTTTTAGAACAATAAAAATAGATATTGCAAGCTAGAATTGGACCTAGTATACAAGCACAAACTGGATGTTTGGTTCTGTATGAGATTGTTATTAACATTGAAAATGCACTCAGCATGGAGGTAGGAAGGAGAGGGGATGTTTTCTTAGAACTGCTTGGCCATTAGTTTCTTATTTTATCTTCATCAGAAGTACTCACTCACAGAAGTACACACTCACAACAAAAAACACCAGTAGTTTTTACTTCCCATCCTGAAATTTTGTTACTAGGGTGAGGGATCGGGAAATGACCTCAATCTTGTCCTGGTACCGGAAATCCGGGATCCTGCACAGCTCTAGAGAAAAGGGACGTGGAGGAACAAGAACTTTAAAAGATCGACTACACTGGTGAGGATTAGTTAACTAGTAGACCTACAAGAATGGAACGCAACTCAGATAAGTATGTTTGAGTATAAATGTATCGGCAAAGGGAACAAAAGTAGGCAAAAGTTCAATTAATCTTTCTAAAAGCTTTTAGCTTCTTTGCAGGTTTTCAAAGAGCAAAATTCAAGTGTTAAACATAAATTGATCTTTAAAACCTGACTAGACAGTTCCCACAGCTGAAATTTAGTGGCTTCTACAAATCAATATGCAAAATTGACAAGTTTTAACTCCCAACACTACTTACCTTTGGTTTATTATCATCACTACTGTCACTATCTTCAATGAATTCTTTACTGATGGGGTTTTTGGGCCCGCTGACATTAGCTTTCTTTGGAGAAGATTTCTTCGACTTGGACTCTGACTTAGCTCTCGGCTTCTTTTCTTTCTTCTCGTTGCCAGATTCATCGTCATCCGACTCCTCTGCGCCGCCTCCGCTCGCCTTGTACTCTTCCATCGCTTTCTGGTACTCTTCCTTCGCCTTGGTTGCTTTGTTCTCCCATTCCTTAAACAATTGACATCCAGCTCTTCAAACAAATGGAACTTCTAAAAAGCAAACTACAGTTTAAACCCGGAACTGTAGTCGTAGAATGATGAGGTTCACCTTCACAAAAAAGTTCAATAAAACTGATTGAAATATCACAATCAATTCTTGTGAATCATAGGGTTACTACGTTTGTTGGTAATAAAAATGTATGAATTTAAAATGTATACATTTTATTACCAACAGACCTAGCCTAAAAAATGTCTACAAATGATCATCATCTGTCTGTAAACACCTTTCAATTTCAACTAAATTCTTTAATGATCAAGTTACCCTTAGATGTAACTTTTAAACTGGCATAAAGTGAAGAGGCAAAGACGAAAACAAAACATGGGTACCTTTTTGCTATCCAAAGTTTTCCAGACCTCTCCGGCCTTCTTGGCGATGTCAAGGAATGCAATTCCGGGATTGTCAGTCTTGATCTTCTCCCGGTTCTCGTTGAGCCACATCATGAATGCGGTCGCGGGACGCTTTGGCGCGTTCGGGTCCTTCTTCTGCTTCTTCTTTCGCTTGCGCGGCTTCTCAGACTGTAAAGTAAGAACCAAACTCTGAAGTACAAGTTTTTGTTGCCCACTGAAAATTTGTCATTGAAAAATTTAATTTATTACAGCTTTGATAACTATTTAACTCTTCCTGTGATTTAAACAGAAGTATGAGTTGGATTTGATTAAGATGTAGTTTATGAACTATCGCTAAAAACAAATAAATTAGCACTTATTGTCCCTATCAGAGTCCGAAAAGGAAAATGGTAAGTCAATTCCGCCTTTTCTTAAGTTAGAGAGATCTAGACAATCCATATTCTTTGATTTTAATATCCTCCACCAAATCAGAAAGAGTTCATAATCTTGAAAAATTTAAAGAAGCAAGATATTTTCTGTAATCTGGTTGTTTTGTGATGTCAGACAACACATTTTTGGTATTAGGTACGTTTATTTTGTAACTGAAAGAGAAAAACTATTTTAGGTTTAAGAGTTAACACTAAACTTACAATAGTTTTAGCACTCTTGGGTTTCCTTTCTTTCTTTTCCTTCTTCTTTTTCTTCTCTTTTTTCTCTCCTCCACTTCCAGAAGCATCTGAACCTCCTTCAGAGTCTGTAGAGTCAGGGTTCGAGTCAAACCTGGTAAAGTTTATATTTGAATTGTAACAAAAATAATTTAATATGGTGATTCAAAGGAAATATAAAGTGAACTACCAGTAAAAATTCCTGCAAAGAGAAGTTTACATTGGTTAGGCTGTTGATGGAGCTGGAAAGCAAGCAAGTTGGTAACAATCGGTTGTTCCACCAATCTGAAGAGGTAGTTACAATCTTATGATTTCATTACTATTCTACAGGGTCTTAATTTAAAACGGGGCACCATTGGTAGCACTATGAATTTGACCAAGTGTTAAAGTCGAGTACTTAACCTTAATTTTCCTGACAGTTAATAATATGAATCTGAAAATCCATTTTATTTTTTAATATTGGTGCCTAACTTGGGAATGTTTTATGGAAACCCTCAAATACATTTTGTGGATTTTAGACCAAATTTTAAGACTCCACAAAAAAATACAGTTTTATTTTCTTTATGAAGCAATAAGGTTTTTCAATTTTTTGATGAACTAAAAGTTTAGTAGCTACAGCTTACCGAAGGGTTCAATGAAACCCATTTGAATAACTAGTGCTCAAACTTTGGAGAGCTCTAGTTCAGGGCAACTTAATAAATCAAAACTTCTTCAAGAACTAAAAAGTCTTGACACTCAATTTCTTACCCAAAATTATGTTATATAATTTGTCTACAAAAGAGCTTCCACATCCTACAAAAGACACCAGTTTGGACATTATCAGTCAACTAACAAAAAAATCGCTGTTATTAGTTAACATTGGGTTGATAGAGAGTAAATCCAAGATGACCCAGGTAGAGCTTAGCCTTAAGTAAAAACTACAAGTTCCCAGCAGCTACTGGACCACTCTGGGGTTTTTAAGACTCAGGGCTGGCCGAAGGTTCATCACTTACTCTTCAGCGACGTCGCTCTCAGCAACGTTAGGGTTGAAGTCCTCGTCAGTGCTCTCGTCTTCGTCCGAGTCACCTCCATCATCGTCGTCTCTCTCCTGCGCCTCTCGCTTGACTCGGGCCAAGTACGCGTCTGGCGCACCCTCCTGGTCACTGTCCCCAAACTCGTCTCCGTAGCTCGGCATGTCCTGTAAACATAGAGGCAGTCAAGGGAATGTCCCGATGGGTTGGGAATTTACACTCAACACTAAAAGTGAGAACAAATTTTGGCATTTAAAAAAAGTCCAGTTTAGCACAGGGCAGGAAGTTAGTTTTTGGCAGTTAGGGTAGTTTGAGGGTAATTTTTGCCAACTGGGAATTGTAATTTTATTCGGACCGCCAAAATATTTATTTTTAAATGCAACACCCACAAAAAAATTATGAGTTTTACCTAATGTTTACGTATTACTAAGGCCGTTATGTAACTTTTCATTCACAACAGAAGAATATACCAAGTTTAGACATTAACAATATAGTGATTTTTGGCAGCAACAAAAACACGTAAATAGTCTTAATTTGAGAACACCAATAAAATCTCAACCAAGTGATCTTCTCTCATTTAGCCGAATAAAGCTAAACCTCTTCAATATTCTTAACAAGTTGGCATTAGAACAGTTAGTGTACTTAAGATCTGTAACATCGTATGTTACTTATTTGATGGTTACTGGAAATTCATCAGCTTCTGAAAACCGGTAACTAAATCTGAAATAAACGAGGAGTAGGTTTATTAAATCATGCAATAGTTTTTAGAACATTTCGAGAAAAGACACTTACATTTTTCCCTCTGTTCTTCACTCGTAATTTCTTTGATGAGATGAAATCAAACAGTTTAGTATATTCTTCTTTTTCAATACTGCTGAACGTGTGAAGGACAGAAGATTTGAGCTCAATTTCAAAGTCAAAGGATCTGAAAGTAAAAATAAAATGTAGAAACTCAAAACTTAAGTGAATGAACAGTTAAGTGAGAAACCCTGGAAATCAAAATCACAGGTGTTTTACTATTTGAAAGGCTAATTTTCAAGGTTTGAAACATGCAAAAGTCTAGTGACTTCTGCGGCCCGGTTCACTCCTACGATGGCTTCCGATCGCCATTTCACTACTGCAATCGCTTCTGAGTGACGTTTCACTCTCGCAATCGCCTCAGAGCACCGTTTCACAACTGCAATCGCTTCCAAGTTCCGTTTCACCCTCTGCGATGGCTTCCAAATTCTACTTCAATCCCGTGATGGCTTCTGAGTGTAGATTTAGTCCCCACTTTGTCTAGTGCTTTTATGGTAGGTGTTTGAAGTTACGATAACTCCCAATTCTGGTCTCCCACAATCACTTCCAAATCAATTTGTTCCGAGCTTCCTTTATGCAATATGTAGCAAAAATCCAAAAGGTATGTTATTTTTGCAAACTCCACTGACGGGAATAACTAGGACTCTTGTAAGGTAGCTCTTTTTTTCGGATTTATGCAGAAATTAATGGCTTTTTCCCGGCTTTTGGATTGGGACTTCTTAACCTAAGTACTGGAATGACGTGCGGGGACATGTTGGCGCGTCGAAATGTTGCCAAACAGGTACAGTCATGAGCTGTGCACTGTGACACGAGACTATCAGCAACTTACTTGGTGCTGCCTCCACTTCGGGCGAAGTTGACGCTGGCTATCTCCTCGAAGCGGATGTGGATTGGGGGCTTGTGGATGAAGATGAAGCCTCGCTCGAGAGGGTACAGGAACCCGGCGGCTGCCTTGTACGAACAGCCGACCGCTGGAGTTCCCGTGTGGCTGCAACAAAACATGCAACAGCTTAGCTGAGTGATAAAAACAAAGGTTGTTCTGAGGTTGTGTTAGTGCAAATTTCTTTTACCTTTTTGAAGATCAAAGAGTACTTTGAAGAGTACTCAGTGATAAAATCCTAAATAATTTATAATGACATTTCAATAGTCGACACCTCTTAAGACCACAAATACTTCAGCTATTGAGCATCTACTATATCATTTAATTAAGTTTTTCTGCGTTGAAGGAAACAAACATTACCCAATAAATCCTCCGGGGGCTGTGATTTTTCTGTTGACTATTGCCCTCATGATTTTGCCAAGAACTTCCCATGTCGGTCCTGACAACTCTTTCGATAACTTTCCTTCAAACTTCTCCTTCAACTCTTCCCTGAAACACAGAATAAAATAAATGAAACATTCTGGAATAGATTTTTCATTCTTAGCTCTATCTGAACCAGTTTTGATACCAAATGTGAAGATTATATTTTATGATATCTATCAGTCTCAGATTCAATAAATTTTGGTCACTTCGAAGGTCATCAGCCTGATCAGCCATGTCTAAACACTAATTGAAATTACTTAAACCCAAATTATATACAACAAAATAATACTTTTAATATATTTCTCAATGTATATATTTTATACAAGGTGCACTCACGGCAGAAACTGGCAGTAGAGCTCGTATTCAAATTCCACGTGCATTTGACAAAACAAAGTAGTAAGAGTTGGATCCTAACTCCAGCACTGAACAAGTTAATTTCCCTAAGTGCAAAACGTTCTCTAAAATTACCATGTCATCAAAAAAAACTTGGTTTTTAGGTAAATTCTGCTAGATTTCTAAAAATTAATTCGTGTCACAAAATTCTCAACCTCTAGTTTCATACTTACTCAGTATAAGGAAGATCAACAGTTGTCTCATCGTCTTGGCCGAAGAGGAAAACCAAGAAGTGATATCTGGTTTGACCTTGTTTGATTGGAGGATCCAAACTCATCTGAAACATTGAATAACTTTCGTTAATTTAAAATGAGAGGAGGCTCATCTTATACTCTGTAAACTTATTAAAAAGAAGCAATTCATTCTTTCTTCTGATATTGACCATATGGGAACTTTTCAGTCCCTTTTTTTAATAATTTGGTCTTTCTATCAACCGATGCTATTGCTAAATCTGCCTATGCAGTCTTACAGGAAAAATCTGGACTTTTTACTTGCTTTCAGAATAAAGCTGATAATATGTTTCTTAGTTGATTTGTTGTTTTTAAAGTTCTGAATATATTAGCCTGCACCACAAGGAGGATGCATTATTTGAAAACAAATCAAGTTAGTCAAAAACAGTAAAAAGTGACAAACTAGAAGTTTACTTGTAGATAAAATAAAGTTGTTGGTGTACTTACAACAAAAAAGTTCTGTCGTCCATCTTTGTGAGGCAATGCAAACAGTCGCAGCACCGTACTCATGGGGATCTTGTAGTCGAATGTTTTACCGTGAAGTTGAAAGAACGTGTTGAACACTTTGATGTCATAGCGACCTCTGAACAAATAAATGTTAAAATTTACTTAACTAGTTATCAGTGAGTCTTAAAAGAATTCTATTCCAATGATCTGTTTCACAGAAAGTTTGCACATTACAGCCAGAGCACAACACCTATGCTTATGATCGCAAATTCAAATGTTAGCTATCCGTTGGCATAGTGTTGGCAGAGATTTATTGCCATAAACATGGGTCACTTATGCACAGTTAATATTTAGATAGCACTAGATAGTAGATAGTAACACAATGTAATGTCACTAAAAATAGTGGATTTTTTAGGAAATTTTGGGGGTGAATAATGATTTGTTAAAGTGACATTGCAAGCCATTTTGAAGAGGAAAACTTAGCTATCAATGAAAATCAATCAAGAAGTGAAATTTTGGCATTAGTTCTCTTGGGGTAGAAATATTTAGACTAAAGGGATATTTGTTAGGACAGTGCACGGTTACATATTTTTAGTTGAACGAATCCATTACGGAAGTAAAATAAACAAATGAGTTAAACATAAAACAAGCGTGAAGTTAAGCTTATAAGTTATAAGTTAAGCAAAATGAGAAAATTTAAACAGGCTTGTAAATTCTGGCACTGACAATACCGTCCACCTCCAACCTGGAGGTGGTTATGTTCAACTATAATATGTAACTATAGAGTGCAACTTAAAAAATCAATTGCCTTTGAAATTGTGTTTGAGTTTAAAGAAGAAATTGACATATGTTTGTTGTGTATTAACGAGTGGTAATATTAAATAGAAACACTATAATGTTGTTTTACGCGGTATTGATCAACTAATTAGTGATAGCTATCAACAGACATTAATACTGATTTTTAATTAGAGTTAGTGCTGGGTTGGTTTAAATTGTTGCACTCTATACAGTCCAGAGAGTATGGCTGAGTGAATTCTCACGAGCAGCAAGCCCACACTGTAGAGAGTCAGTGGCCTAGTGGAATAGTTTGGTGCAACTGGCGTACCTGGGCGTGAGACACTGAATCTCACGGAAAATGGCGATGGCATCTCCACTGACAGAGATCACACTGGCTTGGTCCATCACTTGCTTGTGGAACGCTTCTACGGGATCCAGGTCACCGGCGAGCTCTGACGAGGGGATGTGAAACCTCATTTCCATCAGGCCCACTGGCGCATCGTCATTCTGAAAATCCACAAGTCACAAGCCTTTCAATGTGAAAACAACTTCTTTTGTATCCTTGGATAAAACAGGAGGTAAGGTGCAGAGAAATTAAAAATTTGAAGTCATCCTCAGAAATTGAACTTAGTAGTAAGCCAGTGCCACAATTGGAAACATGAATTATATTTTATAATACTAGGTCTTGAAATTTTCCAGTTATATCTTTAAGTTAAACAAAACTACATAACAGAACTATATTGCAAATATTTGTAACAAGAATTATTAGCTTTGAGATTTTAGTTTAAGCGTTTTATAATCTACTGCTCTGGGCACCCAACTCATACCTGGTGGAATTCAATCGTGACTTCGTTCTTGCCGGTGGTGCACTGGGAAACATTGTTCAGAGGGACTTCGAACGCCGTCAAGCTACCGATGTCAAAACTCAATACCGAGCCGGTAAACTTTGCTGTTCCCCAGTTCCAGCCCTTCACACACAGCTCTTTCTCCAACATGTCCAGCGAGTAGGTCTGCTTGAAGAACTTGGCGATTTTATCTTGTTCCTGATAAAGTAAGGAAATATTAGTAGAAAATACGTTGTTGTTCTATCCTGTCATCTTTTTCTTTAGGGCCTTTGGACACCAGTTGTAGTTTTGCAAGACGGCTTTGCGTTTGTAACATGCTCCACAATATAGTGCTGTTGAGCATAGGCATATAGTGTTGTTCTCTCGATGGACTCTTCTACACAGCGTGTAGGCCTACTAAACACTATTTTCTGGTTGCTGTACCACACCAAAATCAGAAAATGTTGAGACAGGAAGTGGGGTGGAGGGAGGTTATCAACCTCCCTCCAATATTGTTTGAACTTATGGGTTGAAGTTGTGGGTTCTTTGGCATTGGCCAAGATGGCAAACTTCCAAGTTTCATCATATCTACTAATGTACTATGGTTTGTCCAGAGTTGAAATCAATGTTAGGTACTTACACTTTCCTTGAAGCCGAAAAACCTGTGCAAAGAACCATTCTTGAGGAAGAGTCGCAAGCCCCAACTGCCGACGATCTTCTGCCAGTTAACAAACTCCAGATCTGAGGAAGCAATGGTTTCCACCTTCCCTGTCTTCCCATTCTTGAAGCTAATTGCTTGATCCGCAAGTTTCAATTTTCCAGATGTCTGGAAACAAACATGTTTAGGTAAATTAACAGTGTCTCAGTAAGCTACAACTTGCACGGCCCTGGGCCTACATCATTCATCATGCATCCACACAAGGCTTAAGATACCAGTAACTAACATGTAAATAGATTTAGGAATTGATGTTGACAATGGAACTCCAACTAAATTAATTGCGATGGGTTTAAGTAACTTACCAGAGAACCCTTTGTCTCTGCAGAAATGTCAGAAAATTCCATAAAGTCGGCCATGTTGTTGATAGGCTAAGCCTATTTTCAGCAAGTGACGATCAAAGACGTTATTCTACGATGAAACTATAAAATCACTGTTATTCAATAGGAACGAACGGAATAATGTGATATTTTAGTTTTAAAATACCAAGCCATGCAGCGAATAGTAGACTTCAGTCTAACGCTCTAACCTCTAAATCTATTATTCCATCCAAATAAAAGATGGAAAAGAAATTTTCTTCCCTCGCCGGCACCATAGAGAAACATAGAGGAAGGTTAAGCTCTGCAGAAAACGTCAAAGTCATTCCCATATAAAAAAGTGATAATGTTAAACTTAATAACTAAAAATAATATATTTATTTGTTTAAAGCCATTCATATTTTTAGGGCAGAATGAATACAAGCGGTCTTTTGCTAGCCACAAGTGGTAATTGCATATCCGCGCCGGTTCATTCCAAAAACCGTATTTTCCCAAAATGTTTTCCCGGAAATCGTCATCAAGACATCAGTGTCTTTTTGGAACAAATGTCATCTCACCAGATACATTTCAGTCTGACGGTGTTTCCTCTAAGAAATCACTATTTTATAACCCCCCAAGATCCTAAGAAGAAAAATAACTGTCCCCCCTTACACGCGTTTGTGGGGTACTCAATACTCGTAATTACCAACCACGGTTTCAACATTATAGTAATATTAAATAACTTGAAAGTTTTAAATTACAGATTGGCAAATTTCCATTGAATAAACGCATCCAAAAAGTTTTCTCCCAAAACAATAATTATTTTTCCCAACTAGTTCACAGACCCCAGGGATAAAGTTTTTGAATAGGCTAGGGTAAAAATTCAAACGACATCAGATAGTCAACCAAAAATTCATCTGACAGTCATCGGACTATGAAGATCTCCCAAGCAGTTCTAGAATATTTTCCGTCAAAAATCGAACAACTTATGACAACAGTCAGAAGTTACAAGAAACTAGAAAGTGTCACAATGTTGTGAAGGATTTTAACATTGACACTTTAGATGTTGAGGGTCTTAACAAAGCGTTATGGACACTTGCTTATTAGCCTAGGTCTAATGCCTAGATAGTTACTGGCAACTGTGTAACAGCGGACAGCCACTGCGTGACAACGTTGTCACAAACATGGCTGTCATAAGGTTATCGGTAACTTAGAATTTAAGATCGCCATTTTAGATACCTAATTGTAGTTAGCCATTGGTGGTCATGGGCCAACATGGAATCCAATCAACAACAAAAAATTACTGTCACAAGGCTCACAAATATTCAGCTCTTCAACCAAGTCTTTTGAAAGGAGATGTGAGGCAATATAAATTTCTGTAATCCCGTTGAATATTAGTTTGAAAAATATTCAATTTCTACTCGTATCCATAAGCTGCACCCACAAACAAACAATCAAAACTGGGATCCACAGAAGTACAAATAATTATGTATCGTGGTTTCATAAGAAAAGTTATTATTTTTCCAAAACTTATTTCTGTAGAGTTTAAAGCTTAGTAAAAAGTAGTAGAGTAGTCAAAACTCAATGCATTGCTCACGTGCAAAATGCTTCAAAGACCGCTTGGGAATTATAAAAAATTAATTTAAGCATTGGCAACAATTAAACACAATTACCCCCTAGGGTTGCTGACGAATTCAACGGCATTTTTTCTTCCGTAGCACTAGTAGCCTACCAAGGTCTCACGGTCAGCCTCCTCGTCTTATATGTTACAGAGTCCACTAGCCTCAATGGCTTTAACACAGATACCAAGGGAGGAAATTGTTGGCAGATTGATACGACACTTCCAGGCAGAAAGATGGGGATGAGATGAGCTATGGTGTACCTCAGGGATCTACATAATCAGTGTGTACCTTTTTCTATATACCTCAATGATGTTGGTTCATAACGGACGCTTGTTCAGTCAACTTTCAGCGCTAAGTCTATCACAGAACTGGAAAAAGGCCTCAATAATGGAGCTCAACAACTCAATCTAACACTTCCTCAACCGCAAAAAAATCCTTGTAAATCACTATTTTATTCATTTCAGGTTGCAAGAGACTGACTCAGATCATATTATAAAAGTCATGTCGGATGACCCTGAGATTGAAGACGTTGCTTGACATTTTCCGGAATACTTCTTGATCAAGGCTTGACATGGAATTGTGATGTAGGCAGCATTTGTTCAAAATTGGTCACAGGCATTTTGATACTGATGATGATATTATGGCATTTATGGGCTAAGCTATCCACACTTATCCTGTGGATTAGCGTCTTAGAGAGGTAGCTCAAAAACACATTATCCAGAATTTTCATTCTTCAAAAGCAAGCAGTGTGAACAATCTTAAAGCTGTAAATGGAGAGTCGTGCAGACTAGCTTTCAAAGTCTACCCTGTCTCTACATCTTAAAAATGCACTAAGAAGGTGTATTTAATGAAAGAAAGCCTATAAACAACACATACACCAATCCTAATGCCTTTAAATCTGACAACCATTTTCAACCCCGGGGTTAATATCATCAGCGCGATATCCCCTGCCAATAGTCTCCGTGTTGTGTTTGAACTACCGAGGGTGTGTGTGGGGTTAACGTTCTGTTAATTTAAAGAAAGCATCAAATTAAAATTGCCCGCCAAAACACAATTCATCAAAACTAGTGTTTAGGGACCGTATGTTGAAATGGGGCACTTTGAACAATTCCATGACCTCCTCCCGCCCCATCAGCTAGTCTTAAAGGTCTTGTATTACCTGACCGACAATTGTCATGATCGCCCCAAGACCTCTGCTTACTCGCAATCTAAGCCAGAAGTTGGTAACACTCATCCAGCACACAATCTCCAGCAGGTGTTAGGGATGGTCAGACTTGGGAAGTTACTTTCAGACAACTGATTACAGTTACAGTTTATAAAATGTAACTGGCAGAAAACCCAATGATTAAAGTTACAGTTATCCGAAATGTAACTATCAGTTACAAGTTACATCGTATCAGTTACCACTGGCTTCAGCGGGTCAAATTAAATAATAATATGTTCATCAAAAATTTGTTTAGAAAGAGATTTCTATTGTTTTTACTTTAATTAAAGATTACATTGAATGATATACTAGATTAAAAAATAACCTAATGCTAAACTTTACTAGTCAATCTTAGCCTCGGTCAAAACTCAAAAACATGTAGGAAATAAAACCAATGCTTGACAGATCAATCCATTCTTGAAATTTTGGCTAGCCTGGCTAGGGAATCTGAATTATTGATTAATTAGTTCTAACCATCTGTTGAAACATCCCACTTGTCCTCACAAAGTGTTTCAATCTTCTTCTCTAGTATCTTCAGTGCTGGTTCATTTTCAGACATTTTTGCCAGACCACAGTTGAGATAAAACTATAAAACTATTAGTCTATTACTGTGTGAAAATCAGTATAAGCAGGTTAACTTAAAACGATGGTCAAGGACAGGCTTTGGATGGAAAGCCGAATGGTTATCACTGAATTCAAACTATTAGTGATAGCCATTAAGCAAGCTGTGTTTTAATTCTCAACAAATGACTGGAATGCACACATCTACCAAACTGAAACAACTAGCAAAACAAAACATCGCGATCTAACTCAAACTACATCTAACCAGAATAATCTATAAATTATAATAATAAATATTAAATTTAATCAGGAGATTTTTATTGAATTTATTAATATTCTGTTGGGAAATTGCCTATGGACGGCCAGCTTCTATCTTCTTAAGATAGAGCAACAGAAGGTGTTTTGGTGAAAGATAGAAACATAAAAGAAACACCCACCACAAATATAAAACATTTATTGACAGTTTGTTTCCAACTTGAATTAATTAAATTTAATATTTATATCGTACCAAAATTACAATGCAGACACAGCCGGGCTGAAGTGTAACCAGCATCAGACCAGTCGATCAAGCATCTCAAACATTGCCTTATGGGGTATGATGATGCTCACTTTTTCTTTGCTTTTAATAACCTTGACAATACAGTCCATAGATAATTATTTTAAATATTTAAATCAAAGAAAATCACTACATAACATATATCAAAGGGAATTGCAAATAATAAGTTTTGAAATGGGGCATTTTTAAGATTCCATGCTGAAAATGTACTAGTTACATGTAATCATAATCGGGTAATTTGTAACGATAATTGCTATTCGGTTAACACAGTTTAATGTAACTGGTAATATAAGGTTACAGGCAAAATAACGATATTACAAGTAACACATAATTTTGTAATCGTTACTCCCAAGTCTGGGGATGGTAAATAAAAGTCAAGGCCCAAGTAACTAAAATCTTATTTAATGGTTTTATTATTCTTAAATTATTCATAAACATAAATGTACATTATAAAAAGTCTACTGTATAATACAAACTTACAAACTAAACTTGAACATTTAAAATTTTCCTGATAGATATCTGGATGTGAAGGTTAGAACTCCATTTTCTTATCTGGAAAAAAAGATAAGTCAAAATAATACAATTCTTAACAATACCTTCTTGAACTTAGGCTTAGCAGACAAAAATCAAGTCCCAACTGAAAAGTGTACTTTTGTTTAAGGGAAGCTAGCAAACATTGTGCTTTGTACGGTAAATAAATGTAGCCTTGATTATACAGAGTTTTTGATTAGCTCTGAAAAAATATTGGTTTCCCCAACGTACAGGACTAATTTTCAAGGTTAAGATGTGGTGGGTTAGAGCCCAAGCGGTGTTTTAACAAGATAAGGATTTTAACATGGGGAAGTTTTGCAAACAACGTCTTAGGCGACTTTCAGATGCCACAAATTTTTGCCGTGCGCCAGATACGGCACGGCACGAGTGAGTTTGATTACAATAGCAACATACGAGCCAGATGTACCGCCACAGCAAAGTCAGAACGCCTTGTTGGAGTGAGCCGCCTTTTAAGTAAATTCACTCACTAAATCACTATTTGAGATGTCAACACTCTCATGAGGGTATTTTAAGGCAAATATGTGGTAGAAGGAGTCTAATGATGGTAGTAATGAGTTGAGGTGTAGTCTTGTTACAAACCAAGGCTTCCACTCTTCCTTAGAAATGGTCTAATTAATAGCCCAATGACTGGAAATACAAGGACCAACGGCTTAACGCGGACTTCCAACCATGCAGGCATGGTCTGATATATTTAACAATGGGGAGTTGATGGGTATCATCGGAATCACTGAGACTCATCTGAACCGCTAGACCCATATCATCCTCAAACCTGAATCCTATGAAGCTGATTACAAGACCACGCCACGAGTCCCAGTCAAATTAATGTACTAAATTGAAAACAGTTTTGTCGGAAGCAAAGAGTTATCAATACAGCAGCATATAAAAGCAAAAACGTTAAACTTTCTTGGCAAATAAAATATTTATTAGAACATTTTAAGCTCCATGTTCTTATGTGAAAAACAAATTTCACTATAGGTTTGAAAGGAAGAGCTTGTCCAGGTGAGATTTTTAAAGGATAAATATGTCAAGGATTGTTTTGGCAGTTTACGTCATACATCATTATTACCGATTTTCGTTTTACCAGTGAGTCAATAATCTCAACATCAAAAATGGTTACTGAATTCTAACAGCCAATTTGATATCATTTGTTCACTATCGTTTGGTAACAGCCGTTCAAACTACGCGAATAGTAGGGTTTGATGTTAGTTTGCCACTCATTAAAATAAGATTTTTAGGTATTGCATTGGGTGGCAAAACATTGTTCGAAACCAGGTTATGGGCACAGCGCATAAACAAACTCACGCATGGACGAACGTGCACTAAACGAGTCACACGCAAATACCCATAAGCTGGATTTCGACTCATGTTTTACCACCAAAGCGTAAGTCACTACAAAGACCAATGCAACCCTCCATGCTCAGAAGGTGGGAATTAGGCTACCAACACATAACTAATCCAGATCACCCCCAAACCCAACATCAGATAAACCCACTCAAATGACCCAACTCTATTGCACTCCCACTGGATTTTTATCATGACAATAGATACTTACCAAACATTAGACTTAAGTTTTACAGTTGGTACCCTTAGATCAAGACAGTTTTGAGTAGTAGAAGAAGTCAGACAACAACAAGTGGCCATTTTGTTTTTTTTTTTGTGTTTAGTGTTAGAACTCAGGCTGATAAAGCTTAATAAGGGCAAATATCAGTTAATTTTGTGAATCCTTTCAGTGTGCCTTATGATTTTTGTTACTTAAACTTTTTCTTAGGTGTTAGCTACTATCCTTTTACCTTAGTAAATTCACTAAATTTCACTATTAGGAACTTGGACAAAGTGCAAAAGTTGTAGAACAGCGGCCTACTAATATTTCCCAAGAAATAGTTTTCACATTTCAATACTGCACATTATCCAGTTTTGAAAAACATTGTTTTCAATCCAAGTCCAAGGGAATCTTTCTAAATTGGAAAAAAAGGGTAAAGTTATTTCAGATTACAACAAAGTGTTACTAATGTTACTTTAGTATGGAACATAGCATCAAACAGCCCAACTAGTCCAGGAGTGCTATTTTACTCCCCTCACTTGGTGTTGTTTTTACCACAATACGCTACAAAAAGTGCGAGTTGGCACTGTAAATAGTTTGATAATGAACGGTTTCTTGGTAAAGAATGAATGAAACTGTGATCATGTTTTTAGAAGAAACCAACTCACCACTGACAAGGATTCGTTTCCCCTTCCACGAGGTCTCCAGCTTGCGGAGGAACTCCTCGAATATGTGTACGCTTGTGTTGAGGAAAGGTTTTCTGAACAGCGACCTTCTTACTGACCCGCCAGTTTCTGCTTCTCACTGCATTAATCCATGTCGCTCAATCAGCTCACTGGAAACAATGTTTAAATTGGACAATGTCTTATTTCTTATTCAACAGATTACCAAATTCATTGTGCGCTAATGCCCACTACATTTAAACTCTACAAAACGTTTTGTCGCGAGAAGCATTCTACACAAAAACGAAGCTTATGGCAATACCACTTGGGAGACCATACATTAATTGATTTACTGACGATCGTAGAGATGGGATAACTAATGAATGGAAAGAGTGCATGTCTAAATCCGGTAAGTCTGAAAGGTTCTCGATGCTTGAATGGAAAATTTTACCTTGTAGATAACTGCTGGACGATTGCTATAAATCTTTTTATAATGTTCTTGGCAATAAAAAATAGTCACTTAATTTATGATGTTTATTTGTTTATGTAGGGTTTCAATACCCAGATCTCGAACTGTTTTCAGTGCCAGTGAGTAAATTCCTGAATTTTCAAGTGATAATGTTAGCGAAAACCAATTCTTTTTTCCGATTAAAGATTGTTTTAATGAAAGTCCTCACCTTATTTTGGTTATTGTTTTCGTAAATAACTTTCAATTGTCCGTAATCCATTGGACCAACATGTTCTATGTCATGTTGTACATTCGTACAAGCCTCTACCCTGCTTCATCAGAAATCAACTCTATAGCTCATATTTTACAATGGTTATATTTTCGTACTCCACTAGACACATAAAATGTCAGAAAAATATTTTCTTGTATACATCCTCCTTAGGGAGGGATTACACTAAAAAATCTTTCACTTAGTACTCTTCTTCTCTCTTGTCAAGTGCTGAGATATTATTATCCAGTGTCTTTTACGACATATGCAAAATTTGAAACATGTTTGTGGCTTAAAATGAGAGTTAACAACTATTTTGCTTTCTCGTGATTTTAAATCCATTTAGAACCCAGTAGTTATAGCTTCATATAAGCAGCATAAAGCTCTCAAAGTAGGAAAATACTATCACTATGAGTTAGAGCAAAAACTATCTGACAAGGCAATAAAAGTGGTGGACAATTGCATTATCTTCAAGGATGTAGTATGTAAAACATAAAACAAGGTAAGTGTTTTGTATGTTTCTCTGTCATCTTGATTATTTTACGAGGAACAATTAAATATTTCAAACAAGAAAAACGAAACATAGCCCTACCTAATAGTTGGCACGGTTGTGGGGTCAAACTTAGAGGAATTCTTGGGCTTGAAGGGGCAACACACTTTTCCCGTCTTCGGATGAATACAAAACGGAGACTTCAGCAAATGGTTTAATCCTTTGGTAACATTTATATCCAACCTCGGGTAAGCATACTGAATCATGATCTCGTCAATCACATGTTTCCCTTTCCATTTCATCAAGCCCTGAAACATTATAATACATTATTCATAATTTTTATTGTCAATACAATAATTATTGTGTGACACAAAATACACCGATGTGAATTAAAACAATACAACAGTTACTTTCAATTTTAGAAAATAAATGTTCTACTCAAGTAACTTTATATGTGAACTTAAGTTAAGCGTTTGACACTGTAAAACATAATATTTTAATAGAAAACTAAGCTTTTATGGGTTTAAAGGAAAAGATTTAGAAATTGTTTGTTCATATCTTACATTTAGAACATTGGGGCTCTTACCATTTATATCAACAATTTGTCTTCTGCCTTTATCTTAAAGGCCCCTAATTTAAATGTTAGCTTAGGAGTTCCACAAGGATGTGTGTTAGGACCTGTTTTATTTTTGATTTTAATTAACGATTTAAGTTTTAACCTAACCAATTGTTTTACCACCATGTATGCTGATGACACCTCTTTATTATCATCTCATAATGACCTAGAAGAGTTAATGATGTTGTCTGAGCTGCTTTGGTTTGAGCCCAATGGTTTAATTTTAAATGTAGACAAGACACAGTCACTGCTTGTATCCATGAAAACTGGTATTGTAAAAACACAAAGCATAAAACTGTTAGGTATATCTATAGATCAGAATCTGTCATGGAAGAGTCACATTGGCGATCTCTGTAAAAGACTCTCCAGAGTAATTGTTGGCCAACTTAAAGAGGCAAGTAACTTTTAAGTACTTAAAGATTTCATATTTTGCATTTTTGAAAGCATAGCAAGATATGGATTAGTGGGTAATGGTGTAAATATAGAAGATATTTTATTGCTTAAAAAACAAGCTTTAAGAATCTTGACTAGCTCTGATTACTCGGAGCACTGTAAACCTCTTTTTATTAAAACAGGCATTCTAACTGTGATAAATTTGTATATATTTCATGTTTTAATTTATGTTAAGAAAAATGTTTCAAGTCTTCCACAAAGAAATATGATTCATGATTATCTCACTAGACATAGTACAAATATTGATGTACCATTATGTAGGTTAAGTAAAACAATGAGTTACCATAATTTTCTAGGGATCAAATGTTAAAATAGGCTACCTTCAGCATGGCAGCACTTAACTATTAAGAAATTTGCTCACTTTGTTTCAATGGCTGTCAAAAAATCCATTTTATAACATAGATGAATACTTTGAATGTGATATTTTAATTTTTAATTATATTTATTAAATTGACCATGACGATGTCTATTGCAATGTTGTATTTGCTAAAGGATAATAAAGATCTTATTTGTCTTAAATAAAAGAACAATTATTGAAAGAGTAATCATTTGGACTCAATTCTATATGGGATTTGTTCAAATATACAATAGCTTAGTGAGTTGAAATAAATTAAATTAAAGGTGTGAGCAAGAATGCTAGCAACAAATTGGTTAAAAGTCTGTTTACAAAATTACACTTTTTGACATAAAATAGTCAAGTTACCTACAGTAAATGAGAATTCTCTTTATTTAAATACATTATGAACCAAAACATTGTAAGTGTACCTACTATCGATTCAAAGCAATATACTGAACACTGGTGTTGTATAACTCATGCGGATTATGGCGGCAATCACATCAAAATTTTCTCATCAGCTCAATCTATGCGATGTGGACCTATAATATTATTTTCAAAAACATATTTTTCCAGGTAAAAGAGATTCAAAACAAGCTTTATCGGGCGATTCACGGTGCTTAACTTTTAAAAATTTCTTACCTTTAAGGTTTTCCTTTAAAGAATGAAATTTTATCCAATGTAGTTATGTACATTTATAAAAATCAATTACTAAGTTTTAGTGTTAAAATTTTTTTTAAAAAGTTGTTGTAATGCTTTATGAACCAGTGAATCTTAACGGTCGACAATTTGCTCCTGTGGCTTTTCAAACGAACTCTAATTAAAATTTGTTTGAATAGTTCATTGTGAATTCAACCAATATTTGTGGTGTGTGATTTTATACTGATATAAACAAATGAATCGGAGCTAAACATGCGTTAACAGAAAGACGCCGAAATTGTGTTGCCACTTCCATGCATTGGAATTGGTCTGAGTACAAAAGCCTCTTGCTTATGCGGTGACATTTCCGCAATTATTGTTATTTTGTTTTTTCCCAAGGTGAACAGTTGAATGATAAGAATATCCTTTTAGTCAAAGAGTACATGAGTGTTTAATATACAGTGAAAAAATATAGTGCATCTCGTCATCATAATGAAGAAAATCTAATTACAGTTACTCCCACCAAAAAGAATGAACTTCGGGTCGGCCAATCGCTTTCTGATACTTCTCACTGGGAGTGACAAGAAGAACAATTTTGACTTTGCATGAATAGAAGATTTTTTCCTGGCCAATAGAAGCATCTCTTGTACTCTGAAACAAAGTATCAGATTTCCTGCAGACATGTCTATTTCCACTCTGAATGGTGAAGAGTCCATGTATGTGGTCAGCGCGGCAAGGTGATTTTAAATGATAAGCTATCGGTTTTAATTCTTGAGAAAGCCTTATATGTTCGGAACTTCGAATGAGTAATTTGACGATATGGCAACAGCGGAAAATCGGAAGATACCGTTCCGACCCCGGCGGTATTCGTCTGTCCGCCATCAAATACGCATCAGAAAGCGATAAATCGTCCATTTGTTTATATATCAATGCTATAAAATCGCATACAAATATTGTTGCTGAATTCCAATGAACTATTCAAACTAAACTTTAATTGCGTTAGCTTAAGCCACGGGCGCTATTCTTTGCATCAATGCTTGTAAGATTCACAGTTCATAAAATGGACAAACAACTTTTAAAAAAATTTTAACATTGTAAAACTTAGTAATTCGGGTACATAACTGTATAAATTGCACATTGGATGGGATAAAAATTACTACGTTACAAGGAAAACTAAAGGTGTAAAATTTTAAAGTTCATTCTAGTCCAAATAATGCGAAAAAACGGTTTTAGTCTCTTCACACTTGGAAAATATGCTTAGTGGTTAAAAAAAATTGAATTATATGTGTATGCAGGAATTGAAGAGAAAATTTTGATTGTTGCCATAATTTGCATTACTTAGCGTAGACATACAGCATCCTACCAAACTCTAGAATAAAACTTTTGAATCCGATAGTATATTCAAAACAAAAATTTAGAATTTTTATAGAGTGTCTTGCCCAGCAAATCTGTCATCATCAGATTAAAATGTGCTCAAATTTCAAACATTTCTAAGGAGGTCCTCCTAAGCCCCGTGGTTGATCCCTTTCCTGGTTACACTTTTGCCGCTTACCTTGGCCTGACACTGAGTTACGGTTCTCTGCAAAACGTTCCATCGGTCGAGCGAGGTCTGGACTCTACTCATCTCCTTCTCCACTTCCTCCTTCACTTTATTGTCAGGAATCAAGGCCAACACTTTCTCCATCCTCTCGTTAGTCCCGAGGAAGTCTTGCTCTACGACGATCATGTCTTCAAACTCTTGGCTGATGATGTTGCGGGCTCGCCTAAAACAATTGAAAGAACAACATAGCTCAAAACTTGAACTATCAATTAGACGATTAATTCTCAGTCCCAATTGGAAGCTCTTTGTTAAATTTTTGACACAGGGAAATTCTTGTTATTGTGTTTCAACTGTATAAGTATATAATAAATAAAATAGGGATTTTTATTCTTATGGCAAGAGTAGAGGGGGTTATTCAGAGACATAGTGAAACAATGAAAAGCAATAACCGGTAATAAAATAGTTGTCAGACTAACCATTTATATTTTATTAATATTTATATTAACATTATGCCATCTGAAACCTAACAAAAAAGGAGCTTTGTTACACAAATAAATGATTTTTATCTCTAAAAGTTGAAAAATATAAGCCAGAATAAATTTTTTTTGATTTGTTTTGTGATTAGGGTTATTTTAGATAAGAATTTGCCTTGAAAAACGATCAGCAATCAAAGTAAAATTATCAAAAAATTACAGGTTTTAAATCCTTTTAAATTATTGTATCCGTCAAAAATTTATTTTTAAAATTGCTCTTTTTCTATAAACTACCATATTAGCCAAAAGCTTCCTGAAAAAATCCCTTTTGTTAAAGAAATTCCTATTTCTTGCTTGATTTAGGGATAGTTCTTGAGTCCCCGCTAACTCCTAACTGTGAGTTAGTGGCAAATGTCCTTGGCGGAACTAGGGGGAGACTCTACTTTTTGAGGAAAAAGAAGCTAAAAAGGTTAGATATGCTTAAAAAATAAATGTTATCTGCTAAAATCATTATTTAACCCACAATTTTGCCCCAATTTTTGTCAAATTTCTGGGAAAAAACCCTTAAACCACCCTGTTTATGAGTTTATCAGGGGGGATAGAATATCCCTAAATTCCTCCGAAACCAAGCCTTCTCCTCAGAGACTTCCTGGTTCCACCTCTGGGCTCAATAAAAAAAATTTTGATTTGAGACACCGACCACTCTTACAGGATATTTTAAGGTGAATATGGGATGAATGGTGAGTGTGATGAATGTTTGGATCGATGATGAGGTGTAGATTAGTTTGGATTAGCAGATTTTCCAATTTACTGACTTGACAGAGGGATGCATGTCGGCAGGAAGAGTCACTTTCTTGGTCTGGTTCACTCCACCGGTGACAAGTGTGCAGTACACGAAAGCGAGCTGATTGGTCCAGGAGTCGAGCTGCCTCGTCACACACCCAGCAATGCACACCTCGCCGCCCAGAGAACACCCACAACATGTGCTCGAACCCAAAGTCCTCTTTACACACACATCAGTTAGTTCTTGAGGAGATTATGCGGTTAGTTGTTCAAACTAGTACAACTACTTCTCCAGAGAAGTCTTTGCTATAACTAAATTACAAACATACATTAGCCAACATACATTTTGTGCTCCTTTATCATGTCCTGGATATACGTCAAGTGCCCAAATATTTTTGCTGATTAGAAAACTTATTAAAGAATGCTGAAGCGCAGAATGTACCACTCATTAACCAGGTCCTAGACCTAGTAAATACTGTACTGCCCAACCCTTCATCAAGCTTCCTACCCCTTGGAATTTGCAATATTTGAATTTTATGTGCATACTGTCACTAACTTCCACTGATGTAACCCTTGTCACTTACTTAAATACCAGAAAATGAAGAAGTCGAGACACGAGGATTCGACAACTAACCTCTCAGTGCAGTGTCCAGGATCTTGGACGCCAGTGCCATGAACTTCCAGCACTTGTTACAGATGTCGGCTCCGGAGCAGCAAGTTCTGACGTCGTCGTAGTCTGTCATGTCGATGTCAAACACCAGCTCCTTGTGTAGCGGCGGAACACCGAGGTCTTGCGCCTCTCCTTCGGGTCTGCACAAACCAGCCAGTTAGACGATAGAGGCAGACCTAGCTGTCTGCTTCAATCAACCATCAACAGAAGTTTTGTGAACAGCAGATCTTTTGGATTGTATTAATTTTTAATTAACTAAACATGTAATTACATTTGTGTTTCTAACTCGAGCATGAGAAAACTAAATTCCTAATACTTATTCTAATTGTCAATCATCTGTCATAAATAAGTCAGCAAAGGGCCAGCAAATTGCAAATAATGTATATTATGGCAGCACTATAAAACAGTATTTACTGCTGGATAAAGTGAAAAACAAGATACTGGAATCAGATCCAAATCATTACTGGATAAATGAGACTCTATTGTGCACTTGAATCAAAATAATTTAAATAATAGACATTACAAAAATACTTTTTATAGTTAGGAATGTGTATTAAACACTTCAACAAACAAAGGCGATGAGATTGGCACATGATGTATAAGCCTGATAATTTAGCTGAGCCTCTTCTTTAACCACAATTAAAACAATAACATCGTGACATTCGTAAACATAATAAATTGGCAACCAAAGTGGTTAGAATGCATTAAGTCTACGTCTTTTTTGTCTTAAAGATGTTGTATTAGCAAATGTTCTGTCATTTAAGATGTCATTTTAGTTGTGTTAGACAATAATGAGAAATTTCAGACTTTGGTATAAGTAAGTTAGTATAAAACCTACTTACAAATAGTTAAAACCTACTTATAAATAATTACCAGCTGGCAAAAGTCTGGGGTTTCTGAAACCACCGCTGTTTGTAAGTGTGTGCGCCCTAACTGGTTTTATTTATTTAAACTGGTTCCACATATTTTGAACCCTCTATGAATATATACACAGGGAAGATAAACTGAAAGTAAATGATTCATACACCAACAGAAATAAAATTGTCCACAACTTACCTTTCATTGAAAACCGCTCCGATATCAATTTTGAAAGGTACTTTTTGTTGGATAGCCTTTTCCATTTCATCCTGATTGTCGAAGGACTGATAGCGTATGTAAATGTCATCCTCAAGAGTGAAGGAGAACTCTCTGTTAGAAAGACATTTCGGGTCCACTGAAATAAAAACAAAGTGTTTATTAGGATAGCCAGTATCACATAATCATTTACAAGGTCTGTCTGGCATTTGTGTTATTATCAATCACAATGTAAGGTGCCCAACCATCGGTATTGTTATTTTATCAAAATTTTCCTTTGACCAAAGCAAACTCAAATTATACATACAATATTAGAAAACCAATCAATTAGGCCAAATTATCACAGACTCCATATTTATGATGTTCTCATCGAAGCTCTAAAAACTATACAATAAATTACCCGACAATTTAAAAAGCTGCGGTAGGTACAATAAAAATAACCTTTAAGAAATATTTAATTCAAAATCGTTTTATAGCGACAAGAATTTTTGATAGCTAGTCGAAAATTATTTAAATTATACTTTCCTTCCATATTCATACCAGTGGTCGAGACTTTGTTGTTATCATTGTTTTAATTTCTTTGTTGTTTCTTTAACTTTCTTTTTTTTTGTCTTGTCATAGAAACAATTTATTTTGTAAAAATGTGACAATAAACATATTATTATTATTATTATCATTTAGGCTATATCTATTACACTTATCTAGGAAATGTCGAGCTTTCAAGTTTCTACTGTATAAGAATGAGTAATGGACATAAGCCACAAATAACAGCTACAATATTTCCTACATTAATTTGTTTTCTGAAAATTATATAAAGTTAAAAAAGATTATTGTCAAATATATGAGAATAAATATGTTTTACTTATATGTTTATCTAGTCACAATTCAACTTAATACTATAAATTTCGCCTTGGTCTACTTACGATTTCCATAACTTAACCACCTATAGTACGGGCCAAACGGAAACAGTTTTTTGTAGTAGAGAGGCAAAAGATCAGGAAGTTGGTCAGCTGCGTATGAAGCCATTTTGTTCTGTAACATAGAAAACAGGGTTTTCTGGTAACTCAATTACACTGACAGACTGTTTATAAATGTTAAGCACAACTACTACTTTGCACACTACTGTAAAAATATTAACTTAAATTTACATCTAGAAACGACTGTTTAGTTCCCCGTGATCGCAGTAACGAGGTAATTATCATCAGAAACAAGTAAATGAAGCCTAATAAAGCACCCATAGTTTAGGAACAGTTAAATAATTGAAAAACATGTAACATTCCAATGTTTTCCAACTTACCTACAGCAATTAAAAATGTATAGGTATAATTCTAACTGTAATTTGAGATTAGTGAAACACTGCTCAAGGTAGGATTTTTTTCAACTAACACTGTGTGAAAAAATGCAGCCTGATATAGTGTGGAAGCAAAAGCAGAGCTAATCAGAGATATAATATAGGCCTAATATGGCATACATTATAATGTATGTAATATAAACAGAGAAATCGTGTTAACTTGCAGTCTTTAATTTAACTATTTAGGCCTAACACTATTTGCTTGGACTTTCCAAATTAAAAAAGTAAGATGAAACGTGCGTACAATTGTTACAGGATTTACAGTGGTAAACAGGGCCCTGAGCGCCATCGACCGACTGCAATGGCTTGATAAGACAGAAAACTGCAGAGGCTGTTTATGCCAGCAGGAGTAGTTTGCATGAACGATCAGTCATTGTTTAAAGACTTGGGTAATCCTTCTACTCTTCGTAGAGGTTGATCGATAATTGTACATAGTTTTTACATTAGGCAAGACTATGCCAATGGCTGTAACAGCTGAGGGGGTTTTATATAGTGAGAGCGTGACTACTGTGGCGCTAGTAAGATGATATTCTCACTAAAAAATTAGTGCCTAAAGGGTTTAAGTTATAACTTATTTCCTGGATAAGAAAGAGCCGTAGGGTACTAGGTAGGTATATATTCTTTATACCATATGAAAACTTAATGAAAGTAAATGGATTGAACCACTTACGGGTACTATTCACGGTTGATTAGCACAAAGTATGTAGGTTAGAAACTTCATCCAAAATTAGGTGGGCTAGTCCTACTTCAGGTTACAATAGGGTCTTGGCCAGATCGTAATGCAATTCTAGATATAAACGCACACGTTGCTAACTTTAATTAAAATTTCTTACAAAATAAACTCTGTTAGTCGGTGTATTTTTGCTATTATTTTAGGAGAAGACCAAAGTTTGTACTAACCTCAAAATTGTGTCTATCAATTTCCCGCCAAAGTACAAACTCTAACCTAAACAATAAAATGAACTGACAGACAGTATGGGTAGCACAATCAAACGAAAATTTCACACAATATTAACTCTTGTTTTGATCATAGATATACTGTATATAACGACTGATGGTCCATTGAGACGAAACAGATGTATAAACAAAATAATTTTAGCGAGTTTCCTTTGAAAAATTAGATATTTATTCCGTCAGCATGGTAAGACGTAATCAGTGTATCATTGTACTCCCAGGACCATGAAATGAGTACCAATACTAACCCTTAGAGATCACTAAGAGGTAAAGTTACCATATTTCTATATTATTGTATTTCTAGTTTCAAATTCAGACGTTTAAATTATTGTTATTCTTCTTATTTTAGCACTATGTTATTATTATACCATGTTATCATCCTATTTATTATCAACTAATGCATGTAATCAATTTGTAGCATCTCAAACTATAATTTTTTTTTAGCCCAACTACATTACATTATCTTGTATAAACGCTATCTAACTTTATAATATCAAATGTATATTGGTGTATGCTGTTTGTAACAATTATTCATAAATAAACACGTTTTGAGCAACACTTTATATACATCTGTATATATGTGTACTCTTTACGGGTCACATTTTGTCCGATTTAAATAAAATTCAATGCAAAATGTTCCTTTTTTTTAAATATTTCGGTGAAATTTGTCAGCCAGAAAAATTGTACTACAGCATGTACCTTTTAGGGAGAAATGATCACAAAATGGCGATTTTAATTATCTAAAAAAAGTAAATTTAATACTATTTTTATGAAATTTGAAATAAATATATATTTTAATTTTACTCAACAATAAACGTAGGGTACTGTAAATGTATTAAAACGCATTTAGTAAAAATGGTGGAATAATGAATTTTCGCTATAACAGCGGAATGAGTAGTCTGATTTCAATGAAATTTGAAATGGGGTTTCCTTTTATGTGTGTAGTAAAACTTACAGTAAAATACCACGTAAGTCTGAGGCCAAACTGCGAGGGTGTGAGCGTAGTGAACTAGAGTTTTATAATTAGCACATTAGATACTAAGAGTATCAAACTGCAAAGGGAACTTCGCTTCAGTTAAGCCAGCGGCGCCATAGCATGTGCTTAGTGGGAAATCCGGTAAAAGCACATTTTCCTAGACAATATCCAATACTTGATTATTATTACTAATAAATAAATAGTTTATTGCGGAAACATATACATGCTATGCAATAGTCATATTTATAGGTTGAACTAAACTTTTCCTTGCATTCTGACATCGAGCAATTAGCTTTAGAGCATTTTAAAGTAAATAACATTCAACTTCAAGGTCCCAAATTTTAAAATTAAACTTGAAAATAAATCGTTGAGCTTTCAACCTGACCTTCCACCTTTTTACAATAATTTTACAATACCATAAAGTAAAAGAAACTCACCCTTAATATTAAAAGCAAACAATAATTTTTGAAATGCTTCATTTAGCAAGATAAAATCAAATAATAATATAGTGCTCCTGTTTTCTTAACTTACAATAGATGTAATTTTTCGTTACAATTTTATGGATATTAATGTATTGTTTAAGAACATTGCATACGCACATGTACTTCATAGGTAAAATCTTAAGACTAACAAACAGAGGGCGTGATCTCAAGTGTGAAGTGTAAAGGTGATGTAAAACTGCATGTAGAATAATTTGGCAGTTGTATTAAATGTTAGAAGATTTAAAATTAAATTGTAAATACATAGTTAATTAACACAAACTGACGCCTTATTATTTGAACCACGAAAAGAACACTACACTATAGTATTGTGTATACAAAACAACACAGATAGAAAGTTATTCTACAAAGAAACTAAATGCTGTTGAGTAGATCGTTACCCAAATGGCTGGCTTCGAGAGCCACTGTTACAACATTACAAGAGGAGGCTATGCCGTAAGCTTAGTTGATTGTTGGGGTTTAATATGATACAACTTACTTTATAGCTTCTCGTCAACTTAATAGTAGATGGCACATCCAAGTCAAACTTCGGGCATAATGTTCCTTAGTTTCGCCCGTAACCTAACTGAACTAGTCCAACAGTAGCAGCAGGTGCAAGCACGAACCAATAGTAACTCCTCTGTGGCCTGTTTTAGTATTTATACTATAATAAAGGAAATATTTTACGGGGCTCACTACCACTTCTCTAATTACCAATTACCTTGAGCTGTGATAGTTATATTGCCATATTTATTAACCCTTTTGCCACACTATATTTTTTGTAAATGACAATAGTAATTGTTATTAATTATGTTCAAAGTGTCGACATCATGATACGTGTGTAGTTAAATTTCATACATAAGGACATAAAACCGGAGCTTTACCGGGGAAGGGGAAGATTGAATTTTCTGGCCAATCTGTTTCTAAGGTTGTGTATATTTTCATGTCTTGGAAGACTCTTTGAAATGTTAAACATGGGGAAAACGCTTTAACCCCCTTCCCCCTGTAGGACCTTTTAAACAGGCAATTTGTCCCCATCCAACTTTAGTCCCAGGCTACAAGTACTCGTATCTAAGGTTGAAATATTACTACGGACGTTTTCCATAGTTTTTAGTAAACAAGAAGATCACGACGTTTCGGAATCTGAAACTTTATCCTGTCTTCACGTGAAAAGTTAACACAGAAATTTGAACCTCATAAATTCTACCATCGTCAACAACAAGCAGGCCCGGATTAGCCATTATTTACGCCCTAGGCCAAAGTTCTAGATTGCGCCCCCTTCTGTGTTCTGAGAGGTTTGAGGTGTGTGGAATTTTTTGCCATAGTTAACTGTACATAAGGCAGTTTGCACCGCGACTGGTGACCAAGACTAGAGACAGGAGACCGCGACCAACATGTGCCTCGGTGTCTTCTGTATGTCCCCTGTCTCTGTCATATGCGCGAACTAGCGCCTGTTCAAATCTAGATGACAAATACATAGATTGCGGTCACCTGTCTCTGGTCTCGGTCTTCGGTCGTGACGCGAACCACTGCCACTCGTTCTAGAGCCTATTTGGAACTATTTTAGCCATTTACTAATTTTTAATTAATTAAATAATATATTCCAAGAGATAAGCAGCAAACGGAATAGAAACACGGGTATCAATGAACTTACTTGAATAGATATAAGACGTTCGCTTTTAGAAGGGTGTGGAGGAAAATTTGGTAAAGACAAGAACCTGGCGTTCAAGATGAACAAAATGTCCCCCAAAATTGTATGGTCAATGATTGTTAATCCTTGTTAAATTTCGTGTTTTTCGCCGTTCATTTTACTCCTTGTGGGGGTAGTGTGGTGAACATTAATCTAGGTTTAATCACATGTTAGTTTTGTTCTGTAACACAATTTTGTAAACATTCAATTAAGTAAACACAACTTTACTTCCGTTGAACTCATTATTTAATTAATTCGTTGAGTAAGTTTTGATGCGTACACAACCCCACTGTCCCTCACCTCATCTTCGTTAATCTTCACCTTCCTCCCTGTCAGGTCTTCTTTCATCTCTAGTCACTGAGACAAGTCTCCCATGTCACATCATTCGTTGCAGATCTCTGGTCACCACTCCTCACCGCAAGTTCAAGTGTCGCAGCTCCCCGGAGATGATTGGTCCACCTGCTCCACCGTTGAGAACTTTGCCGTCACCCTGGCAAGGAGCCCTTACAGAGAAACTGTCATCCGGGCCAGATGACCTCCGGTTTTATCGAGGTTGATACTCCTCCGACTCCTCCTCCTCGTTGCCGAGTCCCGGGCTTGCCACCGGCTTAGCGGAGTTAAAATTAGGTTTTTGTTTATTTTATAGATGTGTAAAACCGTGAAAACCCACATCTCCTTGGCGGGGGCGCGAAGCCCGGTAGCAATCCTCTGTGCAAACCCGACCTGCTTGTTGCCCGTTTCCACCGACCAAGGGACCTAATAGGGTGTTATCAACACTCTAATATGAAAGAAGGAAAAGAGAATGACTCAATTTTCACTTTTTCATACTTAGAGTGAACGCAGACCGAGCGCGAAGCAAGACGGGTGACCACGGTGTAACCTCCCTTAACCAAGTGACCTACTCGGGTGTTATTAGCGGACGTTACAGCGCAGCCGGTCGAGGAGTGCTACCTTATGTATATACAAATACATTCTGACTTGAGTTGCCATAGAAATTATACGTTGCACCTTTAATGTTATCGTTAATAATTTGTGGAATTTTGAAGTAACTATGGAAATAAAATGTTTAATTGTTAAATAATTAATATGAAAGAGTCCTGGAAATCTAACCCTCTAGCCCTATACATTTAAAATCAATGGTTAGGACATCGGTCATGAAAGCTTAACCAGTGTCAATGTCAAGACTCAAGATTAGTGCCTGGACACTCATTACTCTCTTAACTAAGTACAGTGCAGCAATTTGTCGATTTCCCCGCCACTGCGCCCCCCGCAGGCTTGCGCCCTAGGCCTTGGCCTAGGTTGGCCTTATGGGTAATCCGGGCCTGACAAAAGCTACAAATATGACTAGTAGTGGCTCTGGTATCGTATACAATTAAATTAACTCTGTTAAACTTCACATGAACCTTGGCTTGGAAGCAGCAGTTGGTAAGCCTGCTGTGTTACACAGATCTGAGTTACATTCAAGTTGATGTTTACGTCGCCACTAACTGTCAAACCAACTCCTCTCAACGACACTTACATTAAACTAATTTGGTTTTGTGAAACTGCTCTACTGACACCACGTGTTTAGCTACTTCACAGATATTTGAGCACTACTCTTCATTTGCTGTATGTCCAAAAAAAGCAATTCCGTTATTCACGTGCCGACCGATACCCCATAAGCTTCAACTGGTTAAACTAAAGAATATGTTATAATAGGTAGATGGCACATAGATTCCGAATGGCTGAGGCAGGAAAGTCAACATAGATGCGGCAGCCCAAGCACAGATAGCGCTGCGAGGGCAATTTTTTAAACTTAGAGCCACTGACCCAAGTAAAAGTTTATTCATTCTCGAAAATCGCACAATTTGGTCACATTCAAGCCATCGATATCATGGTGGAATTAAATTTATTTAATTAAATTGATTTAATTCCACCATGATCAACATCAGACTAACTCGAGCATGTCGTGCCGAAAAGGGAATTAGACGGCGAGAGCCGGCGGGGCTCGCAGCGCAATCTGTGCTCGGGCTGCCGAAACTAAGTTGATTTTCTTGCCTCAGCCATTCGACATATATGCGCCATATACGAGTACCTATTATACGAGTAACATAATCTTTGGCAAAGAAGTAAAGCATTTATAGCAGACGGTATCTCAGTTTATCCATTAGGTTTTGTCACTACAAAGAAATGAAACGTAAAAACGGCGTGTTTGTGCTGAATTAGGCACAAATGTCAAGTCTTGTAGCGTCTCACCACTGTAAACAACAGTGCACATATAAAACTGAATAGCAGATTAAAATTCGATACGAGAGCACTCTGGCGGCGTCTCCAAAGTTACGCCGACTCTGATTGGACGTCGGAAACCCAATCCCGTTATATGCTATGCCGATACCACCTAATATTTTGATATCTAAACAGCAGAAAATGGGTTTCTACTTGCTGACCTAATAACAAAACTAATGTATACACCACTGACTTTACTGGTTTACTTTTCTTTTCAGTGGTACCAACTAAAAATTTAAACTCGTTATTCTAGTAATTTAATTGTTCAAAGCTTTGGCAATCACATCAGAATTATGTAACGGACTAGCAGAAAATAAATATTAAATATAACTTCTTCAAGTGATTTAGAAAGAAAGTGAAAACCTCAGGTGGAAGGAGAAAGCCAATTTGATTAGTTTATGAATATTTTTACATAATTGGACAGGTCCGTAGAATATGAAGATGCCTTCAATACATTTATCTAGTGGTTCGACGTGAAGTACCTGTTGTGTAGCGAGACACTTCCAAACAACCATGCCGTGAAGTCCCTAATGTATAACAAAGCACTTCCAAACAACCATGCCGTGAAGTCCCTAATTTATAACAAAGCACTTCCAAACAACCATGCCGTGAAGTCCCTAATTTATAACAAAGCACTTCCAAACAACCATGCCGTGAAGTTCCTATTGTATAACTTACGAGGCACTTCCAAACAACCATGCCGTGAAGTTCCTATTGTATAACGTGGCACTTCCAAACAACCATGCCGTGAAGTTCCTATTGTATAACAAAGCACTTCCAAAGAACCATGCCGTGAAGTTCCTATTGTATAACTTACGAGGCACTTCCAAACAACCATGCCGTGAAGTTCCTATTGTATAACTTACGAGGCACTTCCAAACAACCATGCCGTGAAGTTCCTATTGTATAACTTACGAGGCACTTCCAAAGAACCATGCCGTGAAGTTCCTATTGTATAACGAGGCACTTCCAAACAACCATGCCGTGAAGTCCCTATTGTATAACGTGGCACTTCCAAAGAACCATGCCGTGAAGTTCCTATTGTATAACTTACGAGGCACTTCCAAACAACCATGCCGTGAAGTCCCTATTGTATAACGTGGCACTTCCAAAGAACCATGCCGTGAAGTCCCTATTGTATAACGAGCACTTCCAAACAACCATGTATTTTAAACTAGTAGTTGAAACTTTAATTTTTGAATTTTCAGGGTTTGAAACACTTTTTTAAGGTTAACCTGTTAGTCACGACGGGTCTGTGCAGCCTGTACGGGGCTTGAACCTAGGAACTTCGGACTTCAATCCAGTGCACTTCGCCGACAGCGGTTTACTACATATGTTGGCTTTAATCAGTCAAAAATTGCAAACATTTGTCGTAAATAAGAATTGATTTCCATTCCTAACTTCCAAATAGCTAAGTTTGAATTGTAAAGTCAGAGGCACAGATAGAGTTTCAAGTGCCGGGATATGGAAGGTTAATAATCCAACTCTCATAAAGTCCACTGTGTACTCTGTACTCTGTACATACTCAAACCATGGTACTCTAGCCGCCCAACACACTCTGTATACGTAGAAGTAGTAGCGTGAATTTGGCGTTCTATTACTTTATCGATACAGTAGTGTTAGAACTATTTATAATTACGTACTTTTAAAAAATAACGGTATAGCGGAAGAGTAAAATTTAATTTTTATGCCTTACCGGTCTTATTGTACTGTGTATTGTAGTTAAACTGCATTTATAAAAGTTGATTTATACATGTAACGGAATGGAGGAATAAAATACAAACATGGCGGATTCAAATACCCTCCACCAGGGGAGTTAGAATGAGTTAAGGTTTTCGAAGGATGCAATCAAAACATACATACCAGAGTTAATGTAGAGTCATATGACGCAGTATGGCCAATTATAGAATGCAATTATACAGGTAGCCCGAAGCAACTAAACTATGATGAGACATTTGATAACTCCTTTCTTTAAGTTCAAAACTACGGGATGAGGTTTATTTTATTCATCAAGCATTGTTTCATTTTATAAAATTAAATCATTGACTATTTGAAAAAAAAAACTAAACGGTGAAGTAATGTAAACAAACTTGAAATATAGTATTTTTACTAATATTACTAACAAAAACGCCTTACTTGTTGTAACCAGTCATAAAAAATAATACAGTAGTATAATTCGTCCTTTTTTTAGTACTTATTTGTCCTTAGAGTATTAATGGGTGTGTGCCAACAAAGTATTTTCAAAACTCAAACGCTAAAATATCCGATTTTTCACTTAAGAACTCATATATTTACCTATCACCTGTATAGCCTAGGTTAGAGTGAATCAGAAAGTAGGTGATTCACCAAACCACAGATAACATATGATTTGCTGTGACCAAACTCTTCAACTTCATTTAAAGCGCATAAAGTTGGAAAAAATATCATACATTCCAACATTGTTGGAGGGTTTCACCCGACATCTCCGCATTTTTCTGAGACAAATTCGTATTTATTTTTAAGAACTATGGTTGGAGGGAATTATTTACTATCCATACAATTGAAAATATTTCTAATGATCCTACCCAAAATGGTGGGTGGTAGAGTGTAACAAATTAAGCACAATAAAACGCTATCTAATAGAATGAACCCCAACCATAATTTATGTCAAACAAATTCCTCATTCATATTGCAACATATGTAACTCGTATAAATGCAATGAAAATTGTTTAGTCGTTCAAAAGTAAAGTTGAGTAGAAGCAAAGACAATATTATGGTAGGTAGATAGTGAATATATGCAACATGGGTGAATCGGGAAACGCAACATATTTCAGGCAGCCCCACACTGAATGCGCTGCGAGGCAATCCGTTTTAAGAGCCTCAAGTAGAGCCACTGACGCATGCGCAAGTTAAGTTCTTGGAAATCGCATGATTTGGTCACATTTGAGTAATCGACATCGGAAAAATCGAGAGTGAGGAGCCGAGGGGGAGAATGATGGCGAGAGACGGTTGCGCTTGCAACGCATTCTGTGCGTGAGCTGCCAAACTATGTCCAGTTTCCTGCCTCAGCTATGTGGCATCCATGCCCTATCTACCTACAATAACATTGCCTTTGAAGGAAGGGACAACCTTTCTTGAACATCAAGGATGAATTTCACCACTCTGAGACCATTTCTGAGTCATGCACGAAGCTAAGAGGTGACCGCATGATATGAGTGAAGAGTCCTCATAGAGACTCCATGTTTACTCATTATGAACAGTAATGAGAGTCGTCTTCAATAATCTTCACAGAACACTTCAAAGTGCCTTTACATCTTCATTAGGAAAAGACGGAGTCTCATATCTTGTAAGGTGCCCAAAGCTTTGCTTAATGTAGAAGCTTCAGTCTAAGTGAATGAACTAAAAACTACTTGAAGTTATTTAAGTTAACAGCTGGTTTCGGAATGGATCTTAATTGACCTCCACTAATCATCCTAACGTCTTAAGGATATACAGGGTGTCCAGTAATTAGGGGATCAAACTTCACCAGGTGATTTGTCGGTCATAATAAACAAAAATTGTCCTGTAACACATAGTCCTATCTCACTTAGTTTTCCGTCTGTCTGTCTGTGTTTTTCACTAAATAATTTTTATCTCCGAGGTCAATTAGGTTACAAACTTCAAACTTTGAACATTTGTTAGTATAATTAATTCCAAAATTTAAAAATAAATTGACTAATTATCACTTTCGGTTTAAAAGTGATTTTAATCGGTGGCCTTTTTAATTTTTCTAAGCCGATTAACTCAAAAACCTTAAACTTTATGGTACATACAGAAGAATAACAACTCGTGGCAAATGTGTTTACAAACATTTAAGACTAAGTTTGTAGTAAGTAGTACTACAGGAAACAGTATTTTGGTGATGGGTTTGTCTTACTTGTTTTTTGTAGCTTGTATTTTTGTCACAAAATACGTTTTGTACACGGCGGCTAAAGTTATTTGTCATTTATTTATAACTTCCTAAACTCTCAGATATAAAAACCACTCAGTAAAACTGTCTAAAAAACAGTTTTATTTCCAAAATCACTTCATTTAAAACCATATAACCCTCTGCGATAAACTCCTTCCTATTTAAAAAAACGAAGCATGCCTTAAGATATTTAAAATTACTTATTGTAATTTTTCTCTAGAAACAACGAGTTTTACCGCATGTAATAACGCGCTAAGGTTGCATATTTATCCCAGGAAAATAAGTTTTAACTATCTTTATTTTTCTAAGGAGAAAAAGATCACTTTGATAATCCTTATAGTGTAAGGACACAGCTGTTTCAGTGAGTTTGTTTGAATATTAACACTGAAAAATAGGAAACTAGTGTAACAGCTGTTCTTTTGAACAATTTAAACTCACTTCAAAGCATTGTTTGCTTTGAGTTTCTTAACTAATCAAATTAAAAATTAATGGACATTTATTTCTCAAAACAGTTACAGCATGACAAAAAGTATCGGTTATCACTTAACCGTAAAGCGTCTTTTTGATCCTCACTAATTTAACGTCCTTTGCAGCGCCTCTTTAAACGTTAAACTTCAGCATTTATCAAAAAGCTTCACTTCAGTTCTTAGAAATAAAACATACTGTTGAACTGGGAGTATTATTAACTTGGAGATTTTACAAAGATATTTAGTTACATACAAATTTAATATAATATTCTATATAACAATCTGGTAGTAATTACTTTGAGCTTGAGTTTTGAACAGAAAGCATTCAATTCGTGAAGTTAAGGAATAGAAAGGCACAGAATCAGTCTTGCTTAAGGAAGGAAAAAGAAAATATTACTGCTTGAATATAATAACATTACATTATTTTGGATTCCTTTTTTAAAGCAAGTCTAGTTGATAACGTTTTAGTAAATCGAAAACGTCTAGATAGTGTTCTATATGGCTTTTTATTAATTTTCGTATTGAAGGTTATGTAATAACTACTATTACTCCTAGTGGTACTGTAGTTTGTGGAGGGGAAGAAGACAGTAATTTTGTATGTAAAGAGTCGATCACAACAATTATATTGAAAATGATATAACAACATTTGATTAACTGGATGGAAGGTGCAAGTTAGTATGTTCAGTGACTGTATAGTCAAATGTAATTTATTTTTAATTTCATTAAAATTAAAACCATTTAGTACATTTAGTAAACTACGCATTTATTAACATTTAAAAATAGTGTATATAATTGAGATACCACATTGGGCAATTACAATAATGCTGTACTTTAAAGAAAGAAGCTAACCTGTACTGTGTACAGTACATGTCAGGTTAGCCGACAACAATATACTCTGTGGTCTGTCATTACCAAGTCCTGTACTCTGTGATTATATACTGTATACAGGATGTTGTGTCTCGGATATTAGCTGTTGCCGCTAATACTTCAATTTCCTGGCACCTGGATTTACTTATTTGATGACAAAGGTCCGTTGAAAGCTGGTTACATTCAAGCTCAAGCTGGGTAGTAGTCCTTGAGGTTGAAATAGTTTTACGGACGGTTGAAATGGTTTTTAGTGAGCAAAAAGAACACGACGTTTCGGGATCAGTGATCTCATTCCGTCTTCAGAGGAAGAGAAACATAACACAAAACATTAGGAAATAAGTTAGTCTAAAAGTAATCAGCGTAGCCAGTCACCCATTACCAAAACATTTCTCTTTTGGTTTTTGTTTTTCTTTAACTTATTTTAATTTAACACAACTAGCCTAGAAAACAATACAACATGCACAAAGACTTATTTAAAAAACAATTACTGAAACCAAGCACGTCCACGGCGCAACAGACTGGCAGGCTAGCTAGGCGCAACGAACGACCAATCACATACGTGTATCAGACTGGCCAACTGTACACCCAAATACCTTTTTATACACACACAATGAAGGGAAGGAAATTCTTTTAGAGTTTTGATAAATCATTGATTTTTTTCTGACAAAAGAACTCTCTACACGGGATTCACGATAATTGAATATATACATAAGCCTAACGTTAGTTTTATGAATTTCGGGTAACAATTTTGAGGTGTTACACTAGTTAGCTCTCTGAGTCCTTAGTACCATGCTATCATTGCTATGAGTCGTTCGTACTTTTTCTTCTGTAAGTTATGGTTATCCTACGTTTCAATTCCTTTTTGATGAGAAACAGGGATGATTTATTTGAACTAAAGCTTGAATGACGTTATGCTAGTTTTATGTACCTCATAACATCTATTCATTATGTGAACACTTCATTTTGTTGCAGGATGGGTATAGTCTGTTGTAAGCACGATAGATTCCGTTGCAAGAACATGACAAACGAGTGAATTGTGAAGTTCTCTAAAATGTTTTCTATGTTTCATTCTCTCGATGCCTGTTCAATCTTTAACCGTTCAATGACCGGAATAAGACTAAGAACAAAGTGAACTCGGATTTTAAATTAGTTCACTGAAAGTGCTACTGTTTTTTTTAGTTAGGTATAAATATAAAGTTTGAATAAAACTTTACATCTACGGTTTTTATGAGGAAGCATTATCTTTGACATATCTAGATTTGAATTTCTCGTTTGATCTACTTTAAAAGAAGGTTCCTTACATAACCGCCCAGTTTAACCTTTAGGTACAAGCATTTGAAGTTTAAAGTTTTTTCAACGATTTTGTCCTGAACTTCTACTTATATTCAATAGACAAAAGTCTTTTAAACATATATTTCTTTAAGATTTATACCTTATTACTAAAGAAATTGAAGAAAAATGTGTGGACCGAACCGGAACTTAACCCGGGTCTCTCATTTGACGGGTGATTATGCTAACCACTACACCATCCGACCAACCAATGGATGGAAATTGATGGGTCTATTTATGCCTTCAAATTTAGAAGTACCTAAATCTGAATGTTTATCCGCAACATGCCACTTTAAATCAACAAGCTGGAAATATTACAAAAAGAATTTAAATATTATAAAGAATGACTTATTATAGATCTTTATTTGTATAAACACTGAAAAACTAATTTATTACTAAAGAAATTTGAAGACAACATTTGTGGACTGAACCGGGAATCGAACCCGGGTGTCACTTGCCAGGTGATTATGCTAGCCAATACACCATTATGCAAGTGAGAGACCCGGGTTCACGTCCCCGTTCGGTCCACACATTTTGCCTTCCAATTTCATTAGTAATACATTAGCTATTTAGCTTCAATACAAATTAAAATCGATTTAAACCAAGTAGGCATGTTACGAAAGCTGCAAGAAAGCGCTAGATCTAAATAAATAGAAACATTTCTTGAACTCCACAAATGTTCGTATTTTTATAAGACTAATTTAACCAACGGATTGACATAAAACTGTTGATCAATCACGTAATGCGTTAAGCCAATCTTAAAACTTTTCAACGGGAAAATCATTGTTTTACAGAAAAAGTAAAACATCCATAATAACATAATCAGAAACCAATGTTGAAAAACATATTTTTCCGGTAGATAAGAAGGTCTGTTCACTGTTAGAGAATTGTGGTCCAGTTTAAGTCTGTACTGTACTGTGTGCCACACAATGGTACATCAACGAAGTGTATTGTATGAACGCTTGAAAGCTGCTAATTCCATCCATTGTTCAATTCTTTGTACTTTATACTTGTGTTGCGGCAAACTCGCTTCTGTCTACGTTAATGCCATTTGATTGCGAGTTTTTTCCAAAACTACAGAAGAAAATATTTCGTTCAGTTTTGTTTCAAAACGTTTCTTTTTATGTGCATAATTACTGTCGAATTTCCTTTGGAAAAATGAGATACTCATGCCATCCGCATGGTAAGATACAATACGGGATCATGAAATGAGCACCGATCTTGACACCCAGAACACGTTTTGAGCCTTTTTTTTCAAAACTGTAAATATATATGTTTATATATGTATTTATGTGTATCATCTCCAAAGGTCACATTTCTTGTCCGACTTTCACAAAATCTCATGTTCCTTTTGTAAATGTCTCGGTCGAGCAATCTGCAAAATCGGACTACCGGAACCACCTTTTGGGAGGAACTTTTACCAAAAATTGGGTTTTAATGATGGCTTAAACTTCGTCCGAATTTGATGAAATTTGAAATAAATATGTATTTTGTTATTGTACATCCATCAAGTCTCTTTAAAATATCGGTCGAAAAGTAACTTTTCGCTATTACAGCGGAATGGGTAGTCCAATTTTTGATATTTAAAATGTGTTATCTTTTCATGACATTTAGTAGGCTATAACTTTCAGTTACGGCGTGTAAGTAAGGACGAAGGCCGTAACGCTCGTGATCACACAGGTAGCCAAGCTGAGGCCGAAGGCCGTAGTGAGGCTATGAGCGTAGCGAACAGCCTCGTAACACTCGTCGTAATAGAACATAAAACTGAGGCTGAAGGCCGAAGTGAAGCTGTGATTGGAGCCAATTAGAATCACGAATTGCAAAGAAAATTCGATCCACTTATACCAGCGGTGTTTTAGAGATTAGCTGCGTGTCGGCCCGGTTTAATTTTCTCTTCTTTACTCTATCCTAACAGATAATGATTTATCACAGTTTATCAGATGTTAATATATTATAACTGGTGTTTTGGCGCAAGAATCGTTTTTGAAGAAGGTCCTGCAACTGGGGATATATTATCATTTTAAAAATAATTACACTGGACAACCCTTAGCCGAAGGTGATGAAATTACGTTTGTAAATATTTTGAACACGGATTTGAAAGTTTTGCTTTTGAAAGGTCAAACAAATTTAACTACTTATTTTTTGATAATTTAAAACTAAATATTTGACTGGGACTCGTGGCGTGGTCCTGTAATCCAGATTCATGGAGGGTAGGTTCTGAGGATGATATAGGTCTAAAGTGGCTCAGATAGTCTCAGTGATCATCTGATGATACCCGCATCAACTCCCACCATCGTTTAGACATATCAGACCATCACCTGCGTGGTTCGGAAGTCACGTTAGCCGTTGGTCCTTGTATTTCCATTAGTCATTGGGCTATTAATTAATGACCCATTCTAAGGAAGAGTCGGCCTTAGTTTGTAACAAGATCACACCTCATAACTCATTACTACCACTCATCACACTCATCCTTCACCCCATATTTGCCTTAAAATACCCTCATAAGAGTGGTCGGCATCTCAAATAGTGATTTAAACAAAGAGGTTTCTAATAACAATTTCAAAACAACTATATGTTTAAGAACGATACATAAGTGTTTTTATTGCTAGATAAAACATACTATATCTAATTTTGTTAAGCATCGAGTCAAATTGTGTTTGTGATTCTGCTTTCAACAAGTTTACGAGGCAAAAGTTTAAGCAAAGCCCGTCCGAAGTAAAACTCAAACACACACTGGTAAACAGCAGAAGTTACCTGACCTTTTAAACTGTCACAGGAAATCAGTATTTTAAGCTTAGTGAAGAATAATACGATTCAAAACTATTCAATTTTCCGAGGTAGACATATTATTACGGACGTTTCCCATAGTTTTTAACTTTTTATTAACCAAAAAGAACTCGACGTTTTGGGATGTGCAGCCCGATCTCGTTCTCAGGTGAAAAGTTATTTAAAACATAACACAAAACGCTAAGAAACGCTATCTTAGAAGTAATCAGCTAGCTTTATTTTTATTTAATAAAGTGCGTTAACAAATGATAGTTGGTGCGACTTTAATACTTTTGTCTTGCGTCGTTGGCTATAAAGCAAAATAAAAGAACTTTAGGCGTTTCAACAAAAACTTTGAGTAAACCCATAAACTATCAGATATTGAGAGTAAAGACAATATTGGAAATATGGCAAATCCTTCAAACCACTAGTTATCAACAAATAATTGCTTAGAATAATATTTGGTAACTTAAATGTCCACATAGATCATTTTATTTTAGAGTCACTAAAATTCTGGAATTGGTTATTTTGCTCACTATAAAAAAACACAAACTTTACAAATTCAAAATGAAAGAAAATAATCTGTGTCAATATAAAAAAGAAATATCTAACTCTAATGATAGTGAGAATGTTAATGTTTCTGAGTGAGATAGAAAATGTTAAAATTGTTTAGGTTTATCATAAACACCCTGTATTTAAATTCTGCATAAATTAGTTCTAAATAAAAATAACCTGAAATAGACTACTGTTAAATCTTGTACCTTCACTAACACAAATTTCGTTAAGTTGACAACCCAGTTTCAATTAAAGACACAACTCAAACCGTCTTGACTCGTTCTTGACTCGATAAATATTTCTGACTCGTTAAACTTAGAACACTTTTCAACTCCCCTCAGTTAGCTAAACCTTCAAACAGATTGAATTGTTTCAAACTTTTCTCCCAGAATGAAGTCAAAGTTGGACTTTATATTGGCACAAAGAGATTAGCCTTGGTTGGTTCTAACTTAAACTTTACCGGCGGTGAAACATTTAGTTTACTTTTTACAAAGTAAGACAGATTTACACAGTTTTTGAGTTTTCAAAGCTAGTAGGTAATGTTTCAATAGCTTAGCAGATATAAAACGTTTTGATTTAAGAGAATATTGTATTGTAAAGTTACAAACAATTCACGTTAAAAGAAGCTTAGAGAAAATAGATTTACAACAAAATTTCAATGTCGTGAAAATTGGATGAAAATTGCGATTTGCACAGTGGTTATCCACACTATAAATTTGTGTATGCTAAGTAACATATACAGGGTGAGTTTTAAATCTACACCCCACTCTTATAAACCCCCACGTTTTAAAACCCTTTGATGAATGTTTATATAGGGTTCTGAAGTTTGTTTTGACGTACTTTGCGTTACCCACCAACTATACAACCCCTTTGGTACCGCAAAACAAAAGGAATTTCAACACAAATTCAACGACGCAAAGAAAACTTTCTATCTCGACTAGTTTTTGTGATACCTATTTAAAGATTACATGAATTCTGCTTTAAAATGCCCCATTTCACATACAGACTATTTAAATGACAAACATTACAACCCTATAACATAATCCCCTAGAGTATTTTGAAGAACATATTGTTATTCTAAATACATTTGGAATGTGGCATTTTAAACCTGATTTAGTGAAATCTTTAAATTGGCAAAACAAAAAACGAGTTAAGATAAAAACATTTCCTATGCGTCGTTGAATTTGTGTTGAAATTCCCTTTATTTTGAGGTGTCACAAGAGGGTTTGTATTTAAATAAATTGGGGGCCCTCCCCAGACTGGTGGGGGTGACGCAAAGTACGTCAAAACGAACTTCAGAATTGTATAAAGCATCTCCCAAAGGGGTTTAAAAAATATTTTCTTTTCAAAGGTGAAGGGGAGGCCATTTAAAAATCACCCTGTTTAGTATTAACCTTAAATTGTATTTGTAAACCTTTTAATTAATTAATTCAAACCCATTGTAAATTAGGCAAGTCTTTAATAATAAATTTTGTTTTTGTTACTCTGTACACCAAGTGTCTTATTTACAAACTGGTATCTTTTCTACATACAAATATACTTAACACATCCTGTATATAAAAAGTTTGACTCAGTTTATGTTCGGGAGTTTAAACTGTTTTTAATTTGTTCTAAGGCCTTCCTTTACATGGTAGTTGAAGGTGCACAATGATAATTAAAACCTCATTGATTTTCCAGTAGAGATAACAAATCAACTGAAAGGTTTAGATTGCTAAGAATAATTATGCATTAACCAGTATAGTTTACTGTACATTCAATGATAATTAATTAACCTACTAATTGACTTATTGAAAAGGTACCGCTCTTAAACCATTCAGTTCTAATAATAGCTCTCTATACTCGTAAATCAAATGTAACAAATCAACTGATGGCTTTCATGCCAGGTTTAGATTGCTAATGACTTTACACTCTTTTAATGGGGCTGAAATAATGCAGCTTTTCGAACCACAAGAATAGAAAGTAGAAGGTGTATACGGAACTTTACTGAAAGCTTATTACAAGTTTACAGAAGATATTTTATCAAACACTAATTTAAAATATTTTGGCCTTAACCAGCAAAAAATATAATAAGAAACATTTTTGATATTCAGTAAACAAATAATAATAAATAACAGTTTTGGTCATTTACAACAATAGCAACAAATGTCTTAACTGCGTTAATTTTCGTAAATGGGAAAAGGTTAAGATAGAATGAAGTTCTAAACGTGAGGAGAGATCAAAAGACATTCACTTCCATTGTGTTGGCTAACCTGCTTACTTGACACTTCCGGTTATCTTTAACTACTTTAAGTATTCTTGTAGATAGTTCAAGTTCTTAGGTTTAGTTGTAGATAGTAATTTGAACACACGTGTTCCCAAACTCAACTCAGCCTTTCTATTTCCGCATCTATTGTTTATACTGCGTACTTAAGTAGGCTGAATAACAAGTTAGTTGTTTTATTGTAGTAGTTTATTATTAACGTATTTCATTTCAACCTATTAACTTCTAATGTAACGTATAAATTGTAACTATTTCTTACCCAAGGTTTGTATGTAGTAACCGATATACTAAGCTTGTTTCTTACCAACTCCATTTAAGACCGTTGAGAAAATGAACACAAACAATAATTAGGTTTTTTAGGGTGAAATAAGTTTTAATTTGAGCTACTCTACCTTCTACAAAATACTCCCTTAGCTCTCCCAAGTTTTAGGTATTTTATAATTGCATATAGTTAAAACTCGAAAGCCTCTAAAAGAGTGAATAAGATATACTACGATTGAAAAAGCAAAATTTAGATTTACAGTACTTGTGTTTAGTGTAACAGCCTAAGTTGGAACTTGAAGAATTAACAACTCATAAACTGAGTATTTCTAGCAAAATGGTTACGTGGTTTTATAAGTAAACTGCGTATTTAATATATGGGGTAAGTTTTAAATATCCTCCGCCTCCACTTTAATTTTTGATAAAGGAAATATTTGTAAAAACCCTTTAAGGAATTTTTTTTGTATAATTCGAAAGTTAGTTTTGACATACTTTGCGACACCCGCCCCTCACCCAAAAACGGAGGGGGGAAGAGGGCCCCTCAATTTTTAAAATAAGAACCCTTTCTTAAGGCACCTCAAAAGAAACAGAACTTTAAAACAAATTCAACGACGCAAAAAAAACCTTCTATCTTAACTCGTTTTACTGTTTACATATAACAAGAAATCAGGTTTAAAATGATACATTCGAAGTTTAGTATGAAAAATGTATCTTTAAAATAAATATTTTATGGGATTATGCTATAGGGTTTAATGTTAACCTCAAACGGTTTTCAAAACAACTTGGCATTAAAAACAAATTGTACGTGAAATGTGGCATTTTAAAGTTGATTTCTTATAACCTTTAAGTGGGTATTACAAAAAAACGAGTCGAGATAATCAATTTTCTTTTCGTTGTTGAATTTGTATTAAAATTCCTTTTCTTTTGAGGTGCCCAAAGGGGGTTTGTATTGAAACAATTTAGTGGACCCTCCCTCCGGTTTCAATTGGGGGGTGGGTGACGTAAAGTACGTAAAAAACTTCAGAATTATATAAAACATTCCTCAAATAGTTTTAAAAAATGTTTCCTTGTCAAAAGTTATAGCGGGAGGGGACATTTAAAACTCACCCTGTATAAGAATTACTGTAGTAACTAATATACTTACCGTACACGATATTAAACCTAAGAAACGGACTACTATAACAAAATTAACCGAAGCAACCTTTACACAGTGGCTTGTGGTCAGGTAGAATATTCCGGTTCAACACTATAAACTCGATATCAGTGTTTGTTATCTCAGATATAAACCAGGTTTACACACCAGGGCCCAAAGCTGCTTATTCTGCAGAACGAATGAATCGTTTACCAACCTTACACAAGTGAAACAATATTCACACAACACAGCTGTTACACATTGTCTGTGTGTGTGGTGGGCTGGCTAATGAACTGATCAAACAGTGTGAGTATACATTAGACCGTGTAGGTGTTATGTTGCCTCATGTGCAGGATTTATTAGGCTTATGTAGTGCATGTCTGATGGGTAAGTCCAAACAAGTACATAGTTTCAGAAAGGAACACAATGGCAGAACATCACAAAGCATTGTACATATATGGCTATTAAATAAAAAAAATTGTTTATTTTTATTTACTTTCCAGGAAAAGCGAAAAAGAGTTTTGTTATTTGGTACAAAACTATTGGTTTGAGATTATTGATTTAGGGAACCCTTCTTCGAAACAAGATGTAACACAGGATATAAATCCTCATCACTGACGAATTGAGATACAGTATACTTTTAGAAGTGTATGAAGAAGTAATTGTTATCTTTTGCTGATGAGGGCTCTGTTAGATGAGGTGGTTTTGTTGTTGTTGAAGGAAATACATGTTGAAATTAGTAAAGACCAACCGAGGTGAAGAGCAATCAAAATATATATAACCCCAACAAAAAATTCAAAATTCCAAAATTTTCGTTATTGGGCTGGTTTTTTGCACCAACAGGTCATTTCAAAATAATTAATGAGTTCTAGTTAAGCAGAAACATTAAATTTAATTTCTACAGTGTGCATTAATGTCCATAATCATTTTTAGAAACCATTATTTACACCAGCGAGAATCTAAATTGATAAGTTTTCTTTTGTTACATGCAGCTAACATTGTGAAGGAAGATGTAAAATCATTAATTTTCTTTATAAATGGTGGAATTAATAGCACGGTTGAGAAGTTACTATGTAGCTTTTCAAGTTTGAAACTATCCTTCGATGCCTGTAGAATATGAAATGTTCATCTACTCCTATCAATGGTAAAAAACATACGTTTTGGATTCCACTTTACCTTTGATGAAAGAAATCAATGTTTAAGTCAGCCAAACGTGTCGTAGAACGAATCATATGGGTTATATTTACAAATATATTGATGTGGACGAATTGAAAATTTAAGAACCACAACTTTTATTGACGACTTCAATACAATATAAATTGTGTTTGAAAAAATAAACTTATTTATATATTTATATGTTATATACAACAGTAGGTAAAAATATTATTACAAAAGCTGTCCATAGTTTCTTTAGCGAATAAGAGGAAAACGACGTTTCAGGAATCTTATTCTATCTTCAGGTGAAAAGTAACTAAAAACTACTTTCTTAAGAAAATTACGCTCATTTTGTCATTTTCCAAAGTTTTTTGTTATGTTTTAAGATACTTTTCACTTGAAAACAAGATCAGATTCCAGATCCCGAAACGTCGTGTTCGTTTTGTTCACTAAAAACTATGGGAAACATTCGACGGATCATGTCAACAGTGCCAAAACTTAACAAAGAGAGCGGTTTAAATGTTTAAACTCCAAATATGTCTCGCATGTACCTAGTAGCATAGCTCAGTGTGACTACTCTGAAAGTGAAACTGACAGTATTACTGGTAAATACATTGGCAGCAAAGTTGGAAGAGCGGTTCTCTGAAGTCCCAGGAGGAATAGAGATTGACGGTTGCCAATCCGTTCCTAAATATAAACCTCTAACAATATTTCACCCGGTTTAAACATGGAAATGAACGGAATTGGAGCTCTCCAGGGCTTGTCTTGGATATTGATGACAGAACGTATTTTCAGGTAAAGTAATGTTGTTAGTGGATATAAATATAACTAATGTAAAACACCAACAAGCTTTTGCACGAAATTTAATGTTAAAGTTTCGAATCGGATGTCATTTTAATGTTTAATAAACACACGAGTTTTTTGTTAAAGGATATAGTACAGGGTTAGTACAAATGCTGTTCTTGATTTTAAATAATACAATTAATTTATTATTAAATTTTAAATAAATATATTATTATTTATTAATATTTTAATAAAAGAATTGAAACAACTGAGATGCACCCTTTAAACATTTAATTTAACCACTACCGGTTTCGGAAATTATCCCATCTTCCTGGTGGTACAAAGCATCACAAATTACCTACTAAAATACTTAACTTTGTATACAAACAAAAGTATAAATTAACAAGATAAATAAATATTTACAGATGGTTGATTTCCCAACAGTGTGAAAGCTAAAATTATATTCCCTCAGCATTATAAGTTGTTAATATATTCGAAAATGGGATTTGTAACATCTACATTGGTGGTGTTCAACAATGCTGAGGGAATATAATTTTAGCTTTCACACTGTTGGGAAATCAACCATCTGTAAATATTTATTTATCTTGTTAATTTATACTTTTGTTTGTATACAAAGTTAAGTATTTTAGTAGGTAATTTGTGATGCTTTGTACCACCAGGAAGATGGGATAATTCCCGAAACCGGTAGTGGTTAAATTAAATGTTTAAAGGGTGTTTCAATTCTTGTATTAATATACAATGTATCCCTCAAAAGTGAACATACTCGTATATCACAAAATTATTAATATTTATATTATTTATATAATATTAATATAATTAATAGTAATATTTAATATTACTTGATTTATTTTTTTAAGACGGTTTTTGAACGTACCATTGGAAAGAAAAATTCATACACTTGTATTTACATCGGCTAAGAGGCATATTAGCTGTTTGTTAAGGCGATTTCGCGATTCTCCCAAAGTTAATGTGTTTTGTGCTGTCGCTGTGTAACAGGTATTTTTCTCCATTGAAAAATTGAAAATGAAATAAATTTACTGTACATAATGACATAATAGCTTCTTCTGCCATAAGAACAAGATTCTGTAATTTAATGGTGCACCTCTACATTACCACAATATTCTGCCTGAGAGAGGGATCTGGCATAGTGAGCACTCCAGAATGAGCTGACTTCCAAGATCTCCGGACAAAACTTTTAGTAACTTTTTTGTGGGAATACATTAAAGATAAAATTTACCACCATTACCAGATAGTATACTTGAGATCCAGCAACGGATTACTCATTGGATCGATCAAGCAAACTCGTAGCGGGACTCATCAACCAGCTGGCGCGGGTTCGATCCCTCCAGTCACCACTTACATTTGCAAAGTGACTATACGGTGACGCTAGGTAAAGGTCGAGGTAGAGAGGACTTTGTAGTCTTAACTTCGCCTCGTTAAACAAAACAAACTTGACCTTTTTTTACTTTCAAGACACTATTATTAACGTGTGGTAATAGCTTGGTTATTGGATTTATGTCTAACGTACCACAAGGGATACTGATATAAAGATTTATAGTTCTGAGTACCAGTGACGAAAAACTGTTTAGTTTTTCTTTAAATGTAACGACAAACAAAGTAGTATTTTACACTTGAAATCATGAACATCATTAGTAATAACGCGGTATTTGATTTATAATGTACAAACTTTTGTTTGATTTTGACATAGTTCGCACACAAAGTACGGGACTTCCTTTGAAGTTATGAAAGGCAGAGTTCATGAGCAGCACTTAACTTAACAACATTACTCAAATGGCAGGTACGTTTCCAAAACTACTTCAACTTACCAGGTGATTTTATTTTCCGAGAAAAGTTAGTACTTCCCATGAATTTTAAGGAATAAACTGAGTTTATGTCCCGTTTGCTAGCGAATTTTCTTTTGAAAAATGAGGGATTCATGTCGTCAGCATGGTAGGACCCAGACCCGGGACAATGAAATGAGCAATAATGAAATGAGCACCGAATCAATGAAAAGACAATCCTGCCTCTAAAACATTTTTCAAAGCTGTATAATTTTATACATATGAATACTGTGTATGCACAGGTCACATTTTCATCGAATTTGGTACAAATGTCAATTTTGCTTAGTCCCTTCTTAGTACAGTATATTTCATATGGTTTTAATAAATTTTCAAACAAATATATTCTGTAAGTTTAGTCAATAATCTCCCAAAAGTAAAAAACCATAAAATAAGAATACAAATTCGTCAAATTTTACAATAAAGATGGGTTTTAACTAGATACTTAATACCACAAGTAAGACTTTAGCCTAATTAAACAATTGGGTTATGACACTTTTACCTATCTATAAACTCTCTAATTGTATAAAACGAGTTTTGGCCAAGATAACTTATCAGGTTAGTTTGGAATTCGTTTCAAAATTAACTTTTAACGTTGTCAGGAAGTTTATTGTATAATATTCTACCGGCTTCAACAGGAAGTTTATTATATAACTGAAGTCTATAATAGTATGGTGGGATACAATTTTGATTTCATGTGTTGTACCGATTATTTTGATAATTTTACACATCAATCATTTAGCCTTAAAGAACAACAAAGTTTCTAAAATGTACTGAGAGCATTAAGGCAATATTGATAAGGATTTAAAATGCATGACTCCCTAAACTTAGCCTACCAATTATTCTAATTGCACTTTTTTGTAGAACAAAATCCTGTGAATGTTTGTTTCAGAGCAATTACTCTATAGGCATAATACGTAAGATAAATGGGGGTAAACGAATCCGTAATATGCCAATTTTAAAACGTCTTGGATGCAGTTGAATGACAGTTTTCTTGGTAAAAATAACCCTTCGGATACTTTGCTACAAACAAAGTAACAAAGTCAATATGGGGACCCCAAGACTGTTTTTTATCTATAACAGTTGTTTAGAATTGTTTCAAAATGGCGGAGAGAAGATTGGTGTGAACGTGAAAATATAAGTGTAACTTATGTATGCCAGAATTAGATTTAGATAAAGAACGGATGTCAAATTTTAGTGTATAACAAATTATTGACGGTTGTGAAGGACATTTAATATATTTTTAATAAAACATTCATTACTAAACAAACTTAATAATCGAAGCAATTAAATTTAATCGGATTAACAAATCTTGATCTCATATACGTATTTTCTCGGCCGATTCGGAGGCAAAAGTACAGTTTGTAACAAGAAGAGTGTGACAGTAAAGTACATCAAACATTTACAAGGTAGATAAAGTTAACAGTGTCGTTAGTTTGATGAAGCCCGTCAGTTGAGAATCACACTCAGTTCCCTCTAAACTAAACCGCTTTAGTCACTTTAACAGTTTATCTGATGTTACATGTGCTTTGAAGATTAAGTTGACGAAACATGGGAGTGTTGATCGCTATTAAGTATTTTTGTTGATAGCCCAAGCAGAGTTAGCGCTACGAGCGCTACCGTCTCCCTTGGATCGGTTTGTCCGATGTGAATGACTTAAATGTGACCAAATCACGACTTTTGAAAATGAACGAAAACTTGCGCATGCGTCAGTGGCTCTATTCGAGACTCTCTTGCAGCGCTTTCTGTGCTTGGACTGCCGCAACTATGTTGATTTTCCTGCAGCTACATCCGCTCGGAATCAATGCCTATCTTTGTGTAAAACTTCAAAACTACTCACTCATACTGAATAGAAAACATAAAACACAAAGACTCCAATCTCTACATTAGTTTATTTAACATTATATCGAATAATCTGGCATCAGAACTGTGTCTGAAACGCAATCTTCTTCCGTCAAGGTCAACATGTCTGGAACTCTGAGCAGTTTACAGTTGTCTTGTACTCTTCACAATGCAGATGCATCTCTCGCACACGCTGAAACATGAACACATTTTGTAGCCTAAACCAGAAATCAGAAATCATTAACCCAATATTTCAGCAAACAAAGAAATAATGGAGAAAATACTACTGCATAAATTCAAAACAATTTAGGCTTTCTGTTTTTCTTTAAAAATCTTACTATCTGTAAGCATTTAATTGTGATCAATTTGTATTTAGATCAACAGTTAACATGTAATATAAATCAACACTCTAATACTTACAGATTACAAAAGTACGAAAATGCTCAGTCTCACACGTTTCCAGAATTTGGGATGTTCTAGTCAGACAGTCTCTCGGCTTCTCCGCTTAAACGTTAATCATTTTCTTCAGATACTCCTCTTAAATATTCTTCAACACTTGGAACAGTTTCCACATGAAAAAAAAATATAACGCTAAACATTGAATTCTACAAACTTGACGTAATAACTAGAAGACTCCCCTGGTACCATCTATCGGAAAAATGCACAATTAGTTCATAATTTACGTTTGTGTTTATATTTCTATTTTGGAATGTTAACTGATGATTAAATTATGTATAACATCAAATTTTCGAGCATTCAATATGGAAAAAGACCACTTATAGATAGTAATCTGATATGAGTTGAATGTTGGCTTGCGAAGTGGGTCGTGCTTGCAGTCAGTTCACAGTTTCCGTGTGACATCTCGGAGTCGGCTGTCACTCTGATCACCTATAACAAAGCTAAAAGATGCTTCGTGTTTGCAATAATCTTTTCAAATTCACATTCTAGCCTGATCCATTGCCAGTACGGGAGTCTCCTGTACTGAGCTCGGATTGATTACACACATGACAACACGCAGCTACAAGAGCTGACGTGACCCCGGCAAATCAGTCACAATCAAACGTTAACAGACGTTTCCTTAGAGGAACGCGGTTTTGGACAAAATGCAATAGTTATTTAAACTATTACATACTTGAAAATGCAAGTAATGAGTATTTATCTATAACCTCATCATATATCCGTTACTGTTTGTTACTTTAGTAGACCAGAGCCAAGTATCGGGACACCCGTACTGACAGTGTAAATAGACATGTTTAGTCTATTGTGAATTTGTTACTTTTCCAAGTAATGTTTAGGTATATAACTATTATTATACATGGTACTAGAACAAAGAATCACACTTACCGTACTCCTTCCAAGCTTACCACAGGATAATGACTGATTACGACTGATCTTTCTTCGTTTTACGAATTTTTTGCATGAGCACAGAACACGTTGCTAAGTAACATAAAAATATCGCTCTGAACGCTTCTTCAATGATTGTTTGGCAACTTGTAGCAAAATAAAGGTTCATTCATGAGATATCACGATTACGGCTGGTAAAGATTGTCCAGGGCATAGCGTTAATTAACGATTTAATAACTGAATTTCCCTAAGAAATTTTATTGTCTATTCTAATTTGTAAAAGTTGTCTTCTATCGTCATAGAGAACAAAACGTCATAGGATAAAAATTTGAGTTTACAACCATCCTTTGCAGTGAAGTGGCTAAACTTTTCTTAAACTACATCCAATAGAAACTGTGACCTGTAGAGTGTAGACCACTCACACACACACTTGTATCCATAGGTCCTTAACTAAATAAACGGTTAAATATTTCCATAAAAAACGGGGTTTTAACGGCGCAAAAACAGTAAGTTTTGTCAGATTTTCATGAAATTCGAAATAAATACATGTATTTTATTGTTATATATAAAAAACTATTTAAATCCATTTAATCATCTCAAAGAAACGGCAAAAAGTGATTTTTCGCTATAACAGCGGAATGAGTGGCCCTATGTTAATAATATTTAAAATGTGTTAACGCTTCAAGATAAGTTATACAACTTGCAGTTAAAGAACATGCAAGTCTGTGAGCGTAGTGAACAGCCTCATAATGCCTGCGGTAACAGAACGGCCGAAGGCCGAAGCGAGGCTGTGAAGAGACGAATTATAGTAACGAATTGCAAAGGAAATTCGATTCCCTCATGCAAGCGGTGCTAAAGCGCTTAGCTGCGTGTCGGCCTGGTTTCAAACCCTGCTGGAACGCTAGTTAATTGTACAAAGGTTCAACACTTCTTAATGTTTAGACTAAACAAATATACCGGGTGATTACAAATGAACTAGACAGTTTGGATAGCCTGTGGAAATTTTATTATTTAAAAGTTTAGATCATTACTTACATCTTTATATAGAAAAGCTTTTTAAGTTTTTATTGAAAATATTTATTCCGGTTACTGATGGTTCTTGGAAGAAGAACAGCCCGTAAACCTTTTCACAAGATAAAGCGCAAAACACGTTCACCTTAAGAGAATCGCGTTTATGCTGTACAGTCTCTCTTGAGGTTTCCATCACTTCTCCATAACCGTACATTACGTCTATTAACTTTTCCACTAATGTGAAAAGTGCATTCATCAATGAAGATTAGGCGATTAAACAATGTGTTGACATTTTCAAGACAATGTTGCATCTCCTGACAAAGATTTGTACGTACAAATGTATTATTGTCATTTAAACTTTGTATACTAACAGTTATTTATAAAGTGTCATTTTCAAACGTTCCCGCAGAATTTTCCACCATAATTTGTACCAACATAAACTTTAAGAAATTGCCACAAACATACATCACTTACTGAGTTGAAATATCCCGTTAATTTTGTAGAGGCTATTGAAGTTGTCTATTTCATTTGTAATTCACCCGGTACATTGCAGATACATTTAAAATACAGAACCGACCATTAAAAGTCCCTTCTTAAAAGAAACGAATTGTAGTGTTGTGGTGAGATTTAGTGCCATTGTATTAAATAGCTTGACAAGTATATATTTTCTTTAAGATTCTAACCTCCTTTTCTTCACCTAAACACCAAAATGATATATGTAAAATTTAATTTAAAAATGTCTAACAGAATGATGCTGCTCTACCATAAAATCGTAGTATTCAAAGAAATCGAATTTGAAGTTTTTATTAGCATTGGATGAAGTATTTACCCAAAATCTACAGGCAAGATCTATGCAACGTTGTTTTGCGGTATCGCTGGGTTAAGGTCTAGGCCAAGTGGCAGAGAGTTCTTTGTAGTCCTAACTTCGAGTATATTTCGTCAAACAAGACAAACTTAACAATTTTTTACCCTAGTAACATCTACCAAAGCAGTTAGAAAAATCAATCATGCAACACTTGAGAGAGACTTGGTACACCACCAGGTGGGAGTACTGATTGAATATACAGGTAGTCAAGGGTACCTTAAGGCAAGATCTGACCTTCCACATAATTTGCAACAGCTGATAGTTTGTCGTCACTGCTTCCGAGAACGGAAATTCAGGCCGAGAAGCAGCTGGTTTACGAACAAGCCATAAATCAAAGTGTGTTTTCATGTAGTGTAGTTACTTACCAGACAATAATGTGGTTTATGTTGGTACTTTACCGGTGGAATTGCTTGAATACCGGTAATAGATCTGATAGAAGCTGAGGCGAGGCAAATCCAACTGTGAGATTAAAGTAATTATTTTAGTTCTAACTCATAATTTACTTTTAAAATGTTGTTTGACAGATTTTTACTAGAACTCAGGAGTTGTTTTTACATAATTGATTGCTTACTTTTTTGTACTGTCTACGCCAACGACATTTTTATTTGACACTTATTTTAGGGTTTGTGGGCATCACAAAACGATTTTAGGAAAGCGGTCCAAATCCCTGTGCCTGCGCCGGGAATCGAACCTGCGAACTTGCGCTTTGCAAGCCGTGACTCTACCCACTGAGCCGCGGACGCAGGTAAATAGTACTACAGTTTTCATCTGCGACTGAATGTTTATAATATATAGTAAACAATTGTTTAATACACTAGATTTATTTTTTTGGTACAGTTTTCACATAATTGTATGGAATTTCTTACCTCACGAATTTAATATGTACGCAACAAGTAAACTTTAAGGGTATGCTGTCGTCTTAGTTGAAATATAACCAACTATGATGTAGTGCATCACAACAATATTTAAGATGTATAACAAGTAAACTATTTTACCGGGAAATTTCTGTAGCTCGGTCTAGTCGGTACGAGTATTATCATAATTATAACACTAGCCTTCGGCCAGCTGGGGGTTTCGCCCCAGACCCCCACTTCGGCCTGCGGCTTCAGTTCCGTTCGCTTCACTCACGGTTCTGCTTCGGCGTCTCGGTTTGGGTGTTCACTTCGCTAATGACTAATCTATTTTAGTTAGGGTATTTACTTGAGAGTTGAAACTTATACACTGTTATTTTTACTATTTTTTGATACTTACATTTACAGCAGCTGGGCTTTTTCTTATGCACTTTGCCTATATGTTTTATCTGAAGCAAATTTAAATTCTTAACAGTGCCAAAACCCCGTTTGTCCACGCCTAACTTCTCTTAGATGTAATAAAAGAGCATGATACACTGAGTGTTCTTAGACCAAAACGAACAATTTATCTCAATTAGGACCTGAGATATGACTGGATAAAGCTAAGAAAACAGGGGAAAAAACCTTTTTTGAGTTAACTTGAGAAGGGTGAAAGTTAAGCGATTTTTGATGTTCGATGACGAATCTATCCATGTAAACCTTTCATTAAAAAAGAAGAAAACCGGCCTGATAGAACGGTCGTACTAATTGCCAGATTTTCATAAATTATTTTAATACTCGTATATAGATTGGCCAAACTACTCGTACGTACTGTTAATTCAACCAAACAATAATTCTTTTTTTATTGACTGAATTTCCTATAAACATAAGTTATACAAAGTGGAAAATTTTAAAGGTTTTAGACTTTGTATAAAATACTTGGAAATTTCTTTTTAGGACAACCAATTTATACGCCTTTAATGTTCAAAACACAACTGTAACTACTTTTGGTATATTTTATTTCACTCGTACATGATACCAATATTGAAGTTAAATTATCCAGCGCTGAATTAAATTGTAATGTAGTACGTTCATAAGTGTTGGTAAAACAGTTGTTGATTGATTACAAATTTTAAATATCTATATTAATATTTAGGCCATTTCGTACGATCCTCCTAAAAAATGCTTAAAATCGGTACAAATATTTTTGTATTGGAATTTGAGTAACCACTTGAAATTTAACTTAAATTTTTATAGGCCTTATAGGTTTACAAGTATAAAATTAACTTTCAAGACAAGTAGGATCTACCCTACTTTATATAAAGAGTTATTGTGCTGCTATGGCCATTTAGATTTATATTGGAACAACCATACATTTTACTTGACAACTATTCAAGGATAAATTAAAATTGTTAAAGTAAATGTATGTGTATCTCATAAAATCTTTTTAGACTTTTTTACTCAAATCTGTAGGTAGTTTTTAATTTTTTAGATACATATTTTTTAATATTTAAAAGAGCAGTCACATTTTTAACCTATATTCTTAACTTATTTTAATCATTGAAAAAACACTAGTCGAAGAACAAGGGTCGAACTCAAAGTTAAACGAAGTAAGGTGCTTATTGGCATTCCAGGATATCAAGGCAATTGTTTCTAACATTCTTTCTTGGCAATCAGCTGGTGTTTGATTCAAAGTTCATCGGGTGAACTGAATCAACCTCCAATAAAGGCGGTAACAGTTAAACCAAAGATAATGCTATGGCAGAGGGATTGAGCAGGAAAATCAACATAGTTTGGCAGCCCAAGCACATAAAGCGTTTTTAAGGAACTATTTTAAGAGTCTCAGGTAGAGCTGATGACGCACGAGGAAGTTTGTTAGTTCTCGAAAATCGCTCGACTGAAGTCGACGACAACGGACAAACTCGAGGATGTGGAGCCGAGGGGGGAGAAAGACGGCAAGTGATGGCAGCGCTATCTGTGCTTAGCTGCTGCAACTAAGCTGATTTTCCTTATTCAGCCATATGGCAGCTATGCACTATCTACTTACCTTAACATCATCTTTGGTGGGAGTGTACATTAGCGGATTTGTGGTTGATTGGTATCGTGCGCGACTCCTGCCTCAGCCATGTGGCTTCTACGTTCAATCTACCCACGATAACATCGTCTTTGGTGTAACTCAATCTTTCTGTAAGATTATGTTTAAACAATCATCAATGAAATAAACGAAAAACTCAGCAGCTTTAAACTAACGCCGTCATTTTCTAACAATAACAAGTCAGAAAATGGTTGGCCTTACGAAGCCAATTATACGAAAAATGACCATGAGCTCACTAGAAATCCGTCATCCAAAACTGATTGTCCTGAGGCAAACTTGTATTAGCTCTGAAACTCTTACATAGTTTATCCATGGCAAAGCACGTGTACTCAGCTAGTAGGTGTATAAACAAGAGGATAGCACAGTATAATCCTAATGGAGAAGCATCACATTAAGCTGAGTTGGATATTTAGAGCGCAACAGTTGGCAACATATGCTTGTCGAGTGACGTCACTGTTATGAACTACGTACATCACATCGCCGAGTTGATAGGGTTTGGACAAAACCTTTTTAAATAACAATCATTATTAAAATGGTTGAAGGAGTTTATTACTATATGAATTAACGGGAAGATATTTACATTGACCAAGAACAAGAAATAGCACTGGCCTTTACGGGTACGCAGTAAGGGTGGAAAAACATGATGTATTCTGGCCAATCAATGTTGTCTACATACGTTATTTGTTGTTACTTCTTTGTTTGCAATTTCCAGTATTTACGAAACTGAGTTCAAAGTGGGTTTATGGAATATGTTAAACTTTAGTTAGAACATTTAAAACTTAAAGTTGACCTTTCGACAACGGCGTTATTTTTGACACTCCGAACTTCTGAATAGTTACTTTTCTGCCCGTACCGCACAACCATTTGGGACAATGGTGAAAGTTATATTACTCGACCGTATGATTGGCTCAAATAGAGTCTTGGGTAATTGCAAAATTATTATATTAAGTCTATTTTGTTGTGTCTATTTTGTTGTGAAATCCGTGTTGCTTTGGAGATATTTGGATTGACAAGCCGCATTGCTGAGGTAGGAAACTCAATATAGTTGAGGCAGCCCACGCATAGAATGCGCTGCGAGTGAATCCTTTTAAGTAGAGCCACCGAGCAAACGCAAGTTCGTTTGTTCTTGAAAATCACCTGATTCGGTACCACTTATCGAACAAACTCGAGCATGTCGAGCCGAGAGAAGAGAAAGACGGCGAGAGATGGCAGCGTTCGCAACGCTCATCTATGTGCTATCTACCTACCACAACATGATCTTTGGTTGAAACTGTTCACTGTCAAAGTGTCGATTATTGACTGGACACAGATAATCAACATCTCGTGAAGTGTGGTGGCGGGAATCACAGATGGTTCCCGGATATTCAATTATTTCCCACCGCTGATATTAACGGTCCGGTGAACATTCATAAGCCTCATTGTTGCACACAGTTAATACATTGCTAATGTTATTATGTTCGTGTCGACGAGTTCGAGAGAAGGATGAACTACATCAACACTGTTTTAGTCATGCTTTATTTCTGGCTAAGACATTTCCGAGAAACAATGTTATTAGGGTGTACATTTTTTAAACGGGTACGTATAACAAAAACGAATGAAATGAAAAACTTCTCTTTGCATCTTCAAGTTTGTGTTAATTCTCCTTTATTTTGAAATGACAAAGGGGCTTTGTAATTAACCACTTTAGGGGGCTCTCCCACCCGGGTTTTAAATTTGGGGTGGGTACTGCCAAGTACGTCAAAACAAACTTCAGGATCCTGGAAAAACATTTCCATAAAGCTTTTAAGAATGTTTCCATTTTTTCAAAAAATATGGTGGGGGGACATTTAAAACTCACCTTGCGGACAGGAACCAAAAATCTCGGGTGACTGTTTCTCCCACGTAATCCGACAAAATTGATAATTTTGGAAGTAAAAACTACTTAAGATTGCCAGTTAGCTGAACTTGCTTCCGGAGATATGACCTGAGGGCCTCAAAGTTTTAAGATTCAAGTTTGAATAACTCACAAAAGTATGGATCTCATTTGTTTGAAAGTTTTCATATAATCCAGTTTGTTTGAAAGATTAATCACTTCACTGGAGCTTTATCGCCTTTATCTAAACTTTATTGAGATGTTTTAACTCAGGAAGTAAAAAAAATATCCAACAATATTGACAACTCAAACTATACGTAAGAGCATTGAATAAACCAAAGATCATGTAGTGGTAAGTAGATTGCGCACGAATAGCCGAGTGCCTGAGGCAGGAATATTATCATAGTTGCGGCAGCCCAATCACAGAGAGCGTGATTCATTTAAAAGTCTCAAGTAGAGCCACTTACGCATGCGCAAGTTCGTTCGTTTTCAAAAATAGCACGATTTGGTTACATTTAAGTCATTGACATTGGATTAACTCTAGCATGTGGTGCCAAAGGGGAGAAAGACAGCGAGAGACGGCTATCTATGCTTTGGCTGCCAAACTACGTAGCATCTATACGCAATCTACTTACCAATACATTATTTTTGAAGACACTAAGACTGAGGAAATAAACTGTACTAAAGTAGGATTCCAGGTTCCAAGTTTTCCCTACTATCATGGGTCCATTGCTCTTTTTGGTGTTTGTTAACGACATACACATCGGTATCAAAAATGGAAGCATGAGTCTTTTCGCCGATGACACAGCAGTAACATTCTCTGAAGCGTCAAAACCCTTGCTGGAGCAAAGAATCTTTTCTGAGATAAATGGTCTTCTACAGTGGTTTACTTCAAACGAATTGAAAGTAAACGCAGAGAAGACTAGCTTGGTTGTTTTTTCTATAAACAACAGAGGGAATGATGGGTTGTCAAGTCTTCTTGGAGAGGCGGAGGTCAACTCTGAGGACTCCACTAAGTATCTTGGCCTTGTCATCGACAAACACCTTAGATTTTCGGACCATGTAGAAAAGGTAGCGAGATCTGTGAGCTCAGCAATTTTCGTTCTGAGAAGATTTTCAGATCAACTCAATACCGAAAACCTCCTCAAAGTTTACTATGGTATTGTCGTTCCACATCTGTCGTACGGCATTCTTCTTTGGGGTTTCAGTTCGTCTAGGATAGAATCATTAAAAAAAGAGCAATATGAACAATTTTCCATTTGAAGAGCCGTGATCATTGTAGAGAGTTGTTCCGAAGTCACAAAATCCTAACGCTTCCGTCAATTTACATCCTAGAAACACTAACTTTCGTAAAAAACCCTTCTCTGTTTCCTATACCCTCAGTAAATCCCAATCTCAACTTACGTAACAGAAGCAATCTCCCAATACCAAGACACCGGACAACCTTTTCTAAACTCCATCTTCTGCAGTGTGGAGTGCGACCTTTTAATGCTCTTCCTGTCTCCCTTAAACAAGAACCTAACAACAACTCATTCAAAAGGCAACTAAAAAAGGTTCTCCTAGACCATGCCTTCTATAAAGTCAGTGAGTTTCTGGACCATGAATGGTTGAGACTGAGTAAGCCAGAAAAACTCGGTACCCCCTAATTGAACAGTATATACATTTTGTCGTGTGCCCATGTACTGTACTTGTATTTTAATGGCAATAAACGATTTGACTTTGACTGTATAATCACTTTGAAAATTGATTGCGGAGATCGAACCCGCGCCACCGGAGTGGTGAACTCCGCAGTCACGCGCGATACCAACTAACCACGGATCCACCACAGTTCGGTTTCACGTAAATCCTTTATTATAGTTCACTGGCAAACACAGTTTACAGATTGACCAAGTTGATTCTAAGTTCTCTGTGGCGGAAAGGGGCACAGAACACAAACCGCGGGAGTGTTCATGATTGGTTAATTTCCTTGAGAACTTGTGTTTAAGCATTGTCAAGCCCAAGTCAGACCACGACTTGACACAGCAAGTTCTGTGATTGTTGTTATCTGATTAACCGAACTTGCCTACAACATGATGACGCACATGTTTATGTGCACCAAACTTACAATATGTTGACAGAGAATCGAGAACAAAGAATTTGTTATTTTCATTCAATCAAGGGGCAATACTGCATCCAGGGAAGAAAACTATATTTGATTTTGAAGAACCTACTACTGACACAGAAACGAAAGTTCTACAAAAGTGAGTATTTTCATCGTAGCGTGAAAAAAGTATGATATTATGATGTTTATGCTATGTTTAAAAGTTCTACTACAAAATGGCGACCAAAGATAAGATGAGATTATCATTATGGCCGGAAAATGTTAATTTGAAAATGTTATACAGTATTTCAATACTGATCATATGAACTGATCATAAAACTTGCGTTTTGCAAGATTGAGACTGAAATTCAAGAATGAGATATTTAAAATTTGAACAAAATACTTAGGTAATGTTTTAAATATCGGAAGAAAATGGCTAGTTTTAACCCACGTGGACTTACAGCAATTGCTGAGCCGTAAAAATATATCGAATATTACATATCTGACCATAATGAAACTTTAATCTTGTTAAAATAAGTAACTATCAAGTAGAAATACAGTACATAGAAAAAATATCAATTCGAAAAGGGTATTTATGCATTCATCCATCATTGTTTATGTGTTACTAAAGATAATGTTATGATAAGTAGATTACGCACACGTCACATGTTGGGTGCTGTTGAGGTTGAGGCAGCAAAATCAACATAGTTTGGCAGTCCAAGCACAGATAGCGCTGCGAGCGCTGCTTCTCTCGCCGTGATTCTTCACCTTCAGTTCTACATGCTCGAGTTTGTCCGACATGACTTAAATGTGACCAAATCGTGTGATTTTTAGAACGAACGAACTTGGGCGTGCGTCAGTGGCTGTATTAGAGACTCTTAAAAGAATTCCCTCGCAGCGCAATCTGTGCTTGGAATGCCGCAACTATGTTGATTTTTATGCCTCAGCTACTTGATTTCAATCCTCAATCTACTTATCACAACAGAAATATGGACGAATAACATTTAGTTTAAAATGACATCTCAAAATCAGAAGCTATTTTACACAAGTGAAACATGTTCTTCAGAAGAAGCAATAACTGTTTAGCGTTTCTAAGTTGTCTAAGTCCCTAGTGACTTAAACATGCCAGGTAAACACTTATACAGATAGAGAAGGGAAACCAACCTTCTTGCTCTATTTCTACTCTTGCAAGTATTTCTTTAGAACACTTCCACAGAAAGTATCTTTATATTCTTCCCTATGTTTGACATTTTTAAATCTGTTGCTATATCAAATTGTCTCTTGTAACGCTCAATGTTAATTAATTTCCTATTAGCGTATATCTTTGTAACATATTTCCTTGAAAGGTAAAGTTTAGTTCGTTATGAGTTTATTTATGCATTTAACTTAACAATGTTTCGGATAACATGGGTCTCAATAGTGTATTTCATCACTAGGTCCTAAAGTGACACTTTTTGACACGAGGTCAAGTTAACGTCCGAGGTGCAGCTGAAGACGTTAAATGACCGAGATGAACGATACTTTTTGTCATGATGCAAATAATACTGATAAATAATTGTCAATACATGTTTTGATATTATTAAAAAAACCTAAGTAAACATTTCTTTGAACTCAGCAGTTTTCCTAGGGAGAAAAAGCTCATAAAAACAATACTTTATTTACCTGGGTATAAAAGTGACACTTTAACACTGTAAATACATGAGTCTAAAGCAGCTGTTTTCAGAGAAGAACATCAAAAAAACTATATTTTGGATGAATTACCATGCAGATACGTAATATTGAAATTGAAATTGGGCTAAACGTTTTAAAGCTAGTAACCATAAGCTATTTGAACAAAGACCTGAGTTATTTTTCCATAACCGCTAATTTGTAGAGCAGTTTATTACAAGTGGCCAGGAGCTAATACTAAAAGCTATATACTATTTAAATTTCAAATAACTAGCCTAGAAATCAATACAACATGCACGCAAAATTAAAAAATTCATTCGAACTAAGCACATTTACGTCGAGTGAAAGCTGCCAACTGCCTGACTGCGGACGACCAATCACAGGCGTGTATCATACAGACCACTGTAATAGAAAGCACAAAAACAATTTTTAATGAACAACCAATAAAGGTAAAGACACAAAGGGCTTAAAATAACTAACAAGATTTTAGAGTCGGTGACACGGTGAGTCATGAAAACAGATTAGTGGGTTAATTAAGCCTAAGAAATGTGGGCTACTCACATATGTGTTGGATACCTACTAAAGAAGTCATTTTAATTATTTGACTTCTTTAGTATCCAACACATATATGTGGAAATCCTTTCCTTACAATTTTCACCATATTAGAGAACGACTTTAAAATTTAAGGACAAATATACCCCAAACTATTTTGAACACTTTGATAGGTATGACTTGTAAACGAAACCCACACAATCCATGTTTCTGTGTAAAATGACAACATATGCATTTGTATATGTGGATATCCTTGTGTTGACATGCAAATGGGACATGCGGTGTGTTTTGACATTTCTGAGCAACAATCAAAGCGTCATCTGGCCTTGTTTGCCCAACTCTGCTACAGTTTAATGTTTTGTTCTTTTACATTATGTTCTAATTTAATCTGTTTTTATTTGATACTTTGTCATGTAACATATAGGAAATATGTTTAGGAATACCATATCTATTTTGAGTAAAATAATTAGCATTAGTGAGGTTTTTATATGTTCAAATAGAAGTTTCCGCTAGTAAAAAACAATGTTTGCAATGTCATAGGGCATATTGGGAGTATGGAAAATATAGAAGGCAAATTGAATGCAGAAATCGTCGGAATAGATTTCCAACATTGAGTAGAACCTCTATAACCTAACTGTATTCAATGGTTAATCTTCGACGCATTGTTAATTGATATTATAAATGAGTCTATAACGATATGCTGAGTAACTGTCTTACTGTATGGGTTTAACTACACACTTTTATCTGTATGTTGTATCTAGTATTTACTTTATTAATACAGATATTTGAAGACAAAATGTGTGGACCGAACCATAACTTGAACCCGGGTCTCTCATTTGCTGCGTGGTTAATGCTGATATATAAAAAAACAATATTATTTTCTCAACCAAAATCTTGTTTTTTTACAATTTGATGTAACTTGATGGACGATTGAAAGGTACAGCGAAAAGTTCTTATTAATCAAAATGATTAAGTGAGTGAAATCTTCTATATTTCAATGCATATCTTATTTAAGAAGATCTATCTGGAATTATATGATATATCTGGAACACATTTCTTTCCATTAACGATCACCGGTCTTTCATTGTTAGAGCTGTCAAACAGACTTGGATATCATTCGCATCTAGAAAGATGATAAATTGTTAATTATATAAACAGTTGTTGGTAAATAAATCATCCGATTCAAGTAAACCATTAATTTTTTGAAAACAACAGGGGTTTTGGCGTTAAATTGAACCCGAACTGTTAGCAAGTAATTACAGCTTGATTTTCAAAAATTCAAATTTGCATTTCTTCTGGTTAGAATGGGAGTTGTATGTGAAATTCATGTAGAGACTGATACATGTAGAAATCGCCTCATCTTAAACGTACTGTATTTGACAATCTTGGTGTACTAGTTTTACTTCTATCAAGTAATATACATTGTCATATAGTAATTGTCAAATAATTAACAATTATTCGTCGTGGTTAAGTGGTAGAGAGGATTATAAAGTCCTAACTTCGTCAAGTAAATAATAACTTTTCATTTCATTTAAAATGTATTGTTTCTACCAGTAATAAACGAAGAATTATATTTTTCGTATTCCGGCAAGCTTGTTTAACATATGAATTTCCGAAATTTCCAAACTTAACTAAAAACAAGGAAAAGCCTTTACACAAGTTTTCTGTTTGAGCAAAAGTTGAGTTTAACTTTTCTGAACGTTTCTCTTTTATTCCGCTTCACTCTATGCAAGCTTCTTTACAGATTTGATTACAATAACCTTCCTTATATTACTTGTGATTTTGCTTCACGTTAATGTACGAGTGTAATGGTTAACAGTTGTACACTTTAGCTCTCAGTTTGCAAGTACTGTTGGTGACATGTTGGACATGTTATACAGCATTGACATGTTCACACAGGTATTGTGTAGCAATGATTGAATATGTGTATAACATGACAATGTAGCATTAACAATCAGGCCGTATACAGGATGTTAAACTTTACAACTTTATCACTCTTCTCTTTAGTTTAATTACTATTTATATGGACGTCGTGTTGGTTTTTATTAGATATAGTGACTCAAATAACTTTGGCGAGTGTGGCTTAATGCTAATTAATTTGAATTTAATTGTAATTAACAAACAACAACAATATAAAAAGCAAAATTGAAGAATCGATATCAAATACAGTTTCTGAAGGAACCAACGAAAATCTCTATACCTACAAATAAAACAAGGAAGACAATGTTAAAGCTGTAAAGGTTTTATTAAAACCTGGCCCTTCTGCATCATGTCGGGTGGTTTGTTTATTTGTGCCATTACTCAATTTATTTGTCAAATTATTAAGTTTTTTTGCCTTTTCGCGACTTATTCTGTCCAAGATGTTTAGCCCGCAAATGTTAGTAGTAAGCGAAACACGACATTTAAACAAACTCGTACAATACGTTATACATGTTTTATTACTCTCAAACAACCGTCAACGAAAACAAGCACTGGATTTGAAAGTTAATTTAGTGATTTTTGAGATCATAATTATTGTAATATAGGTTAATCAAAGTGTTTGCTGTTAAAGTTATACAAGTGCACGACAATTTTAGCTGAATAGTAAAAGAGGCTACTACTGTTGTGCTTTTATTTTCAATCAACCTCATCAATTTTTCGAAAATTAAACAACAAAGCGTAATGTATAGGTTTTAGAAATTATATTACAAACATAAATATCAGAATACTGATCATAAAGTATCGTTGTTCAGCATCAAATACCTTGTTAAAATAATAAGCATTAAGATATAACTCCAAAGTGAAGTGGGTGTTCTTCTCCCACTTACACCCAAAAATAGATTCGTGCATATTGAGCATAATATTATAATAATGTTGCAAATACAACGGTTAACAATAACGCTTATGAAAGTTCATTGGACCGTTATTATCAGCTGTGCGAAATTTAAATTAGATAATGTCAGTACTCTGTGGCATTCACGCCATCGCGTTATCTGTGTGCTGTGAAGCATCAAGCTGTGGCTGGCTCATATGTTTAACGATTTACTAACAATTATAATTTCTTCATAAGAAAATCCATTATAGTCTGTCCGATTCGACTTGACTCCCGTGCGTTAAGGTGACTTCGTCAATGGTGTACGTACGGTTATCAGCTGTGACTTAAATATTTGATCTAATAAGCAAGCTGATTTGGATTTGTGTTTTATTGATGCCCCAAAAGGTAGCAGTTTAGTCGGTCGATTTGTCATTGGGATAAACCAAAGATAATGCTAAGCAGATTGCGCAGGAAAGTGAACATAGTTACGACAGCATAAGCACCGGGAAGATCTTTTAAGGGTCTTTAGTAGAGTTACTAACACACGCGTAAGTTCGAAAAAACGCATGAGTTTTGGCCACACTTAAGTGACTTAAATGTGGAAGCATGTGGAAACGATGGGGAGAAAGACTGCGAGAGACGTTAACGCTCGCAGTGCTATCTCTGCTTGGGCTGCCGAACTATGTTGATTTTGCTACCTAAACCATGTGGCATCCATGCGCAATCTACTTACCATAACATTAACTTTTAATAAACTGTTCTTGTGGAGAACCACACAGTTTCTTTATAGATACAAAAACACTGACAATTTGAGCAATTTACCCCTCCATGTTTAGTGGACTGGGACTCGTGGCGTGGTCCTGTAATCCAGCGTCATGGAGGTCAGGTGTTGAAGATGATATAGGTCTAAAGTCTAAAGCGGCTTAGATAGTCTCAGTGATCATTTGATGATACCCGCATCAACTCCCACCATCGTTTATACATATCATATTAGACAATCACCTGCGTGGTTCGGAAGTCACGTTAAGCCGTTGGTCCTTGTATTTCTATTTGTCATTGGGCTATTAATTAATGACCCATTCTAAGGAAGAGTTGGCCTTAGTTTGTAACAAGACCTCACCTCATAACTCATTACTACCACTCATCACACTCATCCTTCACCACATATTTGCCTTAAAATACCCTCATGAGAGTGGTCGGCATCTCAAATAGTTATAGTGAAACTAGTGCTGTTTGTTTTATTTATCAAAAAGAACTCATTGAATTGAGTGATAGTGAAATCCTAACTCTAAATTAATAGTGAAAGGATGTTAAATAAAAAAGCTAAACCTTCTTCAAAAATATTTGAAAAAAGGTTCTAAAAAGGGAAAAGCAATTTAATGACAAAATATCATGTGTCCTAGTCTACCACACACGTACCCACTTTGTACGACCAAAGATCGGTTTCAATTCCTAGTTCATAATGAATTAAGATTCCACTGATAATATTTGAGGTAAAACAAGCAATTTTTAAGATAGCTCACTATGCCTAGAATGTTTCATTTCGATGGGTGAAATATTAGATAGTTTTCAAACCCAAGAACAACCACGAGGCATAGAAATTGTCCTAGAAAGATTTGCAGCTCCACTTCAAATATACAGTAAAGTTGTCTCTCATATAATTGGATCGACGATGCTTGGAAGGTTATCGGTCAATAATATTTCATTGATTTCATATCCCCCACTACTTGTAGTTGTTTGACAGTAAGAAAAATCCTATGTTTAAAAACATCTCACGTCATTATTTGCTAACAGTGTGCGACTTGTGTTCTATCAGACCAAAGTCATTATGTTGCGTCTGCACATAGGCTATGTAAGTACGGGGGTTGATGGTAAAATGTCACTCCTGGAAAATTTTCAAAAAGTGACTTTCTCAGTTTTTTTACATTCTTCTTTCAAACTTTAATTAAAAACAGATTTAGCGATTCTCTTAAGGGAAATTTTAAGAAAACTTGGTTTTTTACTGATTAATATTTCTATAATTTAATACAGAAGAGAAAACTTGTATACTTTGAGTACAGTACGTTTACTAACTAATAGACAATGTTACTACCCGGCTACCAGTGGTAGCAAAAGTAGCCCAGTAGTAGCACAGAGCTACCCAATGCTCAATAGGATAGAATGATTATTGAAAGCCTTCAAACTCAATTCAATACCCCGAGATCAGAGAAGACTTGGGGCTTGATATGATGACAACGGCCTTCAGCAACAATAGTAAAGGAAGAAGATATCAGACTTATTGTCAAGACATTGTAGACATCAAGTTTTATTTAGGTTTAGAACCTTATTAAATGATAAACCATTTTCAGGATTTTATATGGTTTTTTATTTTACCATGACAAATAAGTTTATTTTGGTGTACATACAACGATTTGGTTTTTATACTGAATAAATGAAAGTTAAATGAAAGATGCCTGATTTCGACACAATGTAGACTTACACAAATGTATTCTAAGTTGTAAAATTAACGATAGCTGTAAGTGTTAAAATTAATAAAAGAATGGAGGGCTTAATATTTTTCTATCCCCGCATTTACAGACTATATTGTCACCTTTGGATCATTAAAACAGGCTCTAAATGAATAAATGAAGAGCTTAATATTTTTCTATCTACACCACTACTGGCTATTGACCCTTTAGATCTATGGATACGCGTGTATTGATTCATAGTTAATATGTTGGGATTTATTTTTACTGAAAAACGAAGCATGTTAATATTTTTTATTGTTTATCAAATGAGAGAATACATTTTGTTATAGTTTATTTATTGAAGTGTGTTGTTGAGTTTTAAATACTGGTACGGTAGTCTTCCATCGTTTAAAAAAAGAAAACTATCTGCAATCTGTTTCAAAAACATTAGAAAATACGCTAGTGTAAAGATAATCGGCATAATCTGACAAGTCACCCACCGCCAAACAACATGAATTCAAAATAACTAGCCTAGAAAAGTTAGGATATATTAAAAAAAAGAGAAACCAAGCACGTCCACGGTCCAACGACTGACTGGCCGGGAGCAGTGGATTACCAATCACAGACGTGTATCAGTCTGACTAGTTAAACAGATAACACAAAATTAACTCTTTATGCACAGTCAATGGAGGGGAAGAAATTATTTGTATGTGAAATAGTACTTGTAGTAGAAAGAGTCGTCATTTATTGTTTTGAACATAATCAAGATTAAAATCCTATACATCTATAGGAACTTATACTTACAAGTTTTGGTTTTCCAAAATTAATGTTGATATACGGTAGCTGTGAAGGGTGATTATAAAAAAGCTTTACAACTTTAATACTGTCTTCTAAATTTATCATTGACCATAGGACCTTTCAAAGCTCACTCTAAAAACTTGGTTTAAGTTAGTATATTTATAATCCTCCAAATCGCTCAAAACAATTAACTGAATCCTTGAAGCGAAGATTATTGGCAAATGGTAGATTATATTTGAAAAGCACAAATAACAAGTCAATATTTGTGATTTATTAATCAGCGCTTTCGACAATCATGCTGCCACCTTCAGGCATTTTTTTAAAATAAAAAATATAACTTGTTATTATTAGAAATGTAAGAAAGGGTGGACTAGTAAACATTTTGTTATCATTTAAATGTATGTAACTTTTGCTTTACCTAAAGATGGCACCATTACTGTCGAAAGCACCAGAAAATAAATCATAAATATTGGCTTGTTTGTATTTTTTTCAAATATAATCCAAACAATCAACTATTTAGAATAATGTTTGTCAGAATGATGTTGCAACTAAATAGTTTTCCTTAAATTACTCATTGGGTTAAAAATTATTTTATTTGGCTCACTGTGCGAACATATACAAAATAACACTTGAATATTAAAGTCAGACATTACTTTCTTGTTAGTAGTTATTTAAAACACTCTGTATAGTCTATATCTCCACTTTAAAGTATAGTATCGGAAAACATGTGATGAAGTACAAGTGACGTCACTCGACAAGCAGATGTTGCCAACTGTTGCGCTCTAAATATCCAACTCAGCAGCTTAATGTGACGCTTCTCCATTAGGATTATACTGTGCTATCCTCTTATTTACACAGCCATCGAAGTTTTAATACACATCAATCTACATAATTATAACAAGCTGAGTTGGGCACAATTTATTACAACTGATATTTCGTAATTTTTAAAACAATAATTCTTTTAATGGTTATTACCTTTGTCACTATCCTCTTTTTTGTCGAAGGACAAAGGCAATAACCATTAATTGTTGAATACTATCCTGGGGCTAATATGAATGATATAATAATTCTTTGTTTAGAGTTTGTTATTGACGATGGGAGGATTTTAGAAGTTGAAATATTATTGCGGACATTTTCCATCGTTAGTGAACAAAACGATCACGACGTCTCGGGATCTGCAATCTGATCCCGTCTTCAGGTGAAAACAACCTAAAACTTAACACAGAACATTAGAAGATGAGCTATCCTAAAGTAGTCAGCGTAGCTGATCAATCAAACTCTACCAAACAACATGTAGTTGTTAAGTCAAACAACAAATTAAATCTTAGAATTTAGGAATAGCCTAGAGAAAACAAAACTGCAATATTACAAACACAAGCCACACTATGAAAGTAAACAAGTCACCGGAGTAAATTCAAAACGAATCACAAAACACGTCCACTAACTGAACGAGCTAACCCTAGACTAACTGGTTGGCCCCTGCCAGGCCAATCACACACACTAGCAGCAGCAGGCTAGCCAACTGTAACGAAGAAACACAAAAATCCCTATTTATGCACAGCCAATGGGAGAAGGGGGCGACTTACATGAGTTAAGTTATCTGTGGCCTGTTTTGCGTCCTTAATACCATGCTATGAGTTTTTGAGTTGTTTCTTGTTGAAAAGTTACTTGAATATTATGGTTGTCCCTACGCTTAAGTTCATTTTTAATGAGCGGTAGCCAGAGGGGCCTTATTTCAACGTCGTGATCCTTTTTGTTCACTAACGATGGAAAATGTCCGCAATACTAGTTCAACTTCTGAAAACAATAATCTTAGGTTGGGCTTCACGTGACTGAACAATGTTTGATTGGTTCGCTGTGGACCCCGCTTCCTTGTGATGCCAGTGTTGGTTACCAGGGTGCGCTACTAGGCGTAGTTACTCATTTGCTTACGCAGCTGAGAGGACTGCGAGAAACTTGAGGTGCAAAGTCAATTCGCCTAGAGCGGGATTTGAACCCGCAACTTCAAGCTCCGGAGACGAGTGGCAGTTCGACCTGTGACGTTTACTTATATTTGTTCAGCGATAACCTTTGAATGGGATCACTAAAATATCACTAAATCACTATTTGAGATGCCGACCACACTCATGAGGGTATTTTAAGGCAAATATGTGACGAAGGATGAGTGTGATGAGTGGTAGTTATAAGTTATGAGGTGTAGTCTTGTTACAAACTAAGGCCGACTGTTCCTTAGAATGGGTCATTCATTATTAGCCCAATGACCAATGGAAATACAAGGATCATGTTTTGTATAAGCTATAATACAAACCATTTAATTATTGCGGTTAAAACTGCATTAAAATATAAAACACGTACACGATACACATAAGACCAAACGGCTGAAAATATCGAGTCGAATCAGAAACCTTCGAATAGCTCGGTAAATTAACAATGTAAAAGATTACACTAAAACTCTAGCTTTGCCAGACTTTAACATCCGTCATCATTTCTCGCTGTGAAATATTCTCCTTGTAAGTCACAAAACCCAATCTGAGCCTGGCACATTTTTGAGACGAAGTAATGACACTATGAATATTTTAGCATAACTCTGGTGGATATGTCCGTAATGATGCGTGCAAAGTGTTCAAGCCCTGTGATATATCATGGCTAAGAGAGGCTGATGGTAATGGTTTAAATGTGTAAACATGTTTCTGTAAACATATCCAGATTCAAAAGAAGATTTTGGTTATTTTATAATTTACAAATTAGGTCAATAAGGTTAAATTTGTATTTAACATGCGCTTTCTAAGTGCAAAACGTCATCGTCAGGCTTGCTACATAAATCAAAGTAAATATCTACACAGTTAAAAAGTCAGAAATAAAAATAGTATAAAATATGAACTTGTGATTTTCAAATAGATTAGATCAAATACAATAAAAACTGTTTTACATGTACAAGAATTTAAAAAAGCCCTCAAATTATTAAAACAAAACCCAAGTACTTAAATACCTGGGAGTCGTATTTTATTCATAGTGATACTAAATATATATTTTACTCATTAATGAAGACGGTTTGACAATGAACTCAAAGTTATTAGAATAGTATTAAACCATGATTTTATTTTATAGCTTCTATGCATGTAACACCTGTTTTATTCAATTGAATATATTAAAATATTACACATGTAACAGTTTAACTTTGGACTTTTTAGCTCTGTCCTTGTTTACTGTTGTTTTGATTTATTGTTTTAATTTATTGAAGTCCTGCTTAGGTATTATTTACAAGAATTTTCCTAAACCTGATTTTACAAAAAGAGTTTACAAAATATTTGAATTAAGCTATTTGTTCCAAATTTTGATATGGTGGGCGGTCATGACATAACTGTTTCGTCATGTAAGACCATAGACAATAGACATAAATAACTTTGATAATTTAATAAAACGCATAAATATTTCCATGTTGTAGGTGCAAGTGTTTGTAGTGAAGCTAATTATAAAACGCTGCCAAGTGTAATGATTGCAGAAGTTGAAGAAAACTCTTCTACAACCGCAGCAGAAGTTGAATCACAGCTGGGGTAATGACTTAGAAAAGGATCTGGCTTAAAATACCTGTGTTTCGTTTAGCACTACAGGCTTGTCCGTACAACGCAGTGATTTTCGTGTTTTATAACCATGGTAAAATTGTCAGAGACACAATTTATTAAGTAGTTTTGAGTAATTTAAACCTAATCAGGGTTAACATGTTAACCGGCTGGCGTTTAAACAGGCTGATGTATTTTGTTAAAATGAAACAAAGTTCGCACCGGTTGTAAGTTCGATCCCCGCAGTCACCCGGAAGGTTTACTCTTCTGTAACGTTAGGTAAAGGTCGAGGCTTAGCGCTTTAGGGACTTCGTGCACTATTTATTGCGTCGGTAATCACAAAGAGTGGTTCACTTAAAACGCTTTACACAGTAAAATGGATGCGCACTTATTGGTTAGGTGCTAATACTGTAGGTTATGAAGGAATACAGACAACGCTTTTGCAAAAGTGGTGCATACCCGTGTGCCTGGACCAGGATTCGAACCCCATGCCTGTACACACTATTGACTGCAACTCTCCGACTCAGATACAAATACAGGAAGTCGTAACCATCGAAAATAAGATATATTTTTCTGGTCTGGAAAATAAAGACAACCAATACAACAAACTATAAAAAGCCGGATTTGTTTATTTCAACCAGTTCGGCTTTGACAATCGAGTGACGAAGTAGAACAGCTCTAAAGGTTAGTCTTGTTAAAAATACAACGCTTTTAATTAGTTTTGACTTTTGACTGAAAAACAATACATTATGTATATATTATATTTTCAATTTTCAGTTTTCATTTTATGTATACAGGGTGAGTTTTATATGTCCCCCCACCTTAACTTTTGAAAAAGGAAAATCTGTTTGAAACCCTTTTAGGGAATGTTTTAATATGATTATTAAGTGTGTTTTGAGTATTAAGTTGTTGTAGGGGTGTACTTTGCGTCACCCACCCCACCCAAAAACCAGGAGGAGGGCCCCCAAAATTTTTAAATTGCAACCTCCCCCCCTTTGTGGCACCTTAAAAGAAAGGGAATTTCAATACGAATTCAACGACGTAAAGAACAATCTTTTATCTATACTAGTTTGTTTGTAATACCTGTTTAAAGATTGCAAGAAATCAGCTTTGAAATACCATTTTCACATACAAGTCTTTTTAAATGGCAAATATTTCTCAAAAATCTTTAAAAGGAAACATCTCAACCCTATTATAACAAAATCGCATATTGTATTTTTAAGAAACATTTGTTATAACACATCTTTTTAAATATGATATCTAGCAATTTAAACCTGATTTCTGGTCATTTTCAAGCGGGTATTATAAAAGAACAAGTGGAGATAAAAAATTGTTCTTTGCGTCGTTGAATTTGTATTAAAATTCCCTTTCTTTGAGGTGCCACAAAAGAGAGTTGCAATTAAAAAACTTGGGGGGCTTTCCCCGTTCTTATGACGCAAAGTACGTCAAAAAAACTTCAGAATTCTATAAAAATATTCCCCAAATGGTTTCAAAAATCTTTCCCTTTTACAAAAGTAAAGGTGGGGTAAGGGCATATAAAACTCACCCTGTATAACCAAAGCAATAAAAATACGTAGCCAAATAACAATAATACATAAAGCATCCTATGGATCCTGTAATCACAGTTGACGTCAGATCGTCATAATTTTCCCGTTATCAGCTGTCAACAGTGACGTAATGATAAGCTCTCGTAATCTGTGAGTGATATCCTCTGAGTGAATTAAGGTCCGAGTTGGCTGATATAAAAGTGATGTTTTGGGGATTTCAGGATAATTATTAACTTAGATATTGATAGCGTAAAAACGTGATATACGGACTAGTTCTGTGGAAAAGTTGCGCAAATTTATATTTTTCTGAAATATGTATAAAACCGTAGCTTGTACGGTTGCAAAACTGCAAAATAGAGAGTTGAGCAAACTAGCAAAGGTTTGAAACTGTCAAAACTGTCAATATTTTTGGAAACATGTACATGTTTTGAAAGATGGAGTGGGAAGATTTGAATAAATCGAAGTTTGTGTGTCAGGTATAGATGTCAGAATATTGGTGAAAATTTTACAGGGTGCCACAACAATGGGTAGCAGAACCAGATTCTACATGCAAGAGTAAATAAAAAATGTCCTTATAACATTTTTTATTTCAGCTTAGTTTAGCCGTAATCAGCCATTTTGTGAAATTTTGAAAATAATTAATAGCCTAATTCAAAAATATTTTGAGATATTTTTGTGAAATTTAGAAAACCTTAATTGGTTTTTTAATAATATTTTCCAAAAATATTGTTATCCATCTTATTTAGTTTCAAGATGACGGTTATTTAAAAATATCAAAGTCAAATTTCAATTTGATTCCATTTGACTTTGAAATTTTTAAACGGCAGCCATTTAAAATGTAATAAGTTAGATACAAAATATTTTTGGAAAATGTTATTAGAAATTGAAAGAATTATTCCAAGTTTCACAAAACTATTTCACTGCGAGTTTTTTAGTTATTAGTTATTTTCAAAAATTACAAGATTTTATAAGGTTCGAAATTTTTACATGTTACTCGACCCACTTTTGTATGTAGAATCCGGTTCTGCACAGCGCGCTACACATTTTTGGACACCCTGTATATAGTTAGTAGGATAATCGTTAATTAAGGGATTCATATGATGTTGACGTGAGTTGTTCTGAAAAACATTGTTCAATGAGATACACAAGAAATAAAGGCATTTTTATTTATTTATTTATTTTAATGACGACTGCATGCAATGGAACATTTCTTTAATACGTCTTAAATAGTTAACTCTTTGGTTGTACGAGTATTGTAATTTTAAATACTTTCAAAACACTGTATAAGTGTAGGGTTTTACCACAGGTGTTATACATTGTTTGTTTAAGCCACGAAAAAAAACTATTTTTATTCACAGGTGTTATGATATTTACTGGGAGAATGACCGGGAGCGCCAAACGTTACGAAATTCCCCTGGAGAGAGCGAGTTCCAATCTCAGCGTAGTCACTTACATTTGCTGTGTTGTATGACCGTAGTGGAAATTCTGTTGAAAATTGACTTTAAATCATTATTAAATTGCCTTTGGAAAAAGACGATTGCATAACATGTTCAATGTTGACGCAATAAACAATTTATTTATTTATTTAGATATTCATGCCGTTAGCATGGTAAGACTCAGACCCGGGACCGTGAAATGAACACCCATCCTGACCGCCAGAACAGGTTTTGAGCATTTTTACAAGACTTTTATAGTTTTTTTTACATAATATGTAGATATGTACAGGTCTCTACAGATCAAATTTATTGTCAGATTGTCATGACAATTAGTACAAATGTTCCTTTTGTAAATATCTCGGCCAAGTTCGCTTGCCAGCGAAATCGGGCTACCGGAAGTATCCTTTGGGGGGGATTTCGGTCAAAAGGTTGGTTTTAATGATAAGAAAACAGTACATTTCATCTGTTTTCGATGACATTTAAAATAAACATGTATTTTTAAAGTATAAAAATGGCGGCCAAAAAATTTTTTGGATATAACAACGTTATTAGTAATTCGATTTCAATACAATTTAAAATGCGTATTACCGTTACGATATGTAATAAAACGAGCAGTGAAAGAACAAGTAGGTCTGAGGCCGAAGGCCAAAGCGAGGCTGTAAACGGATCGAATAAGAATAACAAATTGCAAAGGAAATTAGATTCACTCATGCAAGAGGCGCTTTAGCACTCAGCTAAGTGTCAGTCTGTTTTTAAAGTGGAACAAACAAAAAATTGTTCTGTAAAGTTATAGGAAATATAAACAAACACTCCAATAATATTAGGTTTATTTGATTAGACCTTTCACGAACAATGGTCGCATCATCAGACCAACGCAGAAAATAATAAAATAAACCTTACATTATTGAAGTGTATGTTTCCATACTAAATTATTTATAAATTACAATTAAAGTGTACTTTAAGAATAATGAAAACTTTCACTGAAAGCGACATGATAAGGCATGAAAACTGCAAATTGTTCATGTAAGTTGCAAAGTTCTCTTGGGTTCCTGACGCAAAGTTTGTGTTGAGTAGTAGATCAGTATGTGGAAGTCAAGCTCGGACGTAATACAAAGATCAAAACCCAAGAGGACAACCATGGAGATAATTAAGCCAGTGCTACATACTTTTCAACATTTATTTGCAAAAACTTAAGTCTATTTTATCACAATCACATCATATTTTATGTATAAAAACATTCAATTGGTGTCTGTATGATTTCTTACTGATGTAAAACATAGAGGATAAGCAGTCTATACTCAAAAGTCAGAAACCTTTGACAATTATAACGAACAGTTATGAGAAATTTAATAGAAGATACGTTTGTGCCTATTAGAACTTTAAGAATTACGTGTAGCCTAAAAGGTAAAGAATGTTAGTAAACAGTCAAAATATGCGTATTTGATATTTTGAGTTAAGGGGGCGCAGTCAGGACGCTAAATTGCGAGAATCTGACCAGCTAAAGTAGAAACAACGGAATTCCAAAAACTATTTTTGTAACAATTAATTTAACTTTTAGTTTATATAAGAAGAACGCCAAGAAAGGCTACAAGAATTAGTCAACAGTTTTAGTTGTATTCTGTTAAAGGTTCTAGATATTATCTTTTAATGTTAATAGACTTTAAAAAAACATGTGGTATCATTTATCAAGATTCATGACCTATTGTTAAATACCTTAGTAATTGAAAAGGTTGTCTTACATCTCATAGTATGTATTTGAATATTAAGTTCAATTGTTCAAAATCTGGCTAGTTAAATATGAGTTACTACAATAAGATGTAAAGAGATTAATTATGTTATATTTAGAAATAGACATTTCAAAATGTAACAGAGCTATGCTACAAGATAATAAGGCATGGAACTTGATGAATATTTACATTTAAATCGTCCTCTTTTAAAGAAATAAGAATAGATAAAATAATATTGTGCAAAGTCGTAACTAAACTATAAAGCAAAAGAACGATTATGGATAATCACCTTTGTTGAAAATAACTAGCTAAAAGTATAAAAATACGTAGTTTTACTGTATTAAAAATATAAGACTAGAAAATTACGACTAAATTCGAAAACGTAAAAAGAAAATGAACTAAAAACTTATTTTTCTTATGGTACACTAGTCTAAACAACATTTTATTTAAAATAGTATTATTATATAAACTCTTATGAAGTTAAAGATAAATTTTATTCTTGGTTGATTACAGCGCAAGAGTGAAAGAGGGATTTTATCTTTGTACATCGGTGGGATGGTGTATAAGTTATCAATAAACTTGTAAGGATATTACCTCAAGGTACGTCAAAACCTACACTACAAAGGACAAAACTGAACAAAAGCCATAAAGGTTTTATTTAAACTGCACAATAAAACATACAGTTTTGTAGATTTTAATTATGGACATGATTTTTCAGAACTGATAGATGGAAGAAGTGTCTAATATTAAAGTTTTTTAATGAATGCATACAGGCCTATGCATGTTCAATTCTTTGGTTGTTTGCAGGTGCGTCGAAGTTATTATTGATTGAATTTATTTGCTAGTTTTAAGTCGTCTACTGGAGGTCTTTAAACAGTTTATTCAGAAATTTACGGCATTCAAAATATCAGAGATTGGCCTTTGTTGATATTTTGAGATTTAGAGTAGTAAATTTGATTTAATCGAAACCCAACTGGCTGCTAATAATCAGTTAAGATACAACACATGCAAACACGCCTCAATAAAATAAGGTAAAATTAGTATTCAATTTGATATTGCAATAACCTTTCTATTTTTGTATTGCAATAAAAACATTTCTTCCATGAAAATAAACTTCGGTACCACATTAAGGACAATCTAGTGGAATTTTCCTGAATCTTAGGTGTACTACCAAAAACTCAAACTAATGGTTTTCCCAAACAATAACAATTCGTTTAATGTCAAATTTTTACAATAGTGATTGTTTTTTGACAGTATCCTAAATACCACAGGTAAGACTTTAGCCTAATTAAACTAACTGAAATCAATGAACTGAAAAAATAAATTTAAATCGATATCTCCACAGTTACATGTAAACATACAGAGTATCTGTAATGTTGTGAAGTTAAAATTGTTGTGAGATTAACGTAGTGGTAAACGCATCAAAATAACAGCTTCAAAGTCTGATTCAGCCAATCACAGGCGTGTGCTATAGTGGCGGTACTTCTACTAGTGGTTATGTAGGAATGTTCGAATGGACTGAACCAGCCCAGCAGCCAGGACGAGCGGGCTGCTCATCTTTCTTAGCTATGGGTTCGACTGCGAGGCCATCCTGATCCGCGCTGTCTCCCGGGACTTGTTGTGCACTTCCGTGGTCCTCAGTGTGATACCGAATATGTCCTCGTGGTATCGGTTCTCATCCTGAAATTATTAAAGTGTAAAACACGGTTGAAAGATCGAACTTTACTTATGTTTTAGTGCTGAATGTAACTTAATTTCTTATTCATATCTGATCATGGCTGATGACAATCTTCCACTCACCCTGAGAGTGAGCATGTAGTTCTCCACTTGTTCACTGCTCATGTTGCCCTCTTGTTGAACAATTGTCTTGAGTGTCTGCAACACGTGTTCAGCCATGGTGACGTCACCGCATACGTAGAAGTGGCCTCCCTCTGTTACCAGCTGTCGATACAGTGAAGAAGCCTCCCCTCTCATCATGTCTTGGACGTACGTCTGGCCAGACAAACAATAGAAATGTGAACAAGTAAGCCCAACAGGATGTAAAAGAGTACAAAGTCATCGCATTGTTTTTAATACGTTTTTTCAGCCACTTTCGCAATGAATAATGAGGTCTTGGAATATATCAAATTTGATCAATATTCGATTCAGCCTCAGGTTCAGCAAAGGCGTCAAAAGTTCAGAGAAAGGCTAAAATGAAACATCTGCTTAAGTTTTCCTCCTTCTTAGGCCACCACAATGATGAAGAATAACATTGTATTTTTGCTAAATGAGCTTTAAAAAATATCTTTTAAATTTGTATAGGTGTTTTACAGGTCAAACTATTAAAGGAGCCACTCAGTTTTTTGTCAGTAGTTCTTAAGTTAAAACTTCTATAAGTAGTTTCATGGTTTGGATTTTAAAGGTTAAGTACAGACAGAACTAAGGTTTCACCTTGGGTATGCTGGGTTCCCGTGACAGCGCAAGGAACACCTTTTCCAAGACTCCTTCCGACAACATCCTCTCCTTGTCTTCCTTGTGCAGATCCAGCACCTTCAAGCGACACCCGAAGAACAAGGTCATCTTGCCCAAATTCTTCTGACCTAAACACAACCAACACTCATAAATAATCATTCTCAGTTATTCTATTTTGATAACAAGAATAAAATGAAAAGGGTCATTAATTTCAAAATATAGCAAGTTCCCTTTCTCTAGTGATCGTTTACTACCTACACAATCGTTTCAACTAAAACAAAGAAGCGTTGTTTTTTTATTACCTTGTTTTTTCTTGAGTGCGTATCTGTGTTGCCAGAAGCCGCGGAAGGGAGCGATACCGGTACCAGGACCAACCATGATCACCGGTTTCGAAGAGTCCCCTGGAAGGTGGAAGTTGGGGGCGCTGCAAACACATTTCGAAATAAGGTTTTACAGAGGCACGAAGTGGTTGTGGTCACTACCTAAGTAAAAAAGAGACGTAATATTGTGATTAACTCATTTAGTACTTTAAACTTTAGATGATTTGAAATAATTACCTTCTGACAAATAAGTACACTTGATCCTTTTCCTTGGTACCAAACAAGTAGTTGGAGCAGACTCCGTAATGAACTGGGCCCTCTCCGTCTGTCAAATAAGATGCACGAAATTAATAAATGTAAACAAAAACAATAAAGTCAATTAGTATTTATCTGGGAGCAAGAGGCAAGATGTGTTAGTCACTTTTTCCTCGGTTGAAACTATCCAAACAAACAGGGATTAACAAGAGATTTCAACGCAATGAACTTTTAACGTTTGGGATGATGTTGCTTGGGGATTTCGATTCAGTAAATCCGCAGTATTTTATAGAAAACTAGACCCATTATAATAGATGAAATGGACTTCATACTTTATGGAAGCCCAACTAAAATAGACTCTAGTTCGCTCAGTTAGACCGCACTTATCTGCTCACCTTTGGTCCTGTAAGAGACTACGCCCACGGTGAGATGGACCTGCCCTGGACACAGTAGAGGTGAAGAGGATATTGAGTAGAACCTTGGTTGTAGAGGGGTGAGATGAGCCATCAGCAAGGCTGGCAGAGGCTTCACACTGGGGAACTCTTCCAACACTTCCAGCAAGTGAGCGAAATGCCAGTGTCTCCAGTCTTCATACGCTGTGGGCTCCTGGAAGTTAAAGGAAGGGAGGCTCAGTGATGGAAAACAGTGTTTGACCTATATCATGGATAGCTACATTATTTTGAAGAGGCGGCGCGAGTTAGTTAAACGGTTCGTTGGTTCGGATGGGATTGGTCCGTAATCAATGAATTTAAATCAATGTCTGCAGTGTCCAAGAATTGGAAAAAGCAAAGAACAATTGGACCAAAGAACAAAAAGAATTCTAGCAAGAGTCCGTCAACCTATTAGTTTTAACTAAAGGTAGATATGGAAGTTGGTATTTCAATTCTTAAGGCCACTAAGGATTTTTAGCGAACTTCTAAGAATGCTGATTGCAATCTGAACCATCTAAAAGGTCGAGATAAAAAAACTGAAAATTGTGATCCACCCTAAAGTTTTTAAATATAAACACAACTAAAAAGCTTTGAATGTCAACTGACCGTGGCGAGCATCTGTAGATGATCCTTGTCCTCCTGATCATAAGCACAGGATGCCAGGAACTGTAGGAACTGAGGGGTAGGAGGTGTGGTGATATCCAAGAACCTCGTCAGAAGAGTTCTTAGAGACACTATGGGGAGACGTTCATGTGGATCCCACGATCTTAGAACACCTGAAAAGAATAATAGGTACAAAACATAAAGCGAAATGCTTATAGTACATAACGCTGTTGTAAACTGCCCTCTCATTGGAAAATCAAATCTAAGTTGCAAAAGTCTATCTTTGAAAGTCACGTTCTTTGATAATTAAGTGGATCAGAGCACAACTGGTGGAGTAAGGTCACTATGGTTTGAAAACCCTGGAACTTTGTGGCCCGCATTTTATGGTTCCACCAAACACAGTTAGACCTACAGTATGTTTACAAGTGAGCAGCTCTTTCTTACCAGTGCTAGTTTGAGTCTCGTTGAGGATTTGAAGCTCCATGGGTTTGTCAGGATCCGTCTCACAAAGGTCGAGATGAGCCAAGATTCCGTTGACCAGATCTGAACTGTTGCAGGCCAAAACACCCACGTGGTCTCCCGGCTCGTACCTGACCGACAAAGGTAAATATTTACAAATTCAGAAATAAATTCGATGGCAAAACTGTTTATGTTGTATTTTTTAATAAAGTTACTTTTCAAACAATGGCTTATTCTGGAATATACCTCTGAAAAGCCTTTGGAGGTTCAACAAGTTACATTGGGAAGATGGATCCGTAATAATTGTGCGTGTTAGTAAAGCGTTTTTAGAATATTAGACACAAGTAAAAAAAAGATGTATTTAAATTCGTTTTCCAACGGTTGGATTGCTAGGGGACTGATGTTTTGGCCCCTCTTGGCTAAACCACCGTTTGAAATATTCACGATGATATCTTCCAAGGGATTCACGCCGGTTCTGGAGACAAAATAGATATTCTCGTCAAACTTTTGACTCTATCAAGTGGATTTAAGGTACAAATGTACGTAAATATTGTTTACTTACCTTAGACCGTTGGGACAAGTCAATTCCACACCGAGTGTCGCTATGGAAGAGTTGCTGCCGTGGAGGTTTCTGTTACAGGCGACCTCGCAGTTGTATACTTGCCGGTTGTGGTACTTTCCAAGAGCTGAGACACAAAATTTATCGCCATGATCAGAAACTAATCCGACAAATAGGAATGTTTTTGAAATAGAACATAGCCGACCCTTAGCTACAAGAGCTTCCGTGAAACCTTGCGAATTTTCTTAAACGAGGGATAATTTACACAGCTAGTATCCTCCGTTGGGGTGGCCCAAAAAAGGAGTTGATGAAATAAAACTGTATTTTTGATCAGATTTCGATTGAACTTAGTAAAGAAATGTATGTATGCCTACAAAATGTAGCATAATTATACCAAAAATCAACAAAATCCAATCAGCCAGCCCAAGATGGCGGTAGTAAAAATTTATTTTCCGGTCTGGCTGAATGGGTTTTGTTTACACTAGGTACACTTAGGTACGGTGCCAACATGTTATATCAAGTAACAATTAACAAATTAACAATTACAGTAACAAAATACAGTATCATTGCATAAAAACATATAATCTTTTGAGGCTCTCCAAAAGGTCTCTTCCGGTAAAAGGACTTAAACGTATGACAACTAATACGTTAATAATACTTCTACTTTCAATGGGTCGTGACCAATTCATTAATTGATTTGAACAGTAAGTATACTCGTATTGGTGTAAGCTCTATTTACTGTGCTTAACAGTCAAATACTTCACTTCAATATATTCAACTACTTAGCTTACATTTACTTGTGCCATATTATAACTAATTTCTCATTTCTACAACCCTAAGATGATTCTGAGAATAAAATTTATATTTTGTTATGGATGAATGACAATCATTATTAAGGTAAGTCTCAAGATCAAAAGAGACTACTATACAGTTTATTTACTTGGTTTCTAATCCTCAAACATTTTCCTTCGACGGTTTTAACTGAAACGTGTTTATCTTTTGGCACCAGCTTAACGGAAGTAGATTCAGAATCGAGACGTTCCTTGGGCCTTTGATCGATTGAGTAATCTTTCCTGAACGTGGTTAATCCTTTTCAAGTTTTAAAAGAACTAATATTTGTGTTTAAAACGCAAATTAAATTGTAGTATATGATGTTACTAAATATAAGAAATGTTATCGTTTAAATAGTTTTTAGTGAATGAGAAGAACACGACGTTTCGGGATCTAGAATCTTACCTCGTCTTCTTGCACTGGTCCTGAAGACGAGATCAGATTCCAAATATCGAAACTTCACGTTCTTCATGTTCACTAAAAACTGTGAAAAGCATCCGCAGTAATATTTAATCATCAAAATAAGCCCATAATAGAATACTCTCTAAACCCACCGGTTCTGAGATCCTGGGATTCCTGAGACTCCACAAGTCTGACAGTGGAGGCGGATATAGGAGCGCTGGTCAGAGAGTTGCTCATGTCAAACACATTGTTGCAGTCGTCCAGACAGAAGGTCTCACAAGCCACCTGAGTGTCAACCATATGTTAGCACAAGAATAAATCTATTCCTGGGATTTTTAAAGGTTTAAATTTTAATTGTTTGTAAGATGTATCTGTAGTGTGTTGCTGTTGAATGGGATCTAACTGTAAAGTGGGATCCTCCCTTCTTGAAGTTATACCCTTGCGTCAACACAATTGCAAAAGTTTAAAATATTGGGATTTGAAAATCTTGAAGGTTTCAGATGGTCTTTTGAAAATATTTAAGTTAGTTCCCGTCAAGTCAAAGTTTTAAGAAAGAATTAGATACAATATCATGTTATATTTTTATTTTAATGTTTGAACTGGCTCTCAATAAAAATTAACTGTCATGGATTACTCTAAATAATTGTTATTTTTTAAGAATTTCATAAATGTAATTGGAAGAGCGCTTTCACCGGTTAAAGTAGTGATCTCACTGATCCGCCTAATTAAGTTCTGAAATGTATCAAACCGTTCATATAACCACAGACAATGAAACGTTCTACAGACACCCATGTGTTCGTTATAAAGAAAAGACCAATTCAATCACCAATACCATTACCAAGTGCGGCTGCCATTTTGCTTCACTGTGGAGTGAACCGTCCCACTCTACTCCGCAGGCAACTCTCCACTGCGCAAGACATGGCAACCGCGCTTGGTGATGGATATAACGATTCCCCGTCCCATTGGACCTCTGTAAACCACACTATTGTCTGTTATGTCAAAAATAAGTGTACCTACCCTGAAGACCTCAGGCGCCCACTTGACGAAAGCCTGCTGCTGTCCACACATCTCGTCTCCGGTGGTGAGTTTGGTGAGTCTCTCTCCCCCCAACTCACCAAGCAGGTTGTCCACGTACGCGCCGAAAGCGCAGAAGTTGGGGTACGCACTCGAGCCAAGGGCGAATACGGCGAATCTGTTCAACAAATGCCTCTAGTTTTTACTTCATTCTATCTTCTGTCAGTATCGATACGCAACGCAAGCTAAGAATTTATATGTTGTATTTGAAATAATTTATCAATCACCTGACGTTACTGAGAGGTCCAAAACTGTCCGTGTCGGTGATGGATTCCCTGAACGAGTCAGTCCTTTCCAGGAGGTGGTCAGTTTGGCTGTTTGCCTTGATGAAGGACGCTGAACTGTCAACATGAAGAAGAAAAGACAAAACATTAAAAATTTAAATAACTTGAGTCGGTTACTTGAGATGTTTTGTTACTTGAGCTTTTTGGTTGTATCGTATTTCATTCAATGAGGGCTATCAAAGAAAAGCCTTCACTACACAACTATTAGACAGTTTCGTAAATCATTTCCAACTTACTTCAATGGCGATTGGTGTCCATTAGCAAGTCCTCCAGAGTGTTCCATCTTCAATGTATACAAGCTCTGAGCAAACGACTGAAAACCCAATATTCAAAATAAAAAGCATGAATATTTCGTATAAATATTGATATTAAACTACAATGTAACCAATCAATTAATGCACCATTTCAATGATTGAGGATAATGGAAGTATGTAAAAGAAAATTGAAATCAAAGGTTAAAAATAAAGATTGATAAACAGTTTGAGATATGTACCTGTCCATTTTCTGGAGGGTCGCCGTTGCCGAACGTAGAAGCTACTACAAGCAACAAAGCTTCATGCTCTATGCTACTCATGTCATACTCTTCCATGCAGTAGTACTGAAATCACAGGAAGAACACATAGTTTATGTACATCAAAACAAAAGCTGAAAATGAAGAAATAAAACCAATTCTCGCGTAGGATTGAAGACTAATTAATCTCTAGTGTCATTTAGTAGCTGTTCTGATATAGATTTCTTTAGAAGGGGAATGTAAATGGATATTTTGAAAATCCTAACGTACCTGCGAGTGAAAAGCGTGGCCGAAAATTTCGCTGAGCTTTTTGGCAAACTGCTCTGATTTTCCGGTCTCAGTCGCGTAGAGGATCGTAGCTTTGATTCTTCTTGACAATGCACTTCCAAACAGCTTTGATGTGAACTTGACTGCCCTAAAGTTATAAAATAACAAACTTCATCAAGATAGAATAAAACCAATATGTTCAAAATGTATCATTTAAAAATGAAATTAGTATTGTCTTGATTTATATACAATAGATGGTTCTTCCTAACAGATTTACCAACTTAAAAACGAGGATAATTTGCAGAAACGAAATGTTTTTATAATGGGATGCTGGAAGTTGTAATTACCTTGCAATTTGTTTGAAATGGAATTTTCTCCTCGGCTTCTTTCCAGTTTTACTTCCGTCCTTACCTTTCTTCCAAACGTGCACTTTCCAAGCCACGTCCTAAAATGGAACACAATACATAGTTTTAATGTAATTCGTTGTTTAGTGTAATTCAGGTATTAATGGATTTATCCGTTTGGAATTTTGAGTTGTGGAATCCTAACTGTTCTTGTGGTTTGTTCGATTTAGACTAAAGCGTGGGTTTTCCAAAAACCTTTTTTCTACAAAATAATACTATTTTAAATTTGAACTACTGTACTTTTATTGCAGGAGTAGGCGTGAGTGAAGCCAATTAGTGTTCTATATGCGAATGAACCGCCTTCAAAATACCATATATGTATTTTAAGTACATCGAAAACCAAAGAATACCTGGTAAAAACAAACTTAAAATAAACGTGGCCACAGGAGATACGATACATGAAAAACGTGAAGATATCTGATACATGGATAACATACTTGATGTGATCGTAAGTAATGTAAAAAGGATCAAGACACATGGCATGGTATAACTGTTTTTGGATGAGTTAAGTACAGGTAAAATAAAAAATATTTAGACATAAAGAAACTAAAAATTAAAGACTAGCTCAAAAGAAATTTTACGCAACTTTTAGTAAATTACGTAATACTATGATAAAACAACAATTTATTAATAACACTAAGCTTATAATCAATGTCTTGAACTACCTAAACAACCTAGTACATGGAGTGTAAAACAAAACACACGTTTGAAGTGGCGCCCGAACAGGGACTGAATTTCAGCGCTGCTTCTAAGAAACAATTACCTAACGTATTCAATGTCACGAGGTTCCATATTATGAGAAATAATTACACAATTACAATTGAATACTATTTCAGATAATGTTGTGGAACTACTTCATCCTGAACTGCATTGCGTCAATCGGCTAGCTCCTAGCTAAACAAACAACGCCATTGAGGTACACAGGAGGATTTGATGTCTCTAAACAGTACAGTTTGCTAATGGAGTTCACGGTTTGACAAAGCCCTTAAATCAATATAGATTGAAAGATTAAAGGAACTCCTGATGATTTCTGCTTCCATATTCAGTCAAGAGCTTTTACTGAGTCTCATATGGTGTGATATTGGTGCTAGGACCTTTGCTTGATACAATAACGGAACAACCACTGTTAAGGAAGAAGACAAATTCCCATTTCCAGCAAGTGGCTGTCATATCTACGTCATCCATCATCAACAAATGATTTTCAATTCTTTTTCTTCATCAGGAACAGCATTTTTACTGATTGCAATATTATTACGGATATTTTCCACCGTCCTAGTACACGTCGTAGTCAGTCTGATTCGTGGTTGTGATTGTTCGTCCGCTGCTACAAGTCAGCCCATGGGCAAGGCAGTGTGCAGTTGTCACTGGTCATGGACGTCCTTGATTTCTATTTTGTTTTTTTTTTCAATGTTTAAAGTGTTTGTATGTGTTGTATGGTTTTCTGTTATAAAATTCAACAAGTTTACGAAGGAAATGCTAATTTTATTTGGTAGTGGGTTACTGGTCAACCTGCACTCATTACCTTTAGATTAGCTCATTTCTTAATGTTTTGTGTTATTTTTAGGTTAATTGTCACTTGAAGAAGGGACTTGATCCCAGATCCCGAAACTTCGTGTACTTTTTCTTAACTCAAAACTACCGAAAAACGCCCGTAATAATGTTTTGACCTCAGAAGTCGTACCATCGTCAACAACAAACATCAAACAAAGATTAATTTTACGTAAAAACCACCCAAGAACAGTACCTGATATGAGTAAGTAGGGAAGAGGTTGTAATGAGCCATCTCCTGATGGAAGACTGGAGTGATGGATCCACTCATGGGAGGCACTATCCATGCCCAGTCAGCTGGACACCCCTGTCTCAGTCTTTGCTCGTTCTCGTAGTGCTTCATGAACGACTCAGCTGCCGTGTGGTGGTCGACAATGGTAACGTTGTTCATCTGGAAGCGAGTAAAATAGTTTTAGATCCGTTCAGAAGATTTTGTCAAGCATGTATTTTAGCAAGACACATTCGTATCGTTTTTACTGCGCTTTGTTGTAAACCCTGACTTATCACCAACTCTTGTTATGTCCGTATATGTCCATTCTAATTATTAGATTTGACCCTAAGGACTTCATTATCAAACTAACTCCAAAGGCTGTTTTATTGAAAACTCTTTTGGGTTTCAACTTGTTACGAGTAACAATTTTCCTGTAAACTCTGATTTTCAACGTCGTTGACACTAATACGTAGTTCCACTCTAAATCTAAACTGATTACCTGAAAGCTGTGAAGGACTGCAACGTTGGCCTCAATCAATGCTCGGTCTTTCCACAATGTCACCTGAGAGCTCGTGTCCAACCCCATCTTTAACGCTATGGTCTAGAAAGCAAAATGAAAAGTCAATTCAAATCTGTATTACTATAGTTCTAGTTCAAAGTGTGTGTATATATTTTAAACTTCAGGAAGTTCTGTAAACATTAAGTGTTCTGTGTAGCTGTAAATTAAAAGAGTTGTAAGAAAAGGTTCTACAGTATTAAGCTTCTGTGTTTCTGATTTTGTTGCAAGTTAAGGAATTTACCCTTTGAATGTTCCAAAACTGTATGGCTTTTGAATTTCTGAAAAGCATTTAAGGAAAATTAGAAGAGACGTGACAGTTGGACATTGGGACTTTTAAAAATTTGGTGAATTCCCACGTTTTTATGGTTTCTTTAACTACCCTAGTTCTTGCTACATCCCTCACCTCGAGCATGTTATATCTCGTGACGTCACACAAGTCTCTGGCTCCGATCTCGGTGCTCATGTACCAGCCGTTGAACGGCGCGGCGGTAAACTGAAGACCTCCACAGTCGAACATCATCCCAGACACCATAGGCACTCCGTACCACTGCAGTCCCAGCTCCTCGAACCAGTTGTATCTACAAACAACGGTCATGGATGTATAACTTACGTAAGATAATGGGTAGGTCTATTGCAAGGGTATACGAATTGACTGCATGTCTTCAAATTTGTTAGATACACTTGCGTCTTGTTTTATTTAACTTTAAGTAACGTTTTGCACTTTGCTTAGAGGGTCTCTTCCATAAAGCCTTTTGGTCACTGTACAGTCCTTTGTGCCATACTCAGAATACCTTTAAGTACCAGTAATATTAAATGTGTCTTATTGGTTGATTTGGAAGAGGGCGTAAGGAGAATATATGGTCATAAACCGACTCTTCTCCATCTCTACTTCTCTCGAACTAACCTAGGATCCTCTTTATCCTACTGTACAACATTAGGAATCTATAATAGGAAGAGCTTTGATAAAACTTTAATCCTCGCAGAATATTTTCAAAATCGCATGTTTAAGGGTCCGCCTCAGCTTCTCGGGAGAGCGTCGTTGCAGAGGTTCACGGGGAATTAAAATGGAGCCTTTAGTATTAATGCTATTTTGACGTAACAACTCTTAAATGCAAGATTAACATACTATCTAAATTTTCCTGTTCAATTTTCAAAATGTCTTTTAGTTTTTATGCTAATGTTAGTAAAATGTAGAGTGTTTTTAAGACTCTTTTTTACAGACTGTTTTAAAAGCAAAATAGGGCTATTGAAGGTCTAATCGCAGGCAAACAAAGATAAACTCTTTCTCTTTCCATAACAATTAACCCACCCGAATTTAACCTTCATATAAGAGCACTATCTACTTTCTACGAAACCCTTGCAAGTGGAGAAGGCCCGCATCAGTTGAAATTTGGCCCGTTGTTTAGCCAGTTGTATCGTGCGCGGTATCATGTGTTCCTTGACCACGGAGGCGGACCCTTAATGTGTTGTATCAAAGTTTTAAAACATAGTACGGTCCAAATTGATTCTATTTATGACTATTTCTTTTTTATTGCCCTGTATTCCGTGTATCATAATAATTATAGAATATTAACATATGTTCTTGTTAGCATGTTAGTTATTCATTTACAATGAGCTGTTTTACTTCCTTACTTTGAAAGTAAACATGATGCACTTGAAGTTAGTAAAACATCAACATGAACGGCTTGGAATAATTATCACTAAACCAACTAATTTTCACTAGTTGTTTTCTTTCCGCTGCACCGTATTTGTTCTAATTATGTTGTTAGGTAGTTGAATATCCAAACTGCAATGTTACGGTCGAAAAACTGATGACTCGTTAACCAATGGTTTTTATTATATTTTTAAGTTACGATGGTGTGTTTTGTTAAGAAAATAGTATTGCGTCTGTCAAAATATTTTATTTAGAATCCACTTGTTAGTTTTACTATGGAGAACAAAAGACATAGCAACAATTGTTAGCAGGGTAACAATTGGTTTAAAAAATACGCCTCGTACTACTAATAGAAAAAGAAAATTATTGAACTCTACTCGAAAGAAAGATTTAAATAAAGCATTGCTTGATTCAAAATGTATTTTTAAGATGGATCCACACAACTACTGTATTGAGAAGCACTCACGTGGGATGGACCAGAGGCACTTCCAGGACGAGTTCCGGGGGGATGTCGAAGTAGTCGGGGTCGTGTCCGTTAGCAGACAACACAAGGGGTAGAATGTCAAATCTCCCTCCCTTACCTTTCCAGCCGAGCTTCAAGCACACCTGCAAGCACAATGAATTGTTACGTTACAGCACTAACTTTTAAACTATGTTTAAAAGAAAAGAAGTAAAACAAACATAAATTAGAACGGACATTATATAGTTTTCATCTTACACAACTTGTGGGGACAATTTTAATAGGGGGTCACTATATCATTATATCACTATTTGAGATGCCGACCACTCTCATGAGGGTATTTTAAGGCAAATATGTGGTAAAGGATGAGTGTGATGAGTGGTAGTAATGAGTTATGAGGTGTAGTCTTGTTACAAACTAAGGCCGATTCTTCCTTAGAATGGGTCATTAATTAATAGCCCAATGACCAATGGAAAAACAAGGACCAACGGCTTGACGTGACTTCCGAACCACGCAGGTGATGGTCTGATATGTCTAAACGATGGTGGGAGTTGATGCGGGTATCATCAGATGATCACTGAGACTATCTGAGCCGCTTTAGACCTATATCATCCTCAAAACCTGACCTCCATGAAGCTTGATTACAGGACCACGCCACGAGTCCCAGTCGATTTTTTTAGAGAATAATTGACTTATCCCAGTTTAGGACCACTTTAAGTATTATAAATATCTTATTAGCCTGTAGATCCTTATGTGTACAAAATGTGTGAAAATTTCTACACATTAGGATCTACATGCTAATAAGGTATTAACAGTGCAATCTTTTCTTCCAACTCTAAGGTACCAATTGTGAGTTTGTTTGAGATCCGAAGTAGTACAAAGGTGCAGGTTACTACCTTAGCATACCAAAATTGTACTTTAGTGCTACCTTATGAGTATATTGTTCATAAGGGTGTAAACCACTCGTTATGCTGGGTGTCTTAAAAGCCATTACCCATCACAAAGAGGTGCATAGGTAAACAGATGGAACACTGCACATATCAACCTTACGAGCACTTAATAGCGTACTATTGATTCGATCCAGAAAAGAGGACTAAATCGATTTTTTTCACTGTAAAATGCGGGATGAGTCATTAACTTTTATCAAGTTTGGTATGAACGTTTCAGATGTTAACTATCACTTGTAGTAAAGAATCTCGTACAACTGAGCCCACAGGCCGAAGCTAAGCTGTCATTCTTTGTGCAACGAACCACTAAGACAATTCACTCATGCAGTAGTACCTCAAAAGTCATCTACAATTAAACATGGATGATTATTACCTTAACAATTACAAAAATAGAAGAATCAATCTAACCTCTGTGAACTCAGCGTTTACTGGATCTCCAGTGATAGAGCCGTCCGGGTTCTTGTATCCCGCGTAGGAAATCAGCTGTGGGTTCCAGATCCGGTAGTCGTGCTTGCCGTCCGTCCTCTGGGGGAATATTGTGATAGCGGACCTACAAGAGAAATTGTAAACATAGTACAAGTCCAAGCTAGAGCTAGATGTTAGATAATGTTAAATTGAAGTGATAAGGGATCAAGGATAGATCTCCTAGGGTGATAGGGTGGATATAAGGGATCAAGTTGTTTGTGACTGGTTACCCTTATGCACGTCTGTTGGCCATATTGCGCTGCCACCGGATTGAAAGGAAGTCTAGATTCAGTAAAGGAATCAGACCTGGTTAGGCTGACCAGACAATCATGAGAGAAAGCGACACTTAGGGGACTCTAACCCCCAAGACATGGAGAGTCTTGTTAGCACTCGGTGGACCTTTCCCTCGACATTATGGTAAGCCTCTCCTGAAGTCACGGTCTACCCTGCTGCCACGTCCCCTTAAATTGATATATGATCCAACCTCCCCTGGTGGGGAACGGAGCGTGTTCAACATCCGGACAACTACAAAGCTGCCTCACAAAATTGTGTGAACAAATATTTTTGATGTACCCCAGTATAAAGTAATCTGAGCAGGTACTAGGCTTTGTAGCGTTGAATTGAATAAATGACTTTCATTTATAACCATATTATTTTTACTCTGTACAAGTCTATTGGAGCTTTGATCTGAGGTCATCTTACTAGACTCCCACCCATGTGTAAAGAACCAGTCCTATCAACAATTTCTACAGAGTTGCAATATGGTGGTTTTAGGTACATAGTGTAATTGAAGACCTAGCTTAACACACTAGCTTAAACTCCAAGCGAAACTTCAGATGTTTCAATTCTAGAGGATGCCAATCAACAACATCACACTGTGTGTTGTTTCTAATAATTGCACTTCAGAAACTGAACCTAAAACCACTTCTACCACGACTAACATTTAAACTCTTAGGTATTTTAATAAACCACTAAAAGTAGATAAAAGATAAAGTAAACTCAGTCAGAAACTTGCAAGAGTGTTATAACTTTGGATAAGGCAAGCATGTCAAGACGATTGAAGAGAAGATTTATGACCTTTCACTGACTACATTGTTTTAAGGTGAACTTCCTTTATCATAATTACAATTTGTAACGAAACAAAGGGAAAAAGGGAAAAGCCACTAAGAAATTCACATCATTGTATTTAATGCTTACACTTGGTTAAAATATTTAAACACCTTGGTTCTTGACAGTTTACATCCGAAGACTTTAAATTAAATTTAATGTGTATGATATTGTTGTTGATAAAATATTAGTTAAGTGAAACAAGAAATGCTGTACCTGATGTTGCCTTTGTTGGTACTGTACTTAATGTGATTACAAATGGCTTCAAACATGCCGCTTGTAGTGGTCACGGACCTGCAGTCAAACACCTAGAAAACAACACATGAAATATCTAAACAAACATGTAGAAAACAACATATGAAATATCTAAACAAACATGTAGAAAACAACATATGAAATATCTAAACAAATATGCAGCGAAGTTTTTATCGTGTCCTTTCTGTTTCTTTAGATGTTCTTATGGAAAATTGAATAATACACAAGCGTTTCAATAAATTATTCTTGCGTAGGGGAAGCTTCAATACTCTTGGGGCAAAATCTGTTTCATATACGGTATACGAGCTGGGATACCTTTGAAAGCATTCTTTGGCGTGGCAATTGCATTTGTTAACAAACATTTGGACATTTTATGATGATTTATTTAAATATTTATTGTTAGTTCGATACCTAGAAACTATAACTATTACCTTTCAATATGAAAGCCCACCACATTTCTCAACATACAGAGTGTTCCAAAAGTCACTACTTATCATAAAAAGATGTAGGTAAACACAGGGGTAGCCCATACACATTGGTTAACACACAATATGTTCGACATAACACAACATATGGGTAAACATACTTTTGGGACATTCTGTATACTAGAGCGTTCGAGCTAAGTATTGAGGGGTCATAATTACAAAGATCAAATTTGGTACAGCTAAACCTTTAACTACTGTGTTTTGTTTGAGGAAGAACTATTCAACATACTATTTCTCTGATGGAAAATCACAATCCAATAACATAATCCGATAGAGTATTTTGAAAAGAATTTGTCATTAAAATAAATTGTATGTGAAATGTGGCATTTTAAACCTGATTACTTAATAATATTTAAATAAGTATAACAAAAAAGGAGTCGAGATAAAACAGTTTTCTTTGCATCGTTGAATTTGTATAAAAATCTCCTTCCTTTTGAGGTGCCACAAGGTGGGGGGTTGTGTTTAAAAATTCGCCCCCAGTTTTTAGGTGGTTGGTAGGTGGCGCAAAGTACGTCAAAACAAACATTAGAGTTTTATAAAAACATTCCTAAAGGGTTTTAAAAATATTTCCTTTTTCAAAAGTCAAGGTGGGGCGGGGGAATTTAAACTCACCCTGTATAGAAAAACAAACACAGTTGAGCATTGGAAACATATTTTCCATTACACTAAAGTGACCTCAATGGCTATGGCTGGTGATATATCACCTAGCATCCCGTTACGCTTTGACAAGTTTGAGTCATTGGTCAAAGTGTCTTTCCTAACCTTTTTGAAATATAGTACACATAGACCAGTGGTTGTTACAATAAAAATAGCTAAATAAATGTAATCGACATCAAAACGCCATAAAGTACATTTTAGTACATTAACTAAAGTATTTTCAACGAAAGAATGTCTAACATTAATCGACCTTTCAACCGGACGCGAAGAGCTAACACAGCTGATCAAATATGAACGAGCCTCGTATTCACGGAACAGAGGCCCATTCACACGAGCGACCTACAGGAGCTTCGCACTCGTGTAAACACTGCGTAAACAAATCCGGATGCAAGAAGACAAGACAACATTCCGGGTATTCATACAACACGTAGGCAGAACTCTCTTGTCTGTGTTATTCACAAAACTACCATAATTATTGCCTTACTTTCTTAGTAATGGCGTCACTGTGGCTTCAGGTTGAATTGGCCGAATATAAATTAATTACAACCAAATACTTTTTCGGAATACACTCGTAGACGTTTTTGGAGTTTGTTATGAACAGGTCCGCTAAAAGGCCTCCACTCGACGTGTATGTTTTACTTCGCCAAAGTTTAATAATCCCAACATTTTATTGGAATCCGTCTTAACCTTTAAACGTTTACAATTTCAAGCGCTGTAAACAGTACTCGTTTTGATACGTTTACTCTAGTGGCTGACCTCAGAGTTCGATAGCTAATATGTTGTCACACCTTTACGTATGTCATGCGATGTTTTATAGGATTTTCATGTTCCTCAACGCTCCGGCGACTAGTCGGTCAGTTGATAAATTAGCTTTGCAACTTCACCTTGAATCGAAACATTATTAAGGACGTTTTCCATAGTTTTTAGTGAACAAGAAGAATACAACGTTTCGAGATCTAGAACTTCATCCCGTATTCAGGTGAAAAGTAACATAAACATAGCCCACAACACTAGGACATGAACCGGTCAGCTAACACTGATTTTAGGCTCAATCGTTTCCTAACTAAATCACTATTTGAGATGCCGACCACTCTAATGAGGGTATTTTAAGGTAAATATGGTGAAGGATGAGTGTGATGAGTGGTAGTAATGAGTTATGAGGTGTAGTCTTGTTACAAACTAAGGCCGACTCTTCCTTAGAATGGGTCATTAATTATATTATAACGTTACGTGTTATGTTTTAGGTCACTTTTCACCTAAAACGGGACCAAATTCCAAAACATTATCGTTTTGTCCACTCAAAACAACGAAAAACGTCCGTAATAATATTTCAACCTCAGTAATTCTAACTATCGTCAACAACAAAATGTATACTGCATTTTCACTTCAACGGATTATAGCTCTTCGTAGTTTTGGGGCTTTTGAAACGTTTTAGAGAAAGGCTCATTACACCTACAGTGCATCTAAAACCAACGACCATTCAATTTTTCTTAAAAACATGAAAACTTATAATTTTCTGTAGTTACCTGCAACTTGGACCACTGAATGCGTCCTATACAAGCGTGCAGAGTTCCGCCAGGCCAGCTTGGCTCCGTACACCAGCTCGGTCTCAGACAGCTTGTAGTTCCCCGTGGCTTGTATCTCCTGCTGTACCTGACTCCATCGGGCTGCGTGTGCCTCACTGTTCATCCTGGACATCCAGGAGACATCAGGGGTTTAACAACAGACAGAGGTTGAGTAACACTGGGGGCGATTCTCTCGCTGAAGTCGAATGATGATGCAAGGAGTACGCAGTTGTTTATTTCCCTGATACCGTTCCGTTTCTCGTTTGTTCATTGGAGGGTTTAAAGTCCTTCTTTAGACTAACTGATTTTCTAGAGGTTTCCATAAATAACAAAATTATCATAACGCTTCTTGAAATTAAGAATGGGGGTACAAAGAATAAGGGTGAAACCAAAACAGTGATATGGTAGGTAGATAGCGCATGGTTGCAGCATGGTTCAAAAGCACTGCGAGGGCTACCGTCTCTCGTCTTTACATGCTCGAGGTTCTGATGTTGATGATCCGAAAGTGACCGAAGCGTGTTATTTCCGAACAGCCGAACTTGCAATTGGGTCAGTGGCTCTACTTGAGACTTCCTCGCAGCGCATTTTGTGCATGGGCTACTTAAACTATACCTGCTACCTGCCTCGGCCATACGGCATCCATGCGCTGTCTACCTGCCATAAAACTATCTTTGGTGGCACCAAATTGTTATCACTAGATACTTCACTGGTAACGTCCTTGATTAAAATGTCCTCTGCTAGCCTTTTTAACGATTATGAGATTTCATGTGAATTACTTGTAGGATACAAACATAAATATGGAGATATCAATCGTCGATGTATATTTAAAACGACTAGTTAGAAAGATAGTACAAGGCGGATTTTAATTTTAGAAAATTGAAATCTAGCTGGCGTAGATGGATTTTGCATTACGTACATCGATTTAAAGTTAAAGATATCTGCCGTGTGTTAATGCTAAATATTGCACAGATATTTTTAATACTAGTCTACTTACGTTTCCAACTATAAGCATAAACACTTCCAATCCTTTCATTAACAGACGAGGCCCATCAATCAAATAATTGTTAGCATAAATGAACATAACCTCAAAACTTTAAAAACTTCCTTGAAAAAAAGTTCTATTGATCTTCATTGTAAGTCGTTGTGGCCCTTATATAGTAGTTTTGATAATATATTCTCTGTTTGAATAACGTAAATAAGTTTATTCAGTGTAAGTCAAAGCGATGTTTATGAACACCACTTCTAGTGGATGAAGAGAGTTCAACAACAAATAACACTGAGTGAATATAAAAACAGAATTTATGGTATGTCTATTTGAGTGGATTTGATTTAGAGCATTGTGTATATACACACATTGGAAATACAGATCGGATTCGTATTATCTTTAATGCTTAAGTGCAAAGTCATTAAGTATTCTTTAAAAAACCATTAATTTATTTTAGCCAACACGTCTTCTACTAAGTTTTACTCAAGGACATTCACTACAAGTTCCCACGCTTCACGGGGTCCAGGAAGTTGTTTTGAACATTTTGATAGTGACTTTAGCTGAACCGGACTCAATTTCTGGCTTCACTTCGCTAGAAAATCACTTGTCCCATTTCACTCCAGCTTCGAGATATTTCTTGTCCACGTTTTGGTACAATATATCACAAACACTTCTTGCCTCTTGTAAAATACACCTTTACTACCAGTCTGAAGATAGCTTGTCAGATCATTTTTCGTAAGTGTATAGTATACCAAATCTTTAAACTTTAAAATTTGAGAAAACAAAATTCGGGCTGAATAATAATTGACCATGGGCATTAGCATTAATTAAAATATTTGAGTAAAAAAGCTTTGTTTAGCTTCGAACTTGTACTTATAGCTTTACTTCATTTCATAGAGTTTTCAGTTGTGTTGTTTTCCACACCAGAAGACTTATTTCAACGAGTTGATTATCATCCTAGAGCATGCTAACGGCTCCCAACAGAGCGACAAGTTTATACTGACATCGGTGTGGCGTTGAGCGTAGAAATGTAAGAAAAATGAAGCTATGAATATCTTAGCATAGCTACGCGGAAGCCCAAAGGATGCTGGAACGGCTCTAAATTATGCATTTGCCCCATTCCAATACCACTAGGTGAATTTCTTTCCTTCGATTTCAATTTAAACTCGCCATGGCCTCAAGCAACGTCAATTGTACTGTCAAAATCCCTCAGGTTAAAATAACTATTTGGCGATAGGATGGTATAGGTGAAGACGGATTCATTGTGAGATTTTTGGTTGGCATCACATCTTCTAATAACTCACTTTTCAGAGAGAAACAGTTATTATATTTCAAGTATTTACAATACTCATAATCAATTATCTGACGATTAAGGTATTAATCTCATTATTATTATGTGATGAAGAGTATTGTAAATACACGTACTTGAAAAATAATACATGTTTCTCTCTGAAAAGTCAGTACTAAAGTATTATACGATGAGATTCCACCAAAAATCTCACAAAAGAGTTATTCTTTTTCTTTTGCTTAAGCACGTTTCAACTAATTATTTGTGACGAGTATTATTTAAAAATAAATACATACATAAATCTATGTATTTCTTTTTCACAGATATTTACGGAATGATCAAAAAGGTTTCCATAATATCACAAACGCTGCAGATATCGAAAGATATTTGAGCCAAATATGAGTTTAGATTTGTTTATACCAAAATTTGAATAGATCTATGTCGAAGAAGACATCTTCTAGATGAAAAAGTCGATAGCATTTTAGCACCGGCAGGTGTATGACAACTGGGGTAAGTGGAAGGGGGAGGGGTAACTTGTAAGTTCTGCTGAAACGCTCTGCATGAACCTTATATTTGAAGTGAACTTATAATATTTAGGTATTTGAAACCTGTACAACATATATCTAAATGTAACGGCATTGCCCTACAATTAAATTGTTCTTTTTTAGTCTACTTTACTCGTAAAAGTCAAACTTGTTTAGAACTTAGTTTCTTCTCTTTCACTAGATAATGAATTTATAGATAAGTACTTCTCTAAATCTGAAGACATAAATAGGTGGGTCGGATGGTATCGTGGTCAGCAGAATCATTCGGCAAGTGAGAGACCCGGGTTCAAGTCCCAGTTCGGTCCACACATTTTTGTCTTCAAATTTCTTAGTAATCAAATATCTTTAGTAATTGAATGGGACTCGTGGCGTGGTCCTGTAATCCAGCTTCATGGAGGTCAGGTTTTGAGGATGATATATGTCTAAAGCGGCTCAGATAGTCTCAGTGATCATCTGACGATACCGCATCAACTCTCACCATCGTTTAGACATATCAGACCATCACCTGTGTGGTTCGTAAGTCACGTTAAGCCGTTGGTCCTTGTATTTCCATTGGTCATTGGGCTCATTATAATTAATGACTCATTATAAAGAAGAGTCGGCCTTAGTTTGTAACAAGACTACACCTCATAACTCATTACTACCACTGATCACACTCATCCTTCACCACATATTTGCCTTAAAATACCCTCATGAGAGTGGTCGGCATTTCAAATAGTGATTTAGTGATTTAATAAATGATGAATTTTATATATTCGAAACATGTAGGTAAACACAGTTTTGGTTGTTCCCTCTGTGCTTTTATTTCAAGTCTTCATACGATAAACGTGAACAGCTCAACAGTTTCAACTGTATCGCTAATAATACTCGTATTTATAATCAATATCATCCATGTGAAATTTCGTACTAGTGGTGGGAATTAAAAAAAAATGTATTTCAGAGATTTTGGGACATTTTAGGAGAAAACATAAAGCCATTAGGATTTCTAATGAATTGGTCGGAAGAGTTTATACGAGTATAAAGCATAAATTGTACAAAACAATCAATCAGTTTAAAGTAACGACAATTTAAATAAAAGTAAATGAAAGGCAAAAGTGTTTGATGAAATCGAGCTTAAGTCCTGCGTGTTAACCAGGCACACAGGAATGTTAATAGACGGTAACTGCAAATAAAACAAAGAGTTTCAAAATTTAAATCCACAAAATAATCATGGATGTTTACATTTGTAACTCTAAACCAACACGTATTCCAGCTTGAAGATAAACAAACATTTCTCCTGCAAGGTGTGCAAGGAAGATAGGATCGTTGAATATGTAGAAAGAATTGAGTTTTTGATTCATTTCCTGGAATCTATTTACATTGATGCGTTTCCAACAGCTGCTGCTGTTTTGGTTAACATCAGACAAAATTATATCTAGAAAAAAATACACTCAGTCAAACAAAATTTGAAAAGAAAATTACATAAAGGTACAAGCAACTAGCTATTTATTTAGAAAGAATGGATATTTTATAGTTTTTATTACTACATAATTAAAAAATTAACTTTCTAAATTAAACCAATATTTCACAATACAGCTACACATGAAAATTGATGGCTATTTTACATTTAGACAGTTATCTACATAAAAGTTACAATCAGCTGATAGTTTGAAAAACACGTAAGAAGTTATTAATTGAAAGGATTTAAATACTAGGTACTTAAATCTGTGTTTTAGCTATTTGTTTCTAGCTTGATTGTATGTTAAGAACATGTAGATTCTATAACGTGTCCTTGTTTTACTTGATTTGTAATTGTAATTTTGACAAGATCAATTTTCATGATGCTATTGTAAAATATTGGTATAGTCTTATGCTGGATATAATTAATGTATTCTAGATTAGTGTAGTTTCGAAGATGGAGTTTTCTAAAAAACGTATTGGAAATCTAATGCTTCGCCACTATTATGAACTTTCAAACCAACATAGCTATTTATATAATCGGGATTTTCCCAACATAATACAAATGCACTTGTTATTTTATTTTGTGGAAGTAAATTGAATCGGAATGAAAAAGTAATCTAACCTTAAGATCAAAATATGCCTAAAGATATCATCAATTTTTAAAGGCATGCTTCAATTATTTTTTAATGACTAGTTAAAACATCTTAACGGAAACCCTTTAAAAGAGCCGACAACGATATTCTTTTAAAACATAACAGAATGATTTACATAAACAGTTTGTGAGGTTTGGCGTGTTTATACAGGGTGTAGCAGATACACTGAGAGGCTTATAATTGAATCAGTGGGAAAATCTTCACTGGGGTAAATTCCTCTCTGGTTTTTAAAGTCGAAACTGGCGTTTCAAAGTAACGCCAACGTTTACTTGAATTGAGAATATCATTAATTTTTCACTACTAGACTCTCATTATTGCGATCACTTTTATCATAAACCCAAAGCAAAAAGTGGTTGAGAAGCCAATCCTTCAATTTACTGAAGTTATACAACAATACCCAACAGTTAGTAAATGTTGCAGTGTTGACCCAAATAAATTATCGATAATCTTTGATGATACTCTATTACTACTTACAGATGGTTTGAATTATATTTGTGTTTGCAATTTTGTGCAGTTAGACCTTTGGCATCTACTCTACGAAAAATAACCTTTGCTCTGAACAGGACCTTAACGCATTTACTACAAACTTACTGCCTTGTTAAAGTTAACAATCAGCTGAAAGACTGCCAAGTATGGGTGTCAAGTGAAGATGTAGACTAACTGATGACTGTGGGTCACTGACGTAATCAAAACGACATGTTTCCTAGTGGCTAGAAACTAGAAAACCTCGCGTCAATTTTGTACACGCGTTGTGTAGTGGCTTTGTGAGAGCTTGCGATCCTATACATGCTGTTCTCACTGACGATTTTATGTACCTATCTTAATTATGACGTTAAAAATATTATTCAGAGCAAATTAAAGTTACTTTTGAATTCTACTTTTAATTGAGATTTTCATTTTCTAAGGGGTTAAGACCAGGATATAGGTATCCACTTTACAAATACATATTTAATTCAAATTTCATCAATATCTGATGACCAGTCTTAGTCGCCAGAACATCAGACGGGTAATATCTACATCACAGGTCATGGGCACTTCAGAAATCACCTAGCAAAATGGGTCTCTACACGGGAGATACTAGTTGAAGTTATGTGAGCGTACTCCTGAGTCCGCAAACACATTCTCATTGAATGCGAGTCCCTGGAGGCCAGGAGAAGGGTCTTCTAGGGTCTCGGAGAGGCAGGAGTTACACCCATCAGAATTGTAGCGCGATCCTCGAGCTTTGTAAGCAAACGGTGGGCTGCCTAATTAGGAGAACAGGGAGCCAGCACAATAAAACCAAAGGGTTGACGTGCGCGTGGTCTTACAAAATTTCCATCCAATATCTGATGAAACGTATTGTTTTAGATAATAAAAATCACTTTTTTCCCCTCCCAAAAGGGGAGTTCCGGTAGCCCGATTTTGTTGGTTTACGAACTTGACTGAGATATTTAAATAAAGAAACATTTTTACTAAGTCTTTTGAAAATCGTACAAAAAATGCAATCTGTAGAACATGCATGTCTGTACAGACATTTATACATGTATATACTTCTATATTACACACAAACAAAATGATAACACAAGTCTACATGAAAAAAACCTTATTTTTCGCCATATTACATGACTTAATCACAGCCTAACTGGAGTAAAATTTTTGTCAAGACATAATATGTAATTTATGTATATATGGTCTTGTAAAATGCTCAAAACGTGTTCTGGGGGTCAGAATCGGTGCTTATTTTAAGGTCCTGGGTCTTGGTCTTACCATGCTGACTGCTTTAATAACTCATTTTTCCAAAGGAATTCGATAAAATGCCTTAAAATCCCCTGTAAAGAATATATGGATCTTTGATTTAAAAAGGTAACCTCTAAGTAAGTAACATTGGAGTAACCCAACATCAATTTTTTACACTCGCACTCGACATAAGTTGGAAAGGACGTATTCTGCGCAGTAGTGCTCATGACTGTAACAATATAAAAATGCCAACATCACGCCCAGCCAGAAAACAATTTTTTAGCAACATTATGAACAGTTACTTATATGAAGCAATGTATGATATCAGTTCTGTTGTGTTCTGAACTGTTCATAAGTTTGAACAAGAAGGTGAGGAGGTTCATTAACTATTCATCTGTGGAGTCTCAGTCTTGTTCCGTTAATGAGAAACTGCCTCGGTTTTGTTGTCAACATTCATACTCTAATAAGTACTCACAACAGTGAGTGTAGCTTTCACTTTTCAAACCAACAGTTTAACTGTGATGTTTTCTAACGTAATTCAAGAAAGTCACTTAAATTTAAATTAAAACGATTGATTATCCCAGAAAAGGTTGCTCAAAACATGCTCTCGTAGTCCCTCGTTTTGGACGCTATTTGTTCGTGTAGAGATTGGACAAGTTGTTTTCCATGTTCTCAAAGGTTTTCTGTAGGTTTGTATAACTTGTTTTTTTAAACAAATCTCACGCCAATATTAGCAAAAAATGTTGAGGTTGGTTAAGAAAAGATTATTTTCTTAAAGTCAAAATGTATTATTATTTTAATTTTTCACAAGCGAATTTTTTTGCTTCTTTCGTGTATAAGGAACGTAGAACCACTTCTACCCTATCATATAAACCCACATTTGTGCGTTTCGGTTCATAAACGGCGTCGGAAACAGGGGGCTTCGAAACTATGTTTTGCCACTTTTTGAGTGAGCGGAGCAAAGTTGGAATATTATCACTACATCCTATCATTTCTCTCGACTGGCAACTTCGGCAGCACTCTGCAAAGAACTGAGCCAGACAATACTACCTTACTAGAGCCGGTATTGGTGAAACAAAAGTAACTATGGTGTAAAGTATGAAATTAATTTGAACACACTGTTTTGCCAATCGCGTTAGTTAAAATCATACGCAATGCAGGGCTGACCGTTATTAATAAATTACACATTTATCGTTATTCAAATCAACATTAAAACATACAAATTACAAAAAACCACATCGAAACTAAATTTTTCTAAACAAATTTAACTAATTCCTTCGAACCTTAGCTTTCCACCTATATCACAACTTTAGTCAATCTTGTTTTTTAAGCTTTCAGTTGAATAAAACTGACTTACATCAATATCAACCGTCTGTGTTAATTGAAGACATACTACTTGAAGAAGTCAAAAGCACCAAATTTCTTGGACTCTATGTTGACAGTAGACTATCTTGGGATGAGCATATTGATTACGTCTGTAAGAAAGTTTCTACTGGAATCTACCTTATCAGACACTTATCGATCTATTGTAGTACTGATGTACTGAAAATAGCGCATTATGGCTTAATTCAATGTCATTTGTCATATGCTATTGCACTTTGGGGAGCTTGCTCTGAATTTAGATTAATGCGGCTCTTAATTATGCAAAAAGCCATTAGAATAGTAGCCAAAGCAAAATTTTGTGAGTCCTGCCAAGATATATTCAAATTTTTAAAAATTATGACATTACCTAATGTGAATATTTATGAAACCATTTTATTTTGTTTGAAAAAATGTGATAAGATGTCAGGAGCTGACATTCACGGTTATCATATAAGGCAAAATTATCAATTTAGAAATGAATATCACAGACTCAAAATGTTTGAAAATCTTCCTCGGTACATGGGAATAAAGTTGTTCGACAATCTTCCTGACAATTTAAAACAAAAAAAATCTCATTCAAATTTTAAAACGTTTTGAAAGAATTTCTAGTTAAACAGGCGTACTATACTATAGACGACTTCCTAAATTCTTCTGGCGCTTTTAACTAATTTTACAAAGTAACAATTAGGCCCTCATTTGTTAACATTGGCTTTACTACAGTAGATTTCTTTTTGTTGTTTTGTTAATAGTTTTGTTGTTTTGTCAACGCAAATAATTTTGTATTGTGACAATAAAAATGTTTAATGTTTAATCTCAGTGAGAAACAAGTACATCAAGTGTGTACAAATGTGCAAGTGGATAAACTCAGCAGAGAATATGCGGAATTGAGTTGTACACTTCGCTTCTGAAATGTGTTTACCTTACACGACTTCACCTGCTGTATGTTATGATCAACTCAATCCACAAATCCACCGCCTAATGCACTCACTTCCACACCGTGCTTGCTCTCATTTCAGGAGAAAACTGGTCGTTCAACTCAGAAGAAAACACATGCTTGTTTATAGGTAGAATGTCCGTGACCCTCTGAGAATAACTTTAGGTATTGGTTATGCTCGGTTGGCTAAGAGCAAAATGTCATATTGAAAGGTTTCGTAACCCAACATGTTTGCTAAAAATATGTAGAACCGACATTTTGTTTCTTTTGTTGGACTTTTGTATATTTGTTTGGCTTTTGTATTTGAAATAAATTGTGCATGCCTTTTAATAACAGGTTTGTTCGTCAACGCTACAATTTACTGAATGCTAAAGGCACTTTTATTTATTTCTTAATGTTAACTACGTGATGTTTGTTGAAGTTCTCTGATAAAGGTATATGAAAAATTAGGCACGAAACTCGGTGATGATTTTAGTGCAAGTTAAAAGTCCAAACCTAGTTTTGCGCCATATTGCCTCTTAACACTGTGCTTTAAGAGCATCGAAGCCCCACTTAAAAGTGGTCCATTTTAATATATTATATATTTACAAATCATTTTACAACTAAGCTAAAACTCCAACCAAATCACTTTTGTTGGCCTATTCATGAAAAACAGTGGTTTGGACGTAGTATTGTGATTTCAATACATCGCTGAAACCCGTGTTTCCTGCCTTATTTCCTTTATAAATGGGCGTTTATGAGGTATTGCCCCTCACCTAATTTAATTCGGGCGCCACTTTGATTTTAGTAATTAAAATTTTGATGATTTAAAAAATTTGTTTTATTTGTTTGTACACAACATTTCATATCTATTGGTTGATAAAACAGCTGAACACGACTTTTTATATAGTTGTGTTAAAAAAACTTAACATAATCAAAACTAACCGACCTTTGCGAAGAAAACAGAAGGAAAACTACGTTTTTGACCACTAAACCAAGGCTTGTCTCTTATTACGAATCCCCACTTACACACTTTTAACTTGACATACTGTATACAAAGTGGGCCGTGGCGGTTTGATATCGCGCGCGACTTCGGAGCTCGTCATCACTTGGTGGCGCGGGTTCGACCCCGCAGTCACCACTAGAGATTTTAAAGGAAAGGTCGAGGTTGAGTAATATAGAAGTCCTTTTAGTTTTAACCTCACCGCGTCGAACAAGACAAACTTTATCTTTTTGTTTACATAAAAACAATGAGTCCTTAAAACTGTGTTTGCGTTTTTTTCAAGTATCGTTTACAGGTTCAAAAGTTGCTGTTAGAACCTGGCCCCTTGTATAGAAAGGTACGTAAAGAGAGACGTAAATAATAAAGACGTAAATAAAGACGTTGAAAACATTAATCCCAGGTGGGTTCACCACGTCTGTTCTTGATAGGCTATTTTCCCCTAATCCTCTCTTTAGTGCATCTCGATTGATAACTTGATCTGTACTCTATTGCTTTACGAAAACGATGAAATTTACAAAAATGTTCAATTAAGCTTTCTCTGTTGTACAGTCAGAGCGAATAGTCAGCCTTTGAGTTCATAATGATAATATCCTCCCCTAATAAAAGAAGAAAGATATACTTTTAATTTTTGATTTTAATTCATTATCTCTTGAGGAAGGCCTTCTACTCCACACAAGAATACGTGATAGAAGAAATATGTGAAGATTAACTTAGTTTCCGTGGATCATTTATTTAATTGATTTGTTCCTTATAATGATTTGTTTTCCTATGAATCTTTTATGCCACGTAATAAATATTTCTTTCTTTCTCCTTAATTTTTTACCATTACATTTCCTTTAAACTCAATCATTAACTATATTAAAGCGTGACAGTTCAAGCTGTGGGTGGATTTTAAACCCTTTACTGAAGTTAAATCTAATGTTTTAAATACTTTTTAAAAGAGTATTACTCTTTAACGCAATATATTCTGGAAACCTTTTATTTAAAAATTACAGATGGTGTTCTACTCAATAAACAAATGGAATAACTAGTCGTAAAAATAACTAACTGAAATAGAAACTGGTCAACATTGGCGTGTGTTTTTGGCAAAAGAAAAAGCTTTTAAGTTCACTGTTTGAATTTTATTTTAGTGATTAGTTTCAACCATTATTGCGATATCAAACATTATCATGTAGTCTTATTAATTCAACTTAATATAAGGGTAATTCTACAACAGCAAGGTTCAAACGTAGTAAGAAAAACAGTCGGTTGAATACTGTTTTTCAACGATTTATATTACGTTCCCCTTGAGCTAAGGGGTGTGGGTCTTATGTAGCAAAAGGTAGAGTAAAAGGATCCGCAAACCAAACAAAAATACCATGAATGCAAAATAAACAAATCAAGATTAAATTGTAAGCCTAGTGACTTATTAGGGAGAATCATAGTCACTGGACTTAAGCATTAAGTGTGTTAATACTAGCAGTCAATATTCAGAATATTACCTGCGTCCGTGGCTCAGTGGGTAGAGTCACGGCTTGCAAAGCGCAAGGTCGCGGGTTCGATTCCTGGCGCAGGCACAAGGGTTTAGACCGCTTTCCCTAAATGCGTTTTGTGATATCCACAAACCCTAGGTTAAGTAACTAATTAAAAAACTGCCATTGGAGTAGAAATTAAAAAAAGAAAAAAGAATTATGTACGTTAAATACTAACAGCTAAACTTAACTATATAAAATAATTCCATTGAATAGAAAGCTAAAAAAGTAGAAATATGGAGAGTAAACACAATGAACTGCAAGAACTGTTAAGTAATTCTTTTTACATAAAATATAGACAACAATAGAATTGTACCTCCCCAGGGGCAGCATTGTGAAGGGAGACCCCAACACAGGGACAGATAGATTGGATACTCCTAGAAAACTGACCCTGAGGATTTGCTGTCTTTTATTACTTGCTCAGTATAACCTTGATTATCTAGACAATCTGGCCAACGAGATTGAATCCGCCAATAATGAAGATAAAACAGATGACTTTACAACTGAAATAATATATTAAACCCGAAATACCTACAAACCGTTATCCCAAAGAGTTTGTGAGGATTAGCGTGTTTATACAGGGTGTAGCAGAGACACTGAGAGGCGCATAATTGAATCAGCAGGAAAATCTTCACTGCGGTGAATTCCTCTCTGGTTATTTTAAGCAAAATGTATTGCAACACTTTATTCAACCTGGAGATCTCAATGTTCTAAGTTTACTTATCAATAAATACCTGCTTTGTGAAAACATCAACGTATGTGGCATTTTCAGTAAGCGTTACCTTTGCTATTTTAGTGAACATCTTTGATGGAAAACATGGTCGTAAGTTGGCTGGTCTCAATATTTGGTTGTGGATTAAACGATAGTGATTAGGTCAATTATTTTTAAAGTTTCATTCAACTCTTTTGGTTTCATATTTTTCAAACCAATACAGTGATTTGATCCTGCACTAAGATTTACAATGTCAACTACTAACGGTCCGATATAACATTTCCGATATTACAACAAAAACAGTAACTAAAGTGTTTATCCTTCAAGACAATTAGAGAACACGTGGATAAACATCTAAGAGAGCACTTTAATATATTTATAATTTTAAAGTTATACAAATGACTCAATATCAACTTTTATAGTTATTAAGACATTTTGAGGACAATCCTTTCATCTACAGATCATAAGATCAACTGCAAATTAGATTATGAAACATACTTATTACAGACGTGTTTATAGAGTAATTCATGATTTAAAACTAGAAATAATATTAAATAAAACAAATAATTATGTTTTTGCATACACTAATAGTATGCTATTGAATGTATACAAATAGGGAGTTGTGAAACAACCTTATGTCGTTGTTGACAATATTTCATTAGTGTTGATTGTTTTAATGTATATTGTTTCAAAAGCGTCCAAATCTTGTGAATTTTGTACTTCTTTCGGTAGTTTTATATTTGAAAAAACTATGTACATACAATATTGTGCAGCTTTGAAAGAATATACATTAAAAACAATCAACAAAATCTAGTCAACAACGAACCAGGAATTTTTACAACTTTCCACTTTTATACATGCAATAGCGTACTAGTCAATTTACTGTTGTATTATTTCTATAAATTCTACGTTATAAATTTCCGTCACATATGTTTATTTTTTAAATATTATTTTCTGTAAATCTAATCTTTATTTGTTGTTATGATCTGTAGATGAAAAAATCTTTCTCGAAAGGCCTTACTAACTGTAAATGTTTTTTATTGGTCATTTATGTTGTCATAAACTTAAAAAAAATACAAACCTATGTTTAATATTTATTGTTCAGATCTTACATTTCGATCCTAGGACAGAAACAGCAGCAGCTCACTCATTGGCTGATACATGATTACACTGTGTCACGTGTTCTATCTACATCAGCTGATTCTGACCCAAGCACAGTTAGATCAGCTTTTAAACACTCCCCTGCCTAATCTCTGTATCACAGCTCTACACTTATCTCACCTGCTGATGAGCTTAACGTTCACCTTACACGGGAAAGGTTGTTGATAATACTGAGAGTTCTGGTGGTTTGCAATATTTATTTTAGTAAAAGGTATAAAGTTTGTGTTAATTAGGATTATGATGTCCGCTCTGCATTCAACCTCGACCTTTATTTAAATTAGAAAAACGGACCTTTCTGGCTACTTTAGGAAGAAAAATACTCCTTATGTTTTGGGCAGCTGGGAACTCCACCCGTTCTCAAGGGCCTGGCCTAACCTAACCTAACCTTGACCTAACAGGACAAGACAAATTGAAATATAAATAGCGTCTAACGATCCTGAAATCTTACAATGTAGCTGTTAATATTTCATTTTGTCTTGTCCTCTTAGGTTAAGGTTAGGCTAAGTATGGTCTATAATGTAGCGTTAGTGAGGTTAGGCACTTGAGAACGGGCGGAGTTTCCCAACTTCCCGAAACGTAGGGAGTAGTTTTGTGCTGAAGTGACCGGAAAAGTCCATTTTTCTAATTAATTAAATTGATATCCGGCACTATAAACTTTAATTCTAGCCTTAACTTTTACCTAGAGTTACCTTATAGCCACTTTACAAATTATAAGCGGGATATCAACCTTTTTTTGATACTTTGATTTGGGACACCGACCATTATTAGAGGAGAGGGTATTTTAAGGTGAATATGGGATGATGGTGAGTGTAATGAATGTTTTTGATGGACGATGAGAAACTCCGCTAGTAGTTGAGTAAGAATTGACGAAAAATGGCTTAAAATCCAAGGTTGAGTAACATATATATCATTGAAGTTAACTTCGTTAAGAGTGCAAAGTACCTGGCGGCCATTTTGTGTTTTCGTTCCTTAAGAACAATTTAAAAACAAGCATTTTCTTAAAACATTTCATCCCAACAATTATTTTAGATATTTATTAGATGGTTATTTCCTTATCTTCCTTCTATCCTCTATAATCCTAATAGATCTTTTTGAAACACGTTCAATGAAAGATGTTAATGTACTGCAGTGCCTTCGCTGATTACTTTTTGAAAATTTTATTAGTTTAATAGAAAACCCAAGACATTTAAATACAACGTTTCTTTAATTTTGGATTGATGAATGAGAAAATGGAAATTCGGCTCAACGGAGTCACTAAAACATTTAATGCACTGAACCAAACTTCATGATGATAGCCACCATATTACTATGAATAAATATGTAGGATTAGGTTACCTTGTTGATCTACCGAGTACCTACAGGACTACACGTCTTCGTACCTGAGGAAGCAGCCTGAGATGGCCGCGAAACAGCTGTAGTACTCATAACTACAATACAAGATTACTCGACAGATCAACAAGGTAACCTAACCCTATACAATCCCGGGACTCTCTGGAACAATTCATAAAATTGTTCTTGAATTGAGACAAACAAATTTCACAATATAACATGGGATCCAAAGTCCTTAGTTTCTCCACTAGCCACCATTTGGATTTTTAACTAAATAATTAATATATGACAAGTTAGTTATTAAAATTTAAAACTTGAAATAACCACCATTTTGAACAAAAACCTTTTTTGTTTATATTTTAATTTTTACATTTTGGTTAGAGGAAAAATTATGCACAATTTCGGTGGAGTTAGTCAAATACTTTTTGAATATTAATTATTTAAAAAAACATGAAATGGCTTAGTGAAGAATTAAGGACTTTGGACCCCTATAATTATTATATTGTGAAATTTTTTTATGTCTCGACCTGAGGAACAGTTTTATGAATCTGTCCAGAATAGGTTGGAGCATTTACCGTGAAAGAGAAAAGGTTGCCAAAATTTGATAAAAAACTGCATAAAGTGTTTCTGCATGATTTTACATTGTTCATGGTGGAACAAATTAAAATGCTAACTCTTAAAGACTAAATTACATAGACCTAAATACCTTATTCACAAGTGTTTAAATGAATGCTGAATATTTTCTCCTGAAATTTTGATTTGTCGTAAGAACTTTGTCCTATTTTGACCAGAAACAACTTGAATTTAAAATTGAATCGAGTAAAGCTCAGTAAAGTATGATCTTCTTTCCAGCCAGAATAATTGTACAGATATGATTAACAAACTTAATTAATTGTGTTATTTATGGTTATTTTAGGGAAAAACCCATGTTGGAAACATTATTGTACTTTGAGAAAAATAATTTGTAAAGTTCCATGTCTTTTATTTTAAAGAAGCTAACCTAAAATCTTGAAGCTTGTTCTTTAAACGTACCATGAGAATGAATTTCAGTGATGTCTCAAGGATGCGCAAAACGGACGTTAAAACTACGATGTAGTGTCACCGGTGACTGTAGGCTATAAGCGTATGAAAAGTTTACGCTGTGATTATTCTCAAGGCTTCCGGATTTACACCTTAACAAAAGAAGACAGTAGCATACAATTATCAAAAACTTGGCAACCAGTTCTTCAGAAGTCCTATTGAAACCAGCCAACTTTCGACAACGAGCAACAAGTTCGATCCACTTCCAGCCAAATAATTGACAGCCCCCACCCACCAAACTTGGGTATATATAACGACGGTTTGGCAATCCAGTCTCACCCAGTCAACCAGCTACTGAGGAATGACTCTCTCCACAGCAGGCCAAATGAAAGCAGTATTGGTATTTCAACTGTGATAAGCGGTGTAATCCGAAGCCTTAGATAATAATAATGTAGTGACCGGTGCTGCAAAAGATTATACGTTTGTGATTGGCTGAAATCTACAAAACATCGCGTCGATTTTGAACTTGCGTATTTTAGCGGCTTTGCAAGTGTTTGCAGTTAACAAAAGATGTTCTCAGGTAACTTTCTGTCGACTTCTCATCTTTCTTAACTGCCGCGATCCATTTAATTGTTTTACTTTTCCTTTTACTTCGAGTTTCACGATTTTTCCGCTACAAAAAATTGTTAAAGTCTGAAAAATAATATAACTAGTATACCAAATGTATTACACAACTTCAACCGACGATTAGTTTTTTCTTGTTACAAACTTTAAGGACAACTTATTCGATTGAATGTAGATACCTAGAATATGTTCAATCTTATGGCTATTACTTTGTACCCTAACAGATGAGATAAAGCTCTGTATTAAGCGAGAATGTAAGAGAACAAGTTCTTTGTCAAAGCTAATATCAATGTTGTCTCGACCTTTGAGAAGAAAGGCAAAATCAAGTCCGTTCAATCTGTTCATTTCCTTCCAGATATTGAAAACACGAGTATAGCTTTCGAGATATTGTACAACATGACAAAATCTGTATTTTTCAAACCAGTTTAAGTGTTGACGTGGGAAATAAAAATTGTAGGATTATAGTATTTTTACAATATCAGATGTTTTTAAAATAAAATGTTTGAAAACGTATTGTGCTTGTACAATATATCTATCTCTTGGTAACTCCCGACCTCTGTTTGCTTTGAAGAATTACAATCATTGAACGAGATTTTCGTGTAGCTTAGGTAATTCCAAAAGTAAATTTAATGAGATTCAAATTATACTACGGACGTTTTCCATCGTGTTTTAGTGAGAAGAAAACACGACGTTTTGAAATCAATCTGATGTCTGTCTTGTCACATTGCACGTAGATGACATAACATCAACATGAATATTAAAACAAAACTGCCAAAAGACCATTTTTCTACTCTAAAGACTCTGAAAAACAGAAGATTAACTTGATCGATAACCATTGAATAAAAAGCTATGGTATAGCTTCCCCAAAAAAAATGTAAATAATTATGATATTATAATTCTATTACAAGTATACATTTTACTTTTTCAGACATTTACAAGTTTACAAACTTCAAATTCCGATCACGTGCCAAGTAATGTTGCTGCACCCTGTGGAAATGTATCCAGTCTTTACACACTGAATCTTATAGCCAGATACAAAGAAAACTATACTAACAAGTGAAGGAGGTAAATAAAATATCTTTATTATGACACAAAAGAGTGTACATTAAATTTACTCAGACAAACAGATATTTTTACAATTTTACAAAACTTCAGGGCTTCCGATCACGTGCTTAAGTACTTACTTGTAATGTTGCTGCACCCTGTGGAAAAGTACATGAAAATTAATAGCAAAAAAGTAATCTTAAAAGCTGATAACACTTACAAGATGACAGGTTAGTGTTGAAAGAGCATGAATAAAATGTCACATTATCTTCTCTTTCACAAAAGTTTTTATTAATTAATAATCTCTCGACAAACAAGTTAAATCATTGGTTTTGGCTAAATGTGGAAGTACAGTTAAATTTAACACAGGTTTAGGTTCAAAAGGTGGGATGGTTAACAAACTATCAGGTTTTCATCAAATCTTATCAATAGTCCTGAAAAATAAGAAAAGAAAGAAAAAAACAGTATAAAGAAAAAAGAACCACGAAGAAGAAAGCGTAATAACAAAAAAACAACGTAATAAAAGAAAACGAAAAGACTTAGTCTCAAGAAACCACATGTACGAGTAGTACAGCTCTGAACGCTTGATTTCCAAAATTAAATCCTTCAACTTTGCAGTGAAATGTTTGACTTTAGGTTATTTCCAACCGATTGTTAGAACCTCAAGACATTTTATGTTAGTTAATGAAGATTCCCCTTGATTTTTAAATGTAAACGGTAAACCTTATAAAGTACCTTGGTTAGTACTAACAAGTACCATGGTTAATTTCATGTCTAAATAAAGACGAATGTTATGACAAACTTGTTCCCTTTCTCCCAGAAAATGAGACTTACAAAGCGACTTTCGCCAAAAGACTTGCTGCCAAACCGTTCTTGCAACCTTTTCTGATTTTCGCTGCTTCCTCGCTAAAACCAAAACATACTGATGATGAAACAAAATAAGTGTAATTTCAAACACAAATTATTCCTTCGAAAGGAGGTTGCTTTAAGTAAGCTGGGCCAAACGTCAAACATTGAGTTATTATTCGTATTTAAGAAAAGGTAAAGTTTTCCTTTTTTAAAGAGGCTACCACTCAACCTCGACCTTTACCTACCATTACCATTTAGCCACATTACAAATTGCAAGTGGTGACTGCGGGGGGGATCGAACCCGCGCCACCGTAGTGATGATCTCCGGAGTCACGCGTGATACCAATCCACCACGGATCCGCTTTAGGGCTGGGCAAAATTGACCAGTACATTTGTTCTCTCAAATTCAATCTTTTTAGCTGGAAATTATTTCAAATGTCTGATAAAATAAACTTTGAGGAAATTAAGTACTACACATCTAGTAAGCTTAAGTGTATGAGTTTGGGTGAACTGCTTGTTTTACATGTCAATTTATAAGCAAGTCGAACATATATGTACAAACCCTTATACACGTTCGTACAAAAAGAAAAATAAACACGTTTTATATAGTTCTTAGAGCAAAACAATACAAATTTTACTAATCAACAACATTGGCAAAACTTAAACATACCAACAGATTTAACTCCCCCCACACGACTGTCAGTAGCGCTCAACTGTGTGGGTAAAGAACTGTTGGTTTGGGTTGGGGAGGGGTTGAAAGGGGGGTTGTTAGGGGTTGAGGGGGTAACATTCATTCCTCAGACACATTTTATCAGAATACAATTTCAACCTCCGTTCGTGCGATGTAGACAAAACTCGACGTTAGAATTCTTTATTTAAGTCTTGAAGTCTGTGTTTAGATTTAGATAACCATTGACAGGGTGATCAAGTGGATAAGCTAGCAAATGTATTTAATGTAGTTTATTTAGGTTTTCCCAATTGATTGAAAATATTCGAAAAGTTAATTGAGAAAAATAAAACAAAAGACATTATTGGATCATTTTTAGATTTTTACAGAACAATTTAAAGACAGTAAGTGATTTTTTGCGTTTGATGCGAGTTTATTTATGAGAAATTTTTGGCCTATTAGGTGACTTATACTGAAATGTATATAATTTAAAAATATCATTGATCGAACTAACTACGCTATTTGACAGATTTTCATCTTTCGCAAGTATAATTTATAGTATTTGCTCGAAACGTTTACAATAAATGTTTTCTTGTATACCCGTGCTGTATAAAACCTAAAAACCTTTTTAAACTATTAACTATACACAAACATCACATATTTGATTAAGCTACCAAATGGCCTAAGAATTTAGGGTCACTACAAATGATGTTCTCGATTTCGATTATTCCGAGATTATACAGTGTTCAGTAATTACGAGATCAAACACCATGTAATTCGTCAGATCATAATAAACAAAAACTTTCCTCAACACATAGGCCTATCTCGTTTAGTTTTCCGTCTGTGTTTTCGCTAAATAACTTTTATCTCCGAGGTCAGTTAGATTATAAAATAAACAATTTGCACACTTGTTAGTAAAATTAAAACCAATATTTTAAACACAAATGTGACTAATTTTAACTTCCGGTTTCAAAAGGGCGGCCATAACAAATTTTCTAAGCTTAATAACCCAACACCCTTAAAGTTTATGGTAAAAACCCAAGAGTAACGTGGCAAACATTTTTATAAACAATTTAAGATTAAATTTGTTGATGTTGAAACAAAATTAATACCAACAGGAATGGAAGTAGGAGCTCAATAATTGAGATTTATAAAGAAACCCATTCATCAAGAACTAAACTACACGATTTTATAAAGGATCATGAAAACAAAAAGCGTTTTGTGTGTTAAATTATCACACTAACTGCTGACTTATAAGTGTGCAACATCACTACTGTAGACTTTATGGATTCTACCATAACTAGAACTTTATCTTTAATATTGGAATGGCACACCTCTACAATACCACACTGATGTTACTATAACCTACGTTGTTCTAACTGTGTGTAAAACAGTATTTATAGTGCATGGCTTCCTACTCTGCAGGGAAATCATGGAGGATATTCTATTCTGACCTTGTTCCTAAATTTATACAATTTAAAGGTTATCATTACTATACGACCCTACCAGTGGTTTAGCTGGTCGATGACCGTATCATTTTTCATTTATCCAGTTATGACATACTACTCTATAATGACCTATAGCTGTTACTATAGTCAACAAAACTTAGTGATTGTATATTGACTTCCATAAAATAAATGAGGATAATTATGCGGAATTATTGTCAATGCACGTTGATAGTAAGAAAGAAAAATATTCATGAAGTAGAAGACAAAAGTTGGACCCTTTTCATTTACCACACACATCTATTGTTTCAAACCTTTTGTGTGCCTCCTCGTATGTTTTGATATCCTTTATCTAAATCCACTCGCAATTTCATTTAATTCAACTGTAACTAACTTAAATAATGACTTCTGTTTTTATACTTATTATTTCGATAACTGAACATTGTTTAGATGAACTTACATAATATGTGCCATGCACTCATAGCGTTTTGATTTGTAATTGGTAACACAAATTGAGAAATTATTAGGTAAATTTAAAAACTCAAGTATTATTTGCTTCTTGTTTAAACAAATATAAATAGTTACTATAACCGTTAACATTTTCAAACACACATTGAAACTTCAAAACATAACAACATTACCTCCGGCATCACAAGAGATTTAAGGGTATAGGCCGATTTGTTATCTTCAGGAAGAATTATCAGAATGATCTAACTTTATATTTCAAAATGGTGGCTGTTCATCCGTACTTTTAGCGGATAGGAAGTAATTGAAACACTTAAAACCCATCTTAGCTCTTAAGCTTTCGCGTTCGATGTCATCACTAAGATCTAAGGCGTTTACACCGCGTCACAGTTGAAATATAGTAACTGCTAAACGTTTCGACCTCGCTGTGGAGAGTCATCCTCAGTAGCTGGTTGACTGGCTGAGACTGAGAACAGTTACTGAGGATGACTCTCCCCAGTGAGGTCGAAACCTTTAGCAGTAACTATATTTCAACTCTGACGCGGTATAAACCGGAAGCCTTAGATCTTAGTGACTAAAGTACCAATGTTATAAAAAAAACGTTGTCCTCAGTTTTTACGTATAAGTAACCGAGTGTTTAGGATCGCCCTCTATGAGTAAATTACGTGAAACCGTTATACACGAGGTAATTTGTACATAATCCATTACTGCGTATAGGCTGTGCGTCTCTTAATGGCACATTGTTTGTAGCTTTCCCTCTCTCGCCCATTCACATCAACCCTGAGCGGCCGGACTTTAGCTAAAAGGGTGAACGTGCCGTGATTAACACCACATACATGCCCACGAATAAAATAACACAAAAAAAAATAACAGAATTATTTTTAAAATCTTAAGTTCATAGATTTCTAGTAACAAGGTGCGTTTGATCTATATTTCGTTCCTCTATCCATTATTTAGTCTATCAACTTTTCTATTTTACTTTTTCGAAGTTGCGTGAATGTTATATTTTTCAATTTAGTCATATAGGTTATTCCTGTTTATTGATTGTGTGAGAGCAGTATAATGGTTTGGTTTGTTAATTATATTGCTAAAACGCAATCCACAGGGATTCAGATAAAACTATTGAAATATATTGATATCTATGGTAAGTATTGAACAATGCTCAAAACGTGTTCTGGGTGTCAGGATCGGTGCACAGTACATGGTCCCGGGTCTTACCATAAGAACGGCATGAATAACTCATTTGTCTAAAGGAAATTTCGCTAAACATAGTTAAATAATGAACAGGGGCATCAACAAAGTGGATGAACATTTTCAAAACTTAGTCAATGGAACTGAATATACATACGTATACAGTTACACATTTTAAACCCCTTATTTAGTTAGCTTATACAGTTTGATCAGGACAAGTTCTTTTCTGGACACTCGGTATTATACAAATTTATTTCGAGAGATGAATAGTTACCTCTTAATGGAGGCGAAGTACTGCTGCAGAAAGTCCTTGGCGTGCGTCAGCACCTCGTCAGCAGGCCGGGGTGTGAACGTGGTTTTGGCAATGTGCTGAAACACCACGCTGCCGAGGCAAGCCTCCTTCGTGCATGGTGTGGCCTGCAACACAACACCAAATATAACTACTTCATTGTGTGCAAAACCCAAGATTCACACAATTAAACTAGTATTTTAACTTATAACTCTCCAAACATTTAGAATGAAGTTAACAAAGCTCATAGTTAATATTGCATGTTAATAGCGCATAGATGCCACATGGCTGAGGAAAATCAGTAGAGTTGCGGAAGCTCAAGCACAGATAGCGCTGCGAGCGCTGCTGTCTCTCGCTGTCTTTCTCCCCTCAGCTCGTTATGCTCGAGTTTGTGCGATGTCAATGTCTTAAATGTGACCAAATCATGCGATTTTCGAGAACGAACGAACTTGCGCGTGCGTCAGTGGTTCTACCCGAGACTATTAAAACATTCCCTCTAAAACTTTCCCAAAGTAGCCCAATAAGTTGTATACGGTCTTTTTGATAATTATTTAAATATACGTATTTTAATGCACACCAAAAACTATGGAAATCTGTTCTGTCATTTCAAAATGGTGGCGATTTTTCGCTACAACAGTGGAATGGAAAGTCTGATTTTAATGCTTTTGAAATTAATTTCCTTTTATGATAGGGGCCTATGTATTGAAACCTGTAGTAAAGGACCACGTAACCTAGCCTAAATGAGCATAACAACAGCTTCGTATTGATTCATATTAATTTACGGCAATCACCAATATTATTAGCAATACAGGGTGTCCAGTAATTACAGGATCAAACTTCACCAGGGGATTTATCAAGTCAAAATACACAAAAAATGTCCATTAACACAGTCATAGCCTAGTTTTCCGTCTTTCTGTCTGTCTATGATTTTCACTAAATAACTTTTATCTCCGAGTTCAATTCACATAAAAACATACACACAAACTAAAAACTATAAACTGTGCACATGAATTAGTTGTATAATTAAAACCAATATTTAAAAAGTAAATTTGACTAATCTTCACTTTCAGTTTAAAAATGGTGGCCATATTAAACTTTTTAAGCTTAACAACTCAAAACACGTAATCTTTATGGTAAATACAAAGAATAATAATATGTGACAAATGTATTTACAAACATTTAAAGACCAAGTTAGCTGTCCTGTGATAAATAATAACGGAGAATATGAGTTTTCCTGAGCGCACTTCTTTGTTTACATTTAAGAAACGTATGTAAATACAGGATTTGCTCAGGAAATTTTAAATTTCTCCGTTAATAATTGTATCAAAACAACAAATATGGTCTTAGAACCTTTTGAAAATAAATTTGCCACATATTGTTACTCTTGTGTATTTACCCTAAAGATTAAGGGTTTTGAGTGATTAGGCTTAAACAATTTAATATGGGCACCATTTTTAAACCGGAAGGGAAAATCAGTCCCATTTATTTTTTAAATATTGGTTTTAGTTATACTAACAAGTGCACAAAGGTTTTAGTTTATAACTTAATTGAACTCGGAGATACAAGTTTTTTTGGTGAAAACCAAAGACAGATGGTCAGACAGAAAACTAAGCGAGATAGGACTATGTGTTACAGAACATTTTTTGTTTATTATGAGCTGAATAATCACCTGATGAAGTTTGATCGCGTAATTACTGGACACCCTGTATATGAGAGCTTGTGGTAAAAGAACTTGTAAACCTGAGCCAGCTGGCGTAACTAACAGCAACGTAATAGCATTCAAACAGAACACAATCATTCAATTAGTATAATAACTTATACTATAAAGGTAAGTAAATATACATTAAACTTAACAAACAAAATTATACCGAACAAAGTGAATTCGAAAAATTAACAATTCAAAAATTGTTAATATTTATAGTTAAAATAAAAGAACTAGAAAACTAGATTAACGAAACAGCAAATATATTCTCATCTCTCGTGCCTTAGCGCTCAGCCATGCGGGCCTGCCTGGTTTTTCTTATTAAACCGCTGGAATATAAGGGGAGAGAAGCAATGAGTAACAATGGAACACAATTGTCTCTCCAAGAGACTCTTTGGCTATTGATTCCTCCTGGAATAACTCTCGGATTGAGAGGGAAAGTTACCTCGGACTTGGCCTAAATATCATTACTTTGTCGAACAACGCTGTTCGTTCATAAGAACAATAAGATGTATACCGATATCTAACGGGATGGACAATACTAAAAAATTAAAAGACGTTTATCCCTCCGTAAAAAATATTAAAGTGGTAATAAGCCCACCAGTTTTAAGTTGAAAATTTAAAAGACGTTTATCCCCCAAGTGGTAATAAGTTTGTAAGTTAAAAAAAAGAGAAGACAAGGGTGTTTTTTATTTAAAAAAAAGAAAGGGTGTATGTTTTATAGTCATGCAAACGCTTTTTTTATTGAATAAATCAAAACAATTTGGGCCATCACTTTTGTCAATTCCTCTTACTTATAAATAAGTAAGCCTAACCTTAGCTGTTGTGGTTGAACCAACACCAAAAGATTCATTTCTACAAAATGAATTTGATATCAAACGCAAAACCTTCGTGTGTTTTAGTATCGTAATTCTATCTAAGGATAACAAAATTCTCGTTAAGTCCTTACGCAACTTATATTTTGAAATGATAAAACTTCAAGCTGCATAAAACATACTTCAATTTTCCTTGATTACATAAAACCTATTAAGTTTGAAGAGTTTTATTAGTTCAAAGACTTGGTTTTTGGGACACCCCTGTATTGATCCAGTTCTAACTGGAAGTGGGACACATTCAACAGGGAAGAACTCCAGGGACTCTTAACCCCTTTTTCTTCTTGACCTTTTAGACAATCTACCCATCTAGCTGAGTCTGTCCACACGTGGTATACAGTACTTACTTGTCGACTAAAGGTGTACACTGTACAGCCTTTGCTTTGTTACGGTGTTTGCTCACTAGTTTCTCTATATAATTAGTATATATACAGTGTGTCCAGTAATTAACGGGATCCAACTTCACCAGGGGATTTTTCAGGTAATAACTAAACAAACAATTTCCTATAACACATAGTTTCCTATATCGCTTAGTTGTCCTTTTGTCTGTCTGGCAAATGTGTTCATGAAGATTTTAAGACCAAATTTGTTATGTTGCAACAAAAAATAACGGAGATATTAAAGTTTTCCTGAACTCACTCCTCTATTTACGTTTGAGAAACATATGTAAATAAAGGCTTGTGCTCAGGAAAACTTTAGTTACTTTGTTGTTACTTATCGCAGCACAGACAACTTGACCTTAAAATGTGCATAAAACATCGCCACATATTGTTATTCTTGTGTATTTACCTTGTACAGTTTGAGAGTTTTCAGACAAATTTAGTATGACCACCATTTTTAAACCGGAAGTGAAAAGTATTCAAATTTATTTTTAATTATTAGTTTTAATTATACTAACTAGTATGCAAAGTTTTTAATTTATAACTGAAATGACCTCGGAAGTAAAGATTATTTAGTGAAAAACACAGACAGAGAGACGGAAAACTAAGCGAGATAGGCCAATGTGGTATAGGAAAACCTTTTGTTTATTATAACCTGACAAATCACAGGGTAAAGTTAGATCCCCTATTATTACTGGACATCCTGTATATACAAAAAAATCCTGTTTTCTAACTGAATTGATCTCCGTTACTATTATGAATTTTAAATCTAGCATAGTTTCTCTTGTTGGTAATAACGGGTTGTTAATACTGTTATTCCAACAAGTTACTCTTTATCACAAAAGTTATTTTAACGTATTCACTTGCCTCATATTTAAAAGCCTAAAAGCAAATACAACAAATATTCATCGCAAAGAAATGTATACATTTTCATAACATATTATGCAAATACTCATTGCCAAGTCATCTTATCCATAATGCTCAAAGGTTTTGATTTTAGTAATTCAGCTCTACTGTTTATAAATTTATGTCTTCATAAACCTTACTTGTAACATTTGTAAAACCGTATTGTAATTATCAAAAGCTGAAAATAAATACTTAATTAAACACTTTTTTCAAATGTTCAATCGAGTTGTTCATAAACATTTACCACAAAAATTGAAAGTGATGTTTGCAAAGTCAACCGAAATCTAGAGAGCAATAAGAAGAGATTGAACTGCAAAAGTGGCTCACCCACGGGATTACCCCAGCTCGCGACTTAAAACTTGCAGCCTATCACAGAATTCCAATCCGCCCACAAATATGTCGGTTTGAGGACAATTTCCTTTCTGTAATCATTCAACAGGGTGAAAAATCACTCCCTATTTTAAACCGAAACTACTAAAACACGGGTTGTTCAATTCAGGTACTTGTTCAATGGTAGTTCAATAACATTTCATATAGTAAAAAGTTGATTTAAATCTCAACCTATCTTCCAGTGTTCGTAAAGGCCCTGTCACACATTGCGACTTAGTAGGTGCTACTAGCCATGTGTGTGAAGTTTTCGGCATGACAACATTGAATCAGCTCATATTTTCAAAGGTAAGCAGCTTTGACATGCTGAAAACTCACACACATGGCAAGTAGCATCTACTAAGACACAGTGTGTTCTTCTACAGCTGCCGTGGTGCTTCTCTAATTGCTCAAGGCATAAATAAAAAAATACTCCTAAAGTTTTCCTTCCAGTTTGAAAAGATTTCTTGCCATTGACCCGTACAGTTTTTGTTATTGTTCCTTCGCACAATCCTTAAGGGCAAGGTTAGGACATCGAACAGGTCAAAACTGAGAACCTCTCCACCCTTGACACATGATTGGAAAGTTTTCATTTACTCAAGAATCGTCGTCCAAATGAAAGTTTGCCAGAGCTTCACTTACTCGAATTTCGTCCGTGGTTAATAATTTCTGATGACAATTTTTTATTTGAAAAAACTTTGAAATTTTTCTTATAAACATTTTATATATGTTGATAATCTCAAGTTTAAGTGTGAATAGTGTGATCTACATTAATTTATGAAGAGTTTGATATAAGGTGTTTAAAGGTTTGTCTTAAAACAATAAAAGAAAATATATTTCTAGAATTCGTCCTAGAAGTATTGAGGTCAAAATTATATAAATTAGAAAATGAAGTTTGTTTATATTTAACATTAAAACAAGGTTTAAAATTGTTCTGTATTAGGCAGTTTTGGATTGACGGAGACCCACCCCATGGGTTATTTTGGGTATCGCGTTTTCACGACAGAGAGGACCTTCGATTTGGCAGCCAAACTGTTCTGAACAAGGGTTGAACCTCCTGGTAATTACACATAATATCACATACGAAAATAATATTTTCGGGTCAAGAAAAGCCATGTCTGCAATTTTCAGCACCGCTTTTCACCACCGTTGACCTTCGCAACCAATTTTATCAATCCTTGCTCGGTACGCAATAAATCAGCAATTTAACAAACGAAATCAATCAAAACAACCTCACTTTCAATAATGGAATAATGTTAGTAAATAACTTTGTCAGCTATTATGGGTTTTCATAAATAAAAATGGTCTAGCTACAGTAAAAGAACCAAAATCGGGAGAAACAAATATAGAAAGTGACTTTTCAATCACTCAGAAGTAACTTTTTAATGTGTAAATTTTGTTTTGTTAGATGTTAGATTGGGGGGGTTAAGTGACCAAGGAGTTAAGTTTTGTTTCAAAAGTGTTTAAAAAGACGGTTTTGAGTGATTCATGATACTTATTTTAATTTGGTTAGTTTTGTATCCATAGAGACCTTAGCTTCGATTTGCATTGCTGCACTGTTGCACATGTCATCAATATTTCAGGGTGAATGAATAAACTTCACTCCCGTTGACATTTTATAACCATCAAAATACTTGTACACACACCTTGCCCTTAATTCGAAATTAACTTTATTTGCAGATGACACCTCTTAATTTATATCCGGTAGAAATATTCAAAGTTTATAAATCAAGTCATTTATTGATTAAAATATCTTATTTCAATGGTTTCAAAACAACAGATTATCAATTAATCATTCCAAATCTAAATATATTCAATTTACAAATCGTCTTAACCTCAAAGATGAAGAAGAACCTACTATCGAAATTAATGAAAATTGTATAGAAAAAGCAACTGAAGGACTTTTTTTAGGAATCACTTTAAACCAAGGTCTTTCATTTCACTTGCATATAAATTCTATTAGTTGCAAAATTTCAAGAGCTATCTTTGTCATAAGAAAGATGTCATCATACTGTGATTCAAGAACTCTATTGACTATATACCACAGTATGATTGTTCCTCATCTCACCTACGGAATTATAATCTGGGGGAAATCCACATTGGCAAATAATCTCTTTAAACTTCAAAAAACCACAACGTTATTCTTGTATTGACATCTTTAAAGAAACCCACATTTTGACTTTTTATTCCTTGTATATTTATGAATGTTTAATATTTTTCAAAAACAACCAGCAATCACTTTTGGAATCAATTCAAAATTCCCAATCACCATACTAGTTATTCAAAAAGTTCCCCTTATACAACATTATCAAGTTTTATAATCATTTACCAAATTCGATGAAAGAAGAATATAATCTGAAAAAATTAAAAAAACAATTAAAACCCACTTAATCCAAAAAACCTATTATACAATTGAACACTTTTTTGAAGAGGAGGACTTAATAGCTTTAGACGGAATAAAACATGTATGTGGTTAATTAAGGTGTATTATATATATTTATGTTTATTTTTTAATTATTTTTACTATTACAAGTATTGTAATTATTATTTATTTATTTTTATTTTATTATTGTTATTTGTTTATGCAAACTTGTTTGTCTGTTAATAAATGATTATTATTATATCCCTTTTGTCAATTGTCTAAAAAACGTGACAGCAGACTTCTGGCGGGCCTTGGGGCTCGCGCTGTACCGAGCGGGCCGATGCTTCATTCAACACACTGACCTCCACACACTGCAGAAGTGGCACAACTTTGTGGACCACTGGTTGCCCGGCAAGCCTCAGTAGAAGGCAAGTTGCGCAAGCTGAGGAGTCAGGGCAAGGAAGAAGTGCAGACGAGAAGGAACTACAAACATTACTCAGTTGTGCACCTCTTAATAAGATGACTATTCAAACATTATAGTAACAAATCACATTTAATATAATTAAAAAAGACGTACGCGGTTTTTACACACGTAAATTAAAAATATTGTACTGCTCAATATTGTGCAAACCTTGAACACACTAATTGAACAAAGCATATTACATGACGTACATCATCAGCTGATAGTGACAGAAATTCTACTGACAATAGATCTGTCATAGACATGTCCTGAACATGTGTAGAAAAGCCTGGCCCACTTCAGTGTGGGTTTACCTAACAGAGATTTTGTAAAAGTAACCAGGGGCAATTTATTGATTTCAGTTAAACATAATTCTAAATGAATGAATCTTAAGAGTGCGCATTAGTTCTATAAGAATAATGAAAAACATGCATTTTCTTGGGACCCATCATGCCTACAACGTTTGTCAGAACAATATGACATAAAAGTAGTTTTAAAATTCAATACATGTTTTAGCGACTTTGCTGTTCCAAATGTTCAAAATGTAAAAAGGCTCATATTATAATTTCTTAAACTATTTTTTAACTATTAGGATTTAAAAAGAAATAGTCAGGAGAGCCATTGCAGTAAGTATTCATATTTCAAACGAAATAATACGCATTTCAAAAAGATGTAATTAGAATCTGAAACGTGAGGTGTCTCAAGAAAATGCTTATTTTTACATTACTATTACGGAAAAGACAACATGGCCGACCAGTAGTGGACACTCTTAACCATCATTTTCCTAATGGAAAACTTGGTTACAAATGGTTGCAGCTTTTTCCAAAGAGGCACACAGAAGTATGTTAGTACACATACACATAGAAGTAAGTGAGCGCACTGTAGATAAACTCAGTCAAACCAGAACCAACCTTTCAGAGTCAATTCATTAGGAAGTAGTTTGGTGGAATGACTACTTATCTAAAAGAATATAACCCCCAAGATTTAAAATAACAATGACATAGCCCAGATCATGTTTGGAATTTGTACACTAGATTAGTTTTGTGTTAGAGAACTTGAGTCATAGTATTGCCCAAAGATGCTAGCCCTGCTAGTAAAAGGCCTCGCAGATTATTGGTTATCGCAGAAAATTTATACAGTATTGGTTAATTTTGTGTTGCTAAACTGTTAAATAAATTCATATGATTCTTGATGTAGCCTAATTTTGGTTGAATTATTCCCGGGCTTTAATTCATTAATTCGTATTAAAATAAAAACTAATTGATTTCAACTCATACACTGGGTGAACCAAAGTCAAATACCTGGTTCCCATGTCAAATACTGGAGAAAATAAAGTGTCTATTATTATAACTTTTTAAGTATTTTTAATGGCAACGTGCATACACATTTGAGTTATTAATAGGTAGTACAGAAGCAATATGATACTTCAATTTGGTTCCAGAGAATGTACTTGTAAATCGTTAAAATCTCTCTCTAAATTGTCAAAAACTACGATTTTCCGAAAATATTTTGTTAACCACGTTTTAACGTAAACATAGGTGCCTGAAAGTTATGAAATCACACATACAGTATAACAGAGTTGCGTGTTTGCTAAAAATACTCAGATAATATAACGCGCACGTACTGACTGATAAGGGGTTGACATAGGGGTAGGCCTACTCCCCCTTCCCCCTAACTTGTGTTCACTTAAGTTACGAGTTGGTGGCACGTATAAAATATTTACAAGTCTTACTCAGTATTTGATATCTAGATTTATCACGGTTTGCTATGTTTTACCCGCACTCTGTTAATATCGACAAAGTTTTTAAATATGTTTAGGAAGTAGGGAACATAGAATGTTATAATAGCCTAACCAGTTGTCAGAAATAAACAAGTAAGGCACCGCCCAGCATCAAGTGACCAATTAGTTGATAATGTTAACATTCGGTTATCAAAATATTCAAACACTTTAACTATGTTAAAATACTGCAATATTTTCTTAAGGGTAGGAGTCACACTCAAATTATGAATACACACAGTATAATTAATGTTTGTCATATTGGGGTGAACATAAGTTGAATTAGCTGTTAATAAGCACTCTGAAATTAATGTAATGTGTTGCGTTTCAGATACTTTTCCATGAAGAAGGAGTCAGATACCAGATCCCGAAACTTCGTGAACTTTCTTCACTCAAATCGATAGAAAACGCCCATAATCAAATGTTAACCATCGTCAACAACAAACTTCAAACAAAAAATTACCATAGCCTGACTTTTGATACAAAGTGTCATTATTGAACGCATTAGCAAATTGTTTTTATTTTGTTTTAGTGAATTGATAAGTTATAGGTTATAATTTAGTAATAATGTATTTAATTTTTCTCTTCTTAAAACTTGATATTCACCCAGTGAAAACCTCCGTACGCGTACAGGATAAATCATTATACAAGTGTTATAGTTTACATAGAAAACACTGTCATAAAACTTGTACATAGAAAGGAACAGTTTGCAAAGAAGCCCCTAAAGTATCCAATAAATTGCCATGTAGCAAAGAAAACCCCATCTAAGAGAGAAAGAAATATTTACACTAGAAAGAGAGTAAGAGGTTGGCTATTGTACGACCCAATTTACACGATTGAAAAAAATAATTATCGATTTTTTAAAAGTTTCATATCAGACTATTGAAGAATTTGATAACGCACATAGGACAGCAAAAAAACACTGTTCAAAAATAGTTATTGAAAATAAAACTCTAGCTGAGAAAATAATGGTGAGACGTTGAATTTAGGTTAATAACTTGTTAATTCACTCATTTAATCACAAAATCTGCCCAACAATATTTATAACTACTCTGTAGGTTTCTTACGTTTTACTAAATAATACATTAAAAAAGGCCTCAGAATTTTCAAACATTTGTATTGGTTATTGAGTTTTTAAATGTGATTGATTTATAAATAACATACGGTTATAATGTTTCAGTTCTTCCTTTCAATGTTATTATGTGAACTTTAGTCACTACAGTACATTATGACTGCTTTTATTAGTATTTAATTACCAAGTATAACTACTAATAATACATCCCGCAACGCTTCGTTACAAGAAGATAATTTATTGAATCTACAAATAACTTAAAGATAAACACAAGCTTTATTAAAACGTATACAAACAAAAATAAATAAATAAAAGTAATAAATTAATATAAATTACTAAAACTAAAAATAGAAAAAAAAAAGAGATATATTCAGAAGCTAAGAGGCGGTATTGCAGCTCCATCTTCGAAAGGAACGCTCCTTATTTTTCTTCTCGTCCCACGAAGACGCAATGAGACTGCCCGGATGACTGAGTTTTTGAAGCCATCCAGAACTGAGAAAACGGCTTGCACCATTTAGAGCCTCACCGTTCTTCTCTGGAACGCTGCATATTCTTTGTGAAGTACCCTTCTGTAGAACATATCAGAGGGGTGAAGCTTCCTCTAACATCTTCAGCTGCTTTATTGTACTTTTTTTGTGTGTTTCTGCATTGCATGCGTTCTTGATATGGCTTGCCAATCTTGGTTGAGATAAGAAGGAGCGTCAGCATTGATAATGCGATTGTCAAAAACGCTACCCTCTCAGCCTCCCAGATACCATTAACTTTAAAGTCAGCACGCAAAGCAGGAACATTGTTGGTTGGATCAGCTTCCCGAAGAATCGGTTCCACTTCAGTTCCTTTCCACGCCATATTTGCAACAGCAGCACAATGGTCCCGATGTTGATCATGTCCATGCTTAATCAAACTGCCTTCTTGCAATTCAAAGCATGGTAGTCAGGTTCATGGTCAAATCACAACCATCACACTGTGTCGGTAAACTTTCAATGTACGGCCGTAACGAATAGACAAGGATTCCCTAACTGGTCACAAATCCATATGATCCGATGCAATGAGTTATAGACAACCACTGACTAGCATTCCCATTGACGATTCGAATTAAGGGTCTTCTTTGAGTTTCAGAAAGTAATTGTATAATTCGTTCACTTTGAGTTTTGGCGCACGTATTGTTTACTTTAGTTTCCTTTCTTACAGTTTGTAGGGTAGATACGTGGTCAATATTATTTAATAGTTGTCCGTTTTAATAGCGCATGTCAACTTTTCGGTACATCGTCGTGATGTCTCGTAAGAATTTCCAGCGTTTTCGGTCGGGTCTTGGATGTTCAATCCTCCGAGGCGAGTGGGGAGAGAAAAGCTCATGTTCCAGCTCTGATTTCTTGCTGAAAAATATTTGGTGTAAAATGTTGATGTATTGCTGTTCTTAAATCGTCATACTCCTCGTGACATCCGTCTGTAACTCTTTGTAGAAATGCCATTCATTTTGTAATGATTTGGTGAATGCAGAATAAGCTGCTTGAGGGCTTTGTGGGCTGCTATTCCAAGTTTCTTTATGCACTCAATGCCATAATTTTGAACATTCTCTTACAAATGTTTGTTTTTCTTCTGACTACCTAAAAATACTTCCTAAATATCTATGAGATGTTACAACCTTCATTGAAGGTCTCTAAATGCATCTTCAGCTTCTCTTTGTATTCAGGTTTTACTATCAAAACACTTTTCTTGCTCTGGGATATCCCCACTTGGTTCAATTTTAAGAGTATCAAACCATTCCCGAACTTGTTTATTCCTCCAAAACAAGCTGAATCATCGGTACCAGTTGTGTATCCAATTTTGACTTTTTAATTTTTGACTAATGGTAATATTCCTACTGCATATGAGCATACCTAAAGGATCACCTTGAGTAGTTCCTTCTGACTGAGAATAGTTTTGTTACTTCCCAACATAATATTTGAATATCCTTGGTACGTATTAAAGAAAACGAGCACAACGTGGCCAGAGAATTCTAGCATTCCATAGTGTCAAAGGCCGGCTCAGGGCATTGAAAGCGTTAGAGGCATCTACCAATAATATAAGTTTCTGTCATCTTCGTTGTACAGGTCAGACATAGCATGAATGGCTCCTTCAATGCCAGCTTTAGTTCCAGCGCACAATTGATCTGAGCCAAATAACATATTGATCTACAAATAACTGTTCAAACGTTCAGTAATGTCAGCTGTTTAAACGAGTAATTATTATTTGTTTATTAAACTTTCAGGTGCTAAGCGATGTTTAACGTTGAACGGTCAAAACAATAATGACACGATTTCAACCCGATGCCGCCTTTTATAGCTTTCACAACATAAACAATCTGTTGTTTACTAACAAAATGAAGTTTTGACGTTAAACATTAAGATAACGGTATGCGTGGTGATTTGCGTTAACTGTTACACACTTATATTAATTTTTGAAAGGCGAGAAGGTATCAATAAATGAAACAGACTATACCACTATCAAATCGAAGGTAAACTGGTTTCAACCATTTTCAGTATACAGGATTTACAAATAAATGAAGCCAACAAATTCGAGTTTTTATACTTTAAAATTAAAACATGGATCAGCCTATACTTTAGCTTTAAAGCCAATTTAATTTCAAACTATTTATAAAAGTAGAATATTTGAGTTTTTAAAATATAGCTGGTTCTTACTGGTTCTCGCGTAACTGAACGAAAATATTCCCGAAAAATATGTTGACCAGATAAAACTACCGATGATTGTTAAACTTTACATGCGTACTTCAGTTTTTTAATTATATTTACTAGTAAGAGGTAAAGTCATATTTTTTAAGTTTACTGTACACATCCCATTCCCATTCTTCTACACAATACTACAATCTAGTGGTAATCTACAGTTATACAGAGTGTCAATTAAACGTAGAGACGGTTTAATAACTTTTTAACGGTGCAGAATAAATGCACCACATTTTACAGACCTTTTAAGGACTATGACCTACTTTTCTACGTAGTTATTAGCCTGATGGCGCCAGTGGGTGCTATCTAAAAATTATCCTTTTAACAATTTGCAACTTGTTGCTTAACGATGTAAACATTGTAAACACAAACAATTCAAAACAGACGCAGCTATTTACCGAATGCAAAAGATATAGCAAGTTGCTCGGTGGCTTTTCTCCAAAAACAATGGTGCAAACTGAATTTTTAGCAAACTATTTCATCAAAAGTTATTTTTTCGTTAAACAAACTTTTAGTTTTGAAAACTTAAGTTCCAGTAGCGTTTAATTGAACAATTTCTCCGAAGTGCGATTTTTGCATTTTTATGTTGAAAACCTACCTTTTCAACGATATGCCTTCCTATAGCCAACTTCAAAATCCGTTCTACTAACCCCTAGCGCGGCGCACCCCACTGGGTCATCGAGACAACAACTATGTAAATAAATAAACTTGTAAAAAGTAGTCCAAAGAAATATCAGTAAAATTTGGTGCGTTTATCCCGTGCCGTGAAAAAGTTATTAGACCGTCTTCAGACTTAATTGAAGATCCTGTATTATTTTGTGTGCTTTATATGCATTAAAATTCAATAATAATTATGATGTATGCTTTGAAAATATTCCTCTACACTTAATCATGTGATGTAAACAATTTGAAAATTGAAATTCTTATTTGAAGTGTAGATTTAGTTAACTTAACCGAAGACCATTGAAATTAATGGTGATCAAACATTGTTGATGTATGGTTTTGTTTAAAAGTTCTACTGAAGACCTTTTGGTGTGAAATTTATTGCAAAGGAAAGTACCCGCCAAGATAATTTTTCCCACAAAATGATGAACAGCTTAAAACAAACGTGAAAAGTCATTTACCCAAAATACATGAATAAAGTAATTTTAAAGAAATGTTCAAGCTACATATTAACATGCAAAAATGAGCTGCACAAATGTTAACGGTGGATTATTTGAAGATTGCAACTGAGTTAAATGATGTTAAATGTATTTAGTTATTTATGTAAATTAAGTAATAATTTCAATAAAAACACTTATGTACTACATTTGTATACCTTCTGGTCAAACCCCGGGTTGCGTGAAAAAAACAGACACCGTATAGGCCCTACCAAACAAATAATCCTAAAAGTAAAATCATGGAAGGAAATTGTGTAAGGAACGTTTTGAAAATTGGCGCAGATAAAATCTTATATTTGTATCGAAATTCTTCTCTTTAGTGATATTAAATATTGCCCATATCTCCGATACATGGAGGGACAAGTCTGTCAGACCCTTCGACACAAGCAGAGTTACAAAATGCATATTGGCCTCTCGTATTATTTTACAGGAATTTATTTATTATAATATTTTCTTATTGTCTACGCCATTGACATTTTTAATTAGAGACTTAACCTAGGGTTTGTGGGCATCACAAAACGCTTTTAGGGAAAGCGGTCTCCCTTGTGCCTGCGCCGGGAATCGAGCCCGCGACCTTGCGCTTAGCAAGCCGTGACTCTACCCACTGAGGCACGAACGCAGGCACAAGGCACATTTCCATGTCACTTAGGGGTCTTTTGTTTAAAGTTTGTTGTTGATGATGATATGATTTCTGATGTTGACACAACTTCCTAACGTTCAGCAAAAAGTAGCACAAAAACTAATAGTATGGTACTAAGCTATCAAAGTAGGATATATTAAATTTAGTGGTCAAAATCGTTTAAACATGCATATTTAAAACAAACTTAGCTGAGGCAGAGTTTTATCTAAATATTCAGTAAAACCTATTGAACTAAAAGAATACTGATCTTTAATTATAAAGTGAATCAACATATTGTATTGGAGCAAACTTTGCTGAGGGATGCACTATATCCAAATCATCATTACAACACTATTGGACTAAAATTAAATTGCTATTTGAATCATAAAATGGTTCAAATTATTGTATTTCGAATTTTCTTATCTTACTTTTTCTTATTTGTATCCAGTCTAAGTGGCCAATGACCAACTCAAACCAATCAACGCTTTCCAAACTTTCATCATCGGTCATGTTTAAATCGATCAGAAATACGTCAAATAATAAGGGCTGCAACCCTAGGTTGAAATTTGATAAATTCTACAAACCTAAACAAAACGCTATAGTTTAAATCGACGTTTTGCATAAAATATTCAACCATATGAAACATAAACACAAAATACTTTGCTGTGACGAATAAATATTTTATACTCATGAATATTTTGGCGATTTTACTCAACGTATGAGAATATTGTTGAGGATTAGTCACTGAGTTGCTTCTCAACATTTACATTATTCGACAGATAAGCAGATTTCAAACGTTTAGAGATTTCATCTCAAAACCAAACATCCAGTCACATATTCAAGATTTCTGCAAGCGAAGTGTGTACTCGGTGAATCAGAGAGCTAATAAATGTATGGATTAATGGAATAATTTAACATATTGTCAACCAGTTATTCCTTTTGTAAACGTTTTTGAAACTTGAAATCGATTTAGTTTGTAACAAAGTGTACACATGTTGCAACATATATTGCATGTAATGCAGGATAGGGACAATATTTAATTACAAGAACCGGGAGTCTAAAAGTCTGACCCCTCCCGCTTTAATCTTTGAATGAACGATTATTTTTTTAACCGCTTTGGCATACGTATTAAGGGTCAACCGAAGTACTTTTGGAATATCTTGAGGGTTTGCCGCTCACCCTGAATGGGGGAGGTAAACAGACGCCGTCGTTATCTTTTCCAAAATTTTTAAAAACAAAGAATTACGGATAAGGTTTTGGGTGGTCAAATTTCAAATTTGGAAAACGATATTTTGATTGTTCTAATAATGAAACACGTTTTGTGTCGCCATTTGGAACAGGGAAAACGTAAAAGGTTTTTAGTAGTATCACTGTGAACCTTTGCTTTTTATACTCAATTCAAAAGAGGAATAAACTAAAAATGTGTAAGAGTCACCTTGCGCTACCCTTTTTAGGAGTGGGAGCAAACCCCCGAAATATGCCAAAGATTACCCTAAATACATACGCAAAGAAGCGTTACAAAACTTTCATTCATTCAAAGGTTTAGGGGAGGGGTCGGACTTTTAAACTCCTGGTATGTATAGTTGAAACAAAATAACTTTCACACTAAGTGGAGGTGTATGCCTTTTTAAAATGTTAAGGTTTAAAATTAATTAACTAATGAAGGGATTTTTACTTTGAAAGCGCTGTTTGCACAAAGTTGTTCGTTGTCTTCAAAGTGGGTCCTGTTTTCCAGTTAATAAAGTTTAACAGCTCTTTACGCTTTGTTGTATACGATCATCATTAAAATGTGCTCACTACACCCCAGTGTTTAGCACGATTTTAATTAAAAAAGCTTATGATCGGCTAAAGTTTGGAATTTTAATTAGTTAAAAACATGAGTAATCAGTTTATGATCAATTTTGTTAAATCATTCTCACAATCTAGGTAAATACTGTAATGCGATAGCTCAGCTAATGCACATTTTCTACGTTGCTACGCATCTATAGTAGCCTACAATATGCAGAATTTCGTAAAGAGAAGCCCGTTTATTTACGTTTAAGGTATAAAGGAAGATGGGAGAGGTTTATGTATGTATTTATTTTTTGTATGGATATTCGGTATGAAAACATATGGGTATATACCAAGTATCATAAAAATCGGATCTTTATTTTATTTTTTTATTGTCAATATACAATAATTGTTTCGACAACAAAGCTATGTAACAAAAAAAGAAACACAAAATCTACTACCACTAGTAAGAAACGACAGCTAAACCATCTTCAGATATATAAGTATACAAATTAAAATTTAAATACCTGGAAAACGGTGAACTCTCCCATTGTATAAAATGAATTCAACAATAAAAAGTTCTTTAGCTTACACTTAAAAGTTTTAAAATTTTCAATTTGTCTAATTTTTTTGGCAATTTGTTAAACATCTTTTTACCATAATTTATAGGCAATGTATTGAACATTTCCAAAGAAAAGCAATCAAAATTTAAAATTTTGCACTGCGGGTATTATAAGAGTGACTTGACTCTACCAATTGAAATTTTGCAAAACAGAACAATAATGTTTCTAATACGTAAAACGACGTAATTGTCAGTATTCCGGTTGATTTGAAAGCATTTCGACAGGATTCTCTATATTTAAGTTTTGCAATTATTCTTATAACTATCTTATCTGTATAGTTTTTAAGGAAAACGCCCCTCGAAAAAAGCACTTCCGTTTTAAATGATCCCCCGTTACGGGAATTTTGCTAGGGGTCACGGTACTTGTCGGCTATGTTTTGAATTCTGAGTATATAAAACAACACATATTTCTTAGACATCAAACAAATTTGACAACACTGAGAAGACATTCAGTTACGCTGATGACCATACCTGCTTCAATCCACCCACAGCCAGTTTCTCAACGTTGACCTCTCCTCTGACGTAGTTCTTGACCGTTATCATTACGCACACCCTACTCACACAACACCAGCTGGACAGACACTGCAGAGCGCACTGACCCAAGAGTCAATCAGGGGTTTCCCCTAGAAGCCGCTTCCCTGGTCGTGCGCACGAACCGATATTCCCCTGCTGCTGAGTCACTGTGCAGTTCTGCGGCAAATGAGGAACAATTGTTTCACGTGAGTAGGTAAAAGTACTCACTACTTGTGATTTCCTTATGTGAGTTACGCGAGTAGAAAGCAATAACGTACCGCGTGTTTACCAACTGTCAGGTGTCATGGAGTAGAAATAGAATATTTGTAGGCACGCTAGTAGGTATCACAGTTTGAACATTACTTCAGTTGTGAGCGTGGAGTAATAATTGGGTGTAATTACCTCATGTGAATGATTACATAACACGTTTCCGCGACTAATTGTGTTATTAACAAAGTGTTAAATAAGTCTGTTGGCTGATACTGTGGTACTGTAGCCTTTTGGTCCAATTAAAAAGTACTAGTGTTAAAAAACCGTGATTTAAAATTTTTATCCTAACAATGATGTAACCATGTTTGCACGGTTTGTTTAAAATTTAAATTCTAGTTGAATAAAAGTTATTGAATGCTTAATTGACTTCTATGAATAATGAAATTTCACTTTCATAATTATAATAACAGTGACGTAAGTTAAAAAATATTTGTTTGTTAAGTATTAAACAAATACGTTAAAAAACAATCTACAAAGTTAGTAGAAAAAATCATTATTGTGCAAACCAAATATATTTGAAAAATTGGTCCTGGTTTTATGATTCTTTAAAAATGCACGTTTTAACGAAAAGATTCTACAGGATGAACGCAAAATGAACATAACTGGTCCAGATCACTGTTAAAAATCCAACGTAAAGCCGCGTAAACTATCCGATTAGGGAATTTTAATTCCAACATACCATGGCACTTTAAAAGTTAGAGTTAAGTATTTGAACTATGATTGTGTTGCAAGCGTACAAATGTACACACTATTCTCTAACTATGTTCAAATAATCCTACAATCTAGATTTCCAAATGCAAAAGCTTTCACGTTCTTCAATCCAATTTGAACAAATAGCGGGCCTTATATTTATCTAGAGTACACCATCTCTTATAGTATAAAAAACACAGAGCTTTTTATATTTAAAACATATTTCAGAGGGAAAACACGTAACATTTTGAACCCTTGTGAGCTCTTGTTTTGACAGTTAAGCTGCGTCAGTTGAAAGAAGGCCCTTTGATTCGCTAGTTGTTAGTGATCGGTGTCGTGCATTCCTTGTGCGGACAAGTTCAGGAGCTAGCGAGAACTTCTCTCCTAACAAGGATCTCAATCACTATGAATAGTTTGATAGTTTAATTTTTTATAGTATATGTAAATAAGTAACCCACAAACTGCTAGATAATTACGTCCTTAGGAAGACGAAAATGTAACATAGAGTACAAGAACTAATTGATTATTATAAAAGAAGGATATTGCATCGAAGGATATTAAATTAGAACTTGGATTCAATCTGTTGTATAGTGTACGTCTATAACAGAGAATAATGATCTGCATCAGAAGATCCCTATTCTAAAGCATAGAGTAAATTATACCACAACCCTCGCTCGTAAGGAAATGTCACAGCTGAAAGACCAAATGGCGTCCGTAATTTGTTATTGTAATTTTTCTGCAGCGACTCAAACGACGCGTTAAATGTTCCAAGACGAAATTTCAAAGCTTTTTTTAGCAGACAGTGCTTAAATGGGACGAAAGATAAGTCTTAAGTTTGAATTGCTAATACAGAGTAACGTTTTGTATTATTTCGCCATATTATTTTGTATTAAGTTAATTTCATTATACTATACTAAAAGACTTAATGAGTTTTAAATACAAAAACATCATGCAGGCTTTGAGATCGCTTTTGTGTGACTATAGTTGTTTTTCGGGGTTTGGGTGGGGAGAGGATAGGGGAACTAATTTGGGGAACGTAATCATTTGAGGCCCGTAGGTAATTGCATAAATTTGAATTTATGTCTGCCAAACTGAAAAGTATTAATCTATAATTATTATACTAAAAGAATTGATGAAAATCTAATGGCAGTCAGTTCGACCGTTCTATCAGACCGATTTTCTTTATTTTTTTATTGAAAGGTATTTATGCATAGATTCATCATCAAAAATTCCTTAACTTTCGCCCTTCTCAAGTTATACTCAAAAAAGGCTTTTCCTATGTTTTCTTAGCTTTGTCCTGTCATATCTCAGGTCCTTATTGAGATAAATTGTTTTTATTTTTGTCTAAGAACACTCAGTCAATTGTCATGCTCAGTCATGCTCTTTCATTAGAGATATCATTCGACGTGTTTAGTTACCTCTAAGAGGAGTTATGCGGGGACAAACGATTTTTTTGGCACCGTTAAGAATTAAATTTGCCTGAGATAAAACATATGGGCAAAGTATTAAAATACCCAGCTGCTGTAAATGTAAACATCAACAAATAATAAAAATAACAGTGGATACATTTCAACTGTCAAGGAAATACCTTATCTGAAAAGTTTAGTCATTAGCGAAGTGAATACCCAAACCATGAGCGAAGCGAAGTAATAATAGAATTGGCAACAAATAAAAGAAATACTTTTAAAATACTTAAAAACTAATACAAATGTTTTAAATGTGTGTGAGGCTTTTCACTAGAAAATTGAATAAACACACACTTGGGAACAATTAAACTAACCATTTACCATCTTCAAAACCAAAACGTTTCCTAACTTAATGTTCTTTAAACCTAAAAAACTATGCAATTCTAAAACTCTCCTAAATCACGAAGAGCTTCGAGTAAACCAACTATACATAGACTCTAGAGCCACATAAACGGTAATGCAATTATCAGGTCGGCAACAAAGTGGCGAAAAAAGAAAAGAACTGGTGTGACTCCCGCCAGCGCGGGAACTTCTTATTGAATATTTAAGCACTATCTCTTGGCCAGCGCCGAGCTAATCTGAGAAAAACCGGTAAGCTCGATAACAGATCTTTAACCTGAGTGTTATGGAGAAGGAGGTTTTATTTGCTTACTTTTTAGTTCCTTTCTGTCATTTGTTAATTTGAGATTTTTTAAACTAGCCCTACTTTTGCACTCAATTGTAGGCCCTTATTGAAACCTTCAACAAGCTTGCTTTCAACAATGTTTCCTTTAAAAAAAAACGTCAGATATAAGGAATGAAAAAACACAAATGGAATTTGTAACTAACGTTAGTCAAACACTGGGTTTTAACTTCAGCCCAATCTTTAATCTGCCGCTAAATATATGGACACTGAATGTGGTAAAACGGTTGGTGACCTTTGAACAGTTATTCAAGAGAAAGGTTTATAAATGTTGTAAAAAAATCAGTTGTTAAAGAATGAACGTTTATAACAGGAAACTGATCCCTATATGCGCAAAACATACACAACAACAGAGAAATCAAAAGAAAATGCCTTTATGCAGCAGAAATTGGATTAACTTGGATCAAATACAAAAAAGAAAGAAAAATATTTTTTGGGTAAAGATTAGGCCCAACCGCATTGTCCTCTAAATACAGACTTTTTAGTAAACATAAATAGAAAAAATACGTTCAGATATTAAGGAATAAAGGCCAAAATATATTAAGAGCATAAAAAAACGAATGTAATCCTTTGGACTAACAAGGAAAGGTTTGGAACTTGATGAAAATCAATGTAAGACGAAAATAAAACCAATCAAATGGGTCGCGGTAGTTAATATAGATTTAAAGGTATTACAACAAACGAACATTTATGTTCTTTAGAGAAAAAGCATTAGACAAAACTTGTATAGCATGTCTTGTGTCATGGGTACTTACCGAAGAAAAAACGTGTTATCTTTAAAAATCCACATTTCCTGTGTTTGTGTTGTTTTAGTATCAAGTGTTCACTACCATCTCATATGATAAATGACTCATCAGAACTTAAGTTACCGATGATTGGTCAACATTAGCTTGAAGAGTTAGGTGTGTTAGGCCTGAGCTGTAAAGTGTGATTTCAAGCACGACTGCACAAGCTTTAGCAAGCATCTTGTTTATTTAGGCTTGATTCATAGCTGACTCAACTTTCATATTGTGTCTTTGTTAACTTGAAGATGTGCTTGTTAATTTTTTGTGAATCACAAGTTAGTGTTTTTAGGTGTTGAAGTAATACAATTGTGTAAGGTAGAAATGTTATCTCGGACGTGTTTCGTCGCTTCGTCATTGAACAGGAAGAACATGGCGTTTTGTAATATGGAGTTTGATCTCGTCTTCAGGTAAAGATTTACCTAAAACATAATTCAAAACTTCAGGAAATTAACTAGCCTAAAAGTAATCAGTGCAAGCCAACCGGTCATTTATAGACCACCAAACAAGATGAGATTTCTATGTTTTTCTAAACCCTTTTAATTTAAAAATCTAATTTAATCTTTTTTAATTAAATAAGTTAAGTAAAACAACTCATAAGAGATACCTCAAGTTGTTTGGTGATTGGTTTGTGGTTAGTTTGCGCTGATTACTTTTAGGCTAGTTCATGTTTAAGGTTTCTTTTCACTTGAAGACAGGATCAGGTTTCAGATTTCAAAACGTCACATTAGTCTTGTTCACTAAATATCAATGGATAACGTCTGTAATGATATTTTAATCTTATAAATTCTATCACCGTCAACAACAAAACTTCAAACACAGAATACAAGTATAGTTTTAACTTTAAGTAAGTTTGTTTGTTCAAAAACTATAACAAAATTTGATTATTAAAATCGAGGATTAAAAATTATTAATGGTTAATAGTTGTTTAAGTTATCACTGATTGTATGTTGTGTAAGTCAAACATTCGTCAAACCTTTGAGTTTCCCTGAGCTTTTATACTCGTATGTTAGCCTACACGTCTCACGTCAAGAGCAAAAGTGTCAAATGTCAACTGAAAACTTTTGTCAAAGTTTCACACCGAAATGTCCACGTCACAACCATAAAGTCGGTCAGCGTGGTTGACAATCAAACTGTTGAGTTCTTTTTCTCCGTAAAAAATATTGAATTGCATCAGATCTTGCAAGAGCTGTCCTGGCAAATTTAAAGCTAAGTAAGGGATTTTAGCAAATGTTCTTAATAATGTCTTGGACATAAGCTAAAAATAATGTTTGAATAAAAAGTAATACACCTTTAAATACATTGGGTAAGTCAAAAGCTAACTTCCCAAAACTTTCGAAAATTCTGTTGTACGGTAATTCAGCTCACTGGTCTGTCTAACGTAAAGCAAATGTTGTTTCCGACACGTACATTTAAAAATGTCAAAACCCCTATTTCTGAAACCCCTCGGTTATTTAACGTCCTTTGCTAAGCCTCGCACGGTAAAAACAATGATTACTAATTGAGTAGATTAGTAATCATTGGTAAAAAGCACCTCGTGTCAAAAAGTGTCACTTTAGGACCTAGTGATGAATAACACTATTCAGCATTCTGTAAATAATCATTAAAAACAAAATCTTAGTACAGAAAATTGACTATTCTTCTTTTAAAGTTTGTTGTTGAGGATAGGAGAATTTCAGAGGGGCAAGATGATCACAACGTTTCGGAATCTACAATCCGATCCCGTCTTCAGGTAAAAGTAACCTAAAATATAACACAGACCTTTAGAAAACGAGAAAACGTCGTGATCATTTTGCTCACTAACGATGGGAAATGTACGCAATAATAGTTTAAATTCTGAAATTTGAATAGTTTGGACTACTGTATGCTAGTATAGACTACCGTATAAGTACTTGTTTCTATAGGCCTACATTGTAGACAGGTAGAGTAGATGCATGTCTGCCATGCACTTTACAATGAAACAAGCTTTCCGTGTATATTAGATTATGTATTGCATCAACACGTTTTAGGAACCTCCCTTCCCCACACCCCTTCGTGTAACTGTCCCCCCACGCACAATGTTGATCAACACCTGATAAGAAGTACCAGAAAGGGAGTCTAAACTTCTTTACCAAACGTAGTTTTGTCTCTGACACCAGACTTTTAGCGGATTTCCTGGAAATGAGATATAGTCAGCATGGTAAGGCACAGACCGGAACTATGAAATAAGCACCAATCCTGACGCCCAAAACACGTGTTGAGAATTTTTCAGAACTACGAGTGTTCCGTTTGTCAAGTTATATCTCGGTCAAGTTCATTAGCTAACAAAATCGGACCACCGGAAGCCCCGATTTGGGGAAGGTGTTTTGTGTACACACAAACACTGTTTTCTAATCTAAACACAGTAAAATTCGTGCGATTTTGTTGAAACTCAATGTCATTTATCAATATAAAAGACAAAAAGACTTTTTCAATAGCATTTGAATGAGTAATTCAGTAATCTGATTTTAATAACATTTGAAATGCGTTTTACCTTTTAAGAACATGTAGTAAAAATTGCAGTAAATTAAGCCTAGCGTCTGAGGGCGAAGGCCGAAGCGACGCTGTGAGCGTAGCGAGCTGGAGTTACAATTAGTAAACTAGAACAAAATACTGCAAGGGAAATTCGCTCCACTCATGCCAGCGGTGCTTTAGCGTTTAGGTGCGTGTCGGGCTGGATTTACATCTGATTAAGTATTCAAACAAACAATTTCACGGCGGATTTCAGCCCAGATCTGAAATGCAAGAATGTTTTGCAAGATTATGATCAGAAAGGATAACAGTCTAGAGAGTTAGAAGCGAGAACGGCATAATTGGCAATTACTCAAAAAATTAACGACTCCACCACAGTAATCACAAGCTTGTAGAGATCCTCGCAAACAGTCACTCACATCGGTGGATTCATGCACAATCCTTGCTACTTTACTTTCAGGTTTTATTAATTAAACCTAATTTTAATTGGAAAATTACGTTACCAATTATAATTCTTTGTAGTAGTTTATGGCTGCAATTTTAACTACTAATATATTTTACAACGGTGGAGTTTTAGACCCTTTTCCGAGTCAAATGTTTAATTTCGTAGGTTGAAAAACGTATTTGGGCTGCGAAAATGTTGTACAAAATTGTACGTATTGAGTTACAGGGAAAGAAATTCCATCCTCTAAAATAACTTAATCTAAGAACAAGTACATATATACTCTTCCACAATATTCCAATCTATACTTGTGTGTGATTTGAACGACATTGACTTTCTTCATTTAAGTACACATGGTTAACCAGGTTTAATTGAAAATAGCAACAAATCCTCAATTTCATTTTTTCATTTAAAACGCACCCCGCAAAAAATCTCTTCCTGTTAACCGAATTAGCTGGTTGACAAACTTAACAAAGATATTTACAGACACATTTCCACCGATTTTAATGACAATCTAACACGAAATGCGATTAGTTATAACTAGAGTTTTAAAAAGAGTCATAACTAGTTAATAGTATATTTCATCAATAGGTCCTAATGTGACACCTTTTGACACGAGGTCAATTCGGACACTTTCGGACCGAGTGATGAACGATACTTTTTGTCAATGTCGTTCAAATCACAAACAAGTATAGAATGGAATAATGTGGAAGAGTATATATGTATTTGTTCTTAGATTAAGTTATTTTAGAGGATGGAATTTCCCTGTAACTCAATACATACAATTTTGTACAACATTTGTCATTTTACTTGGTGTAAATAATAATGAGACATAAATGTTAGTTTGAAAGTTCATAATAGTGGGGGAGAGCAATTTAGTAAAAGGAAAGAAATAAATGTCAATAAATGTTTTAACAATATAAAAAAAAGTTAACATTGTTTTGAACTCAGCAGTCTGAATTATAATGTGTTGAAGGAACAGCTGTTACACTGTTTACTGTAAGTCAATGTTAAAATTCAAAAATAATCTGAACAAACTCGTTGAACCAGCTGATACCCATGCCACAAGCAGATTATTTAAATTGTTATTTTTTCTCTAGGGAGTAAAATGTCATCAAAACAATACGTTATTTCCTTGGTGATAAAGTGACACTTTAGCACTGTCAATACATGTATCTAAAGCAGCTGTTTTCAGAACAAAATGACAAAAAATATAAAATTACAGAACATATTTATACTTTTAACAATACTTTATTTACCTGGGTGTAAAGTAGCACTTTAGCACGTCAATACTTAAGTCTAAAGCAGCTGTTTTCAGAGCAGAACGACAAAAGAAATTCCTATACAAATCATGTTTGCCATTTTACTCGAGAGTTATTGCAAAGCTCAAAACTGCAGTTCATTTTTATGCCACTGCGTTCTATATGGCGGTATAAGTATAGAAACCTATAAATATACAAGAACCTATAAAACTCTGCCAATTAATACAAAAATAAAACGCTGCATTCAGCAGCTAAATGTGCACACACAGAGTCCAAACCCATGACTGGCAAAATCAAAGATGCGAGTGCAAACGTTGAAACACGGCTTGTGCATATTTACATACAGACAGCTCCAAACCGACTGATACGAGCTGTTCTACAACAACAACGCTGCTCAGAGTCTCTGCTACAACAAATCCCTCTGCTAAATTGGACTGATTTATCTAGCAGAAATGATTGTTTTAGTTGAGGAGACAAGCAAAAGAAAAATTAGTAGCTGTCATTTAGGGGTTCGTTAAGAGATGGTGGAAAATTATATTGGGTATCAAACTGACTGGGACTCGTGGCGTGGTCTCGTAATCCAGCTTCATGGAGGTAAGGTTTTGAGGATGATATAGGTCTAAAGTGGCTCAGATTGTCTCAGTGATCATCTGATGATACCTGCATCAACTCCCACCATCGTTAAGACATATCAGACCATCACCTGCTTGGTTTGGAAGCCACGTTAAGCGCCTTGGTCCTGAATTTCCATTGGTCATTGGGCTATTAATTAATTATCCATTCTAATGAAGAGTCGGCCTTAGTTTGTAACAAGACTATACCTCATAACTCATTACTACCACTCATCACACTCATCCTTCACCACATATTTGCCTTAAAATACCCTCAAGAGAGTGGTCGGCATCTCAAATAGTGACATAGTGATATAAAGAAGTAGGGCCAGTACGCGTCGCCAGAGTACCACAAGGGACTAGTTACTACGCTAAATCTATTCGTTAGGTATCTTTTGACTATTTAATTGGAACTTACTTTTTACCTAAGAGGTGCGATCCCCAAGGACTCAGTGGTGGTTTGAAAAAAGCCTATAACATGTGATACATCAAATTAAAGGGCTTATCATTTATAACTAAATGTCATAAATGTCAGTCCATATTAAAATTGCAGTAGTTTAAAGTTTAAGAGGTCTGAATTTTGAAAAAAAACCGCGGCGTTTTGCAAGGTAGTTAGTAGCCCCTAAAAAGTACCATTGAGAGACATTTTTGGGGGTTAAATATACTTTTCCTCAATGCTTAGGGGTCGAAATTAGGGAACTGAAGTTGAAAACAAAAGAATATGAGTTTATTCCGCTGTTAGAAGATCTGTTACACCCTACATAAGCACAACATAAATGGAATTCATGTTTGTTGAGTTAAGGAAATTAGTCTATTATAATGACCAGCTGTTAATAATAAACACGTGGCACCACCTACTGGCATCAATCCTGAACAACGCGAAAACTGACAGTTGTCTGCGAACAAGAATTAGCGTTCATCTGTAAATTCAATAATCTAGACCACGTGTTTGAAAACACAAGCTCAAAACAAAAAAGTTTTAAAACTTTAAAACACGATTTCTTCTTACAAAACCATTTAGGCTGACAATTCACGATAAATATCGGAAATAACACACCGGACAACGTACACTGTCGTAGACTGTTATAAGTGCTATGAAGATTTCAAAGACACATCCACACTTCCTCATGAAGAGACTCTGATAAATCCCGTATTGTTTACAAGCCGAAGATTAATGTTTGGTTTGAGGTCAGGGTCTTATTTACAATTCCCTCCACGTTTATGTTTGGAAATTCCGAGCGAGAAAACCAAGCAATTAACACTTCCAGTTTACTGAGCAACGTGATAAAAATAGTTAACTGTTGGCGTAATAGAGCTAACTGTGCAAAGACGATGAGTTTTCCTTCAAATTCTGTAACTTTGCATGACGAGAACTACAAAATTTAACAGATTACTAACTTCAGGTTAAAAATGTGATGTAGACTCTTAATTTTAATACAGGGTCTCACAAAAATGTTTTAATATATTGTAAACTATTGTATATAATTATTGGTGGTTAAGTGGAAGAGAGGACTTTATAGTCCTAACTGCACCACAAAAATAAATACTTATTTCATTTCAAATGTGTATTGCGTTAGACGAACCGGATTCTACATACAAAAGTCGAAAATGACACATTTTTGTGACACCCTGTATAAACATTAACTCAGTTTTTGTTGGTAATGTCATAACTCAAGAACGGCTTTAAAACGTTTCTATACTTTCTTCTTACTACGGTTCTATACTTTTCAAATGTTTCTAATTTGTTTGAAGAATCTTACGGAAAACATTACAAAAATCACACGGAAAAATATAAAATTACTGAATATATTTCAGATTTAATTTTAAACATTTCACCTATGCCTATTAAGTAAGCAAAGCATACATACAGCTGATAAATATTAAGTAGCTTTAGTAAACATTGGTTTTTAGTAGGAGTCTGTCAGTCAGCTAGTACCTGATAAAAACTGGTCATGAAATTCAAAATGTCAATTGTTATAAAGTTTTTTATACTTTTTTGCTTTTTCAGACAAGGGGTGAATTCATTTTAAAGACATAATTGAGTTGAAAATTGTACTGCAATATATCTGTCTTACAGTAAGTTTTACATGATGTAATTTGTCTGTTTATTTGAAAAGTTGTAGTATAGTGTATTATTTAAAGCCTTGAGAGCGTTTTTGATCTCATTTAAAATGGAAAAGGAGGAGTTTTTCTTATTTAACTATAAAACGTTAGGACAGCAAAGTCCTCTCTACCACTCAACCTCTACCTTTACCTAACGTTACTGTAATGTCACTTTACAAATTGTAAGTGGTGACTTAAGGGATCGAACCCGCGCTACCGTAGTGATGAGCTCCGTAGTAGCGCGTGATTCCAACCTGCCAAGGGTCCGCTATTAATTTTAAGAGACAGGTTTGATCTAGTTTGTATTGCATTACTCAGGTAAATTATAGTTTAGATGTTAAGGCAATGCAAAGCTAACTGGTATTTATTGCTCATGAATATAAAGACCAACCTTGTTCAAGGTAAATTACTTAGAGTTGACACAACGTGTACAAATTGTTGCAATGAATTCCAAATAAATCCTGTTTCTTTACATGTACATTACTTAAAAGTCAAAAGTAATGTACACAGAGTGCTAAAAACACTGAAATAAGAAAATAAATCGATTAAAATGCACAATATATTGTTTGAGAATTGTATAAACTATGGCTTTCTGAATAATAGAAATACGATGTTTACAATTACTATTGGTTTTTGCTCAAGCCCAACTAAATATGTTTTTGTATTAAAATTATTTTGAAAATAAGACTTTCTTATGGCTTTACTCTTTGCAAACTACGCCATGCCATCAAAATAACCACAACAGTCAATGGAGAAAAATTAAATAATAAATATTACGGGTTTCCTTTGTTATCATGCAGTGATATTAATTTTATACTTTTATGGTTCGTCCGTGACTTCGCACGGGCATAAAATGTTCGCTTCCATGAATTGTTAGCCAGTTAGTGCACTATATTTCTGATGCTTACGAAATATAGCTATCCAGTCTCGCCACGGGAGGCTGGCTAACTCAGAGACCATGTAATAATGTATATTTACTACGAAGTAATATTTACATATAGGATAAATTTACATAATAAACGAAAATATTTACAGGTTTTATAGAAACACTATTTACACGTATTTACAAAGTAACATATTTACAACACTTCCTTATATAATAACGTCGGTTTTATGTTGCGGCTGAGGATGACCAAAGAGTCTGATGAACTTACTCTGGAGCACGCAACATAAATTGGCCATGGGAGAAGTAGTTCCCAGATCAACGTCGACCATTTTCAGAGACTGTCCCTGTGACTTATTGATCGTCATTGCGAAACAAAGTTTCCAGGAACTGGAGTCCTTAAATTAAAATGGTAGTCCGTTGGAATCAGAGGAATTCTGGAATAAAATCACTCCCACAATCCGGTCATGATGGTGGCCTCAATAAGTTTGTGCATGACTTAATCTGGAGTCTAGTACCATTGCAGAGTTTGGGTGGAACCAGATTATGTAGCAGCATAATTGAGCGCCAACCTTGAGGTAGAGATCGTGTGGTGGAATTCCCGGTGGATTTAAGGTGTTAAAGAAACTCCACTGTAATGGACCGCATCCTCCATTTCCACAACAGAGTTCACAGACTGGTATCTCACTCTCTCAGTTTGGTAGCTGGTCCAACAGAACGTTGTTTTGCCAATGCGGTGTCGTTCTTGGGAGTAAGGATAGCCTCTTTTAAAACCAAGACGTATCTTTAGAATTTAAATGTCCTAAATCTGGGTATATCCTTCAGCTAAAGCCTTCAAGTCTCTACAGCTTGGCATAAATCTTCAGTAATCACAATTTTGCCTTTCATCTTCAGGTAGATTTCGTTGCCTATTTGTAGAAGCAAGTTTGAGAACTCTGCTGCGCTGCACCACCTTTAAAGTGAACTCGCATGTTAACTTGTAAAGAAAGGAGATGAACGGGGCCATAGGACAGAATTCTTTTCACACAGGCTCTAACTCTCATCAGCTCCTTGCCTCAGAGGAACGACGGGCAAGTCTGTCTGAAGTCTCCAGCCATAAGAAATGCAACTCCACCCATCAGGTTAGAATTACTCCCTATGTCCTGCAGAGACCTATTATTTAATTTCTATTCCAACTTTGTAGTCATGGTACACTCATCCCAAACATTAATCTACAATATCTTTAGGATCACTTTGTTTGAGATGTTGCAAAGTGGAAGCTCTGTGTGATTAAGTTGGAGGAAGTTTGAAGGCGGAATGAGAAGTTTGTCCTCCCTGCAACAACGTTGCTGCAATGCCCGAAGACGCTACGGATATTGCGATATTTTCCATTCGCACCTTAGCTAGAATCAAATTTAATAAAAGGGTTTCCAGTACCTCCCGGTGCGTCAAGAAAGAATATCTTCCAGAATTTGAAAAAATGCTTGATATTACTTTGTAGACATGTTTCTGCTCCTCATTCAGTTTGAGAACGTGGTCATTGACTAATTCAGACAGTCGATCTATGTCATAAGACAACTCTTTTTTTAACCGACTTCCAAAAAGGATATGCTACCAAGTCAAAGTGAGACTTTTTTAATTTTTATCTAGCTTCTGTCCACAGATTTCTGAAATGATTGAAAACTACTTTGATGCGGATTTGTTTGTTTGTAGGCCAAACTCACAGGTCCCACCAAACAATCTTGGCAATCGTGACCTGATATCTGCTACGCAAAAACCAAAAACATCGCAACACCGTGTACCCTGTTGCGTATCTTTATGGCAAACACCGACACGAAACCGGAAATGGATTTCTATAGCACTATTTCCATGTAGAATTAAATTTGCAACAAGGTAGTAGCCTTAAATTCTTCTAACACCTAGGGTATTGTTCAGATAAACAGATATTTTCTGTAAAAATCTGAAAGAATGTCATTGTTTGGATGTACAGAGTTAAAGACGCCAAACTATTAATTTGATCAAAAAATTTGAAGGAACCAAGTGAGGGAAAATTTAATTGTCTTTAAGAAAAATATACATATTTGTTATGATTATTCATATTTACCGAGCTACGACCTCCTTCGTCAAAAAGAATACTTTTTAGTTTTTGAATGCCTCAATCTTGAATTACTTCTTTGAACGCGGGCCATCATTTTACAGACAGTTTTGCGTTGATTAATAGGTCCTAACTCCATAGTGGTCCAATTTTATGTATTCGCGATTGATTTGTCGGTGGTGAGTTAAACGTCGGAGAAGGAGACCGAATTGTTGAACGCACTGATTTGACATTGAGGATAGAATGCTGTCAATAGATTGTAAACATTTGTTGTGAATTATATCAGAGATTTGGTCCAACTGTAAGCCGGAACATTCTGTCTCTAAATGTCTCTTGAAATCTTCTGACATATTCCCTTGTGCTTTTCCCACAATGCTAGAGGGTCGAAGCCTGGCAAAACACTAAAATGACAGCAAAAAAGTTGTCTTATTTTGTGAGGCGACTCGACACAGCAGCTTTTTCAAGGTAACATCCCAATGGCTGTCATCTTGCAGCAAACCCAGCGCTCTGCAAGCAGATTGATAGGTAGGATGAACCACCCCGGATACCCTCCGAAGGTCTTCAAACCTGTTGGCCCTTTGACCATGAGAAGACGTAGATAATAGCACTCGGTGTTGTTTGGATGTACTGTAAACACAACCGAGTACATTATCTATCCTGGTGTCCTGGAATAGGTTTTCCCTGTTTCCGACGGCAAAACACATTGTTTTTCCAGGTGTAATAGGCTGACTTCACTGTAGAAAAGAGTTTTTGCGAAATCGTCCGTTTGGCACAATTTAAAAAGCTAAAAGAGTAGTTTTGGTGGATTTATAATTTGTCTTGGACATTTTTGGGATTGAAATATACTCTTTGTCCATTTTCTAGGTGCACTGCTAGGTGCATCACGGTGGGTACCTTCATGGATAGGAAAGCAGAAAATACGCCACGCCGCTTCAGAACTGCTTATGTAACGGCCAGTTTCATACTTTGAAACTTCATCGTACTCATTTTCAAACCCAAAGCCGCCTGATCACCACCCTTGTTGACATATTTACAGGTGTACTTTTATGGATTTGACAGAGTTGATGACAATTCAACATTGATATGTGCCATGAGTACGTGACAACACCGGGTTATAGGTACCATCCAACGGTTGTCGATGTCTGTTATTGATTTTGGCCGTAAAGCCGCCATCAGAAGGGGTCTACGTCTATACTGAGGGTACCCATCGTCAGCAGTTTGGGTTTGATTGACCAAAGGGCGTGGGTATCTTTGAGCAATTCCGTTAACCACGCATGGTGATTTCCTATTGAAGTGTCCGCAGGGACCGTGAATCATGGAAGATTTAATTTCATGAAGTTCAGGGTCCTATGGGTCTGGTATTTACAGGACCCGCCCAGCCCTAACACCGGCTGCTGGCCTGCTCCACTGTAGCCTACTGCAGGAGGCAGACTCAGCCACTGATCACAATACTGTTAGTAGTGGTTTTGTGCAAGCTAGATTATTTCTTGTAAAACACAAAAAAGGTTTACTTAAACACATAAAAACCTACGCTTCTCAACACATAAACAAACAACGAACCTGTTCGTATAAAAAAGAGATTAACTTGATAATGTAAAAAATGTGTACTTTAAAAAATTATATTTTTAAATGTAGCTCATAATTAATCAAACACTGTACCACTAAACGATGCATGACAGACCCTCAAACTTGGCAAGTGTCTTAATTTTGAGCCTGCTTAATATTATCATAAAAACTATCTGTGTTTAACTTGTCATAACCTTAAAGAGAATAATCATACCATCTAAAATTAATGTCAAATGAAAAATATGACATTTTAAAGATTTCTATTGGTCTACAGTTGAGCTACAAAACTAATACCGGAGATACGGCTGAAAAAAACGTCAAAACGACTAAAAGTCGCTCTTTTAAGCTCATAACAGGTACTTTGAAATATATTTTTAGCCTATCGTCATAATTTTGTATACTATCAAACACGTTCTACCTAAACTAAAGGTTTTGTAGTCATAGATTGTTGAATCTGCCTTTTTATATGCGCAAACAGGCAAAAAAGTAAAATTTCTCAGTTTTACTTTAAAGTGATATGACGTCAAAACTTTGGAGATAGAAAAGAATGTTAAATACAAAAGTTGTAGATCATTTCATTCCACACTAACGATTTTCCGTCAAATCTAAGATCCGATCACTTGTTTAGCTTCTACAGATGCAAGTGTAAAGGCTTGCACGGGCGAGATTCACGCGACGTAGCTCCTGCCCCCTAAACCCCCTTAAAATTTGAATTTCGTAAACCCAGCCTTATTGCACATCTACACCATGAAATGCATCTACGTGCCAATTTCATCTTTCTAGGACGTATAGTTTGTGCTGTGGAGTGATCATGCAGTGATATTAATTTTATACTTTTATGGTTCGTCCGTCTATTTGTCAAATATATCTAAATTTTAGTCAGGGCCATTTTTCAACCTCCAGTTGACTTCCCAGTAACAGACAGTGTTTGACAAATTTATTTTAGAGCTCTTTTGATCAATAGAAACATTTTTAAGCTGTTGTTCAGGTTTAGTCTTGCACCTTTTTATGGTTTAACAATTTCATATTGTATATTTATTTCGTTAAATACGTCTCCACAAGGTGCTATAATGAATAAACATTTGAACATGGCTGTAAACAATTAAAATTGTATGAATATTAAGACAATAAGTGTCAAACCAAGACTGTAAAGCCTCTGAATTATGTTCTTGTTAATCATTAATCTTGTAGTTTCACAAGATATTTTATAGTTTAGTTTAGAGTTTAGCAGGTTGTATTTGAATTGTAAATCTTGAAGTAGTTGAATTATTTACAGAAAAACGTGAAGTAATGTGTTTCTTCATCAAATGTTTTAGGAAAAGTAACATTTCTCATTAACATTGCGGAAAGTTAAAACACATAGTTTAATCATATTCACCTGAGATTTTTCTGCTCAGTGATACGCTTCCCCTGACATCCACGAAACGGAAAACATTTGGAAAATGCACATTAAAATACATTATTGTTAAACTGTTAAATTCAGTAAAATAGCTGAAACTGTATGTTGATCATGTGTCGTGTATGTGTGGTAAACCCACCTGATGAAAACACATGGAAACGTTACACTCCGAGATTTTGGCCGAATGTAAACCAATCAGGCAAGAGTGACTAATGGAGTTATACATTCAAACAGATCAATTTAACTCATGACAGCGTGGCTTTTGATTTATAGCTTCACTGAGTGTAACGCTATCGTGAACCCCAGCGAATTTTCTCTATAGGTGGGCATAATCATTGACTTTCCATCCCACGATGGAAAGTCAATGGCATAATTTACATCGTGAGTAGGGGGTTTTCCCTAAAAACGGGGTTTAAGGTTTGATTTCGTGGAAATCGGTGTGAGCATTTATGTCATCAAAACCCTCACGTGTACTAAAAGTCAACAAAGTCCAATAAGCCAAACCAAGACAATGATGAAAAAATATCTAAAATAAAAATAAACAACGGCTTTTCATACTAAAAATAAAAGATACAAATATGTACTAAAAAATCATTGAAAGCAAATATTGCGTTAATATAGGTAGATGGCAATTAGATTCCGCATAGAAATGGCTGAGTCAGGAAAATCAACATAGTTGCGGCAGCTCAAACACAGATAGTGCTGCAAGAAAAATAGAGCCACTGAAAGCGAAAGATCATTCATTCTAGAAAATTACACAGCTTGGACACTTATAAGTCATAGACATCAGACAAACTCGAGCATGTCGAGCCGAGAAATGAGAACGACGGCAAGAGATGGCAGCGCTATCTGTGCTCGGGCTGCCGCAACTATGTTGATTTTTCTGCCTCAGACGTTTGACATCTATGTGCCATCTACCTATTGCAACATAATTTTTGATTGAAAGACACTTTAATAAACGTATAGACGAGTAAATTCAATTTCTCCACTCGACTTGCGGCAAGGTGTTGAGAAGCTCATAACCTGTAGTTAGATAAGCTCAAAAGTGCAAGTACTTTTGTGTTCTAGTACTTTCGTTCCATATGGCTATATAAATAATAAATTTTCTTCGTATGAAAGTTGGCTAAAAAATTCAATAGTTTAAAATAGATGACGAATATGAAATGTTAACAAGCGGTGAAAGGCCACATAGTTTATTCTAGAAATTATGGCAAAAACCTGACTCATGTGTAAAAGTATACTATACAAAGCTTTTATACACACACACACTCTGCTAGGTCGAAATAATCGAACAAATAATCAATATTGCCCCTTCCGTCACCATTTTCTCTTGAGCCTCCGATTTTACCGACGTCATAAAGTATCTCGTCATAATCTATGTTTTGTGGTTTTCTTCTGGGAATATGGCCTCAGCTGATTTTCATAGTACTTGTTTTTCGTGTAACATGAGTGATACGTCTAGGTCAAGGTGCACCATCAATATAAGGCTGGACCCTGTCGACGACAGGTTGTGAGTTATAGACTGGAATATTTCCTGTGTTTACATGCTTTTTTATTTATAAAGTTGTAGGCCGCACTGTGCTGAAGATATCACGCAGAAAAAGTAAAAGCGAAAGGGGAGGGACTTTTTATAAACGCACTTAGCTACATTCTAATTTGTAGACAAGTAAAACAACTGTGTGTGTATTAAAGGCATGACCGTACTAAAATGTACGGTCAGCTATACAATTACCTCGCACGATAGGGGTTTCTTTAAAACAATATTAATGACATTTAGTGTACGTTAACCAGAGCTACATAAGCTCAATCATTATTATTTATTACTTATCAAAATAAACAAGCAGCTTGTGTATTTTGGCCGGCAATGAGGATACCAGCTAAAATCTTGGATGTATCCTCCATTGTCATTACGCGGTTATAATTAAAAACATGTATTTTTGTCGAATCAAAATGCGGTTTCGTAAGAGGAAGAGCGTCATTTACTCTTATGGAACTAGATCGAGTGAAACCTACTGGGCTATGAGACACAGAACGGCAGTTCAGAAGCCTTTACCTTGTCAGGTCAACAGGTTGCTCAATTCAATCAAACGTGCTTCAGAGCTCAAGGTTTTTAAAACTCGTCTGAAAAATTGTTCCTCGCAGTAGCATTTTATAATTCAGAAGATTTTATGGCACATGAATAGGGAACTCTGAACACATTGACTGACTTCAGGATTAGAGTGATTACAATTCAAATGAAAAAGAGAGAGTGATGGAAAGTTCCTTTTTAAATTACAGTAAATGACGATTGTAAGATGTACAATGTTCACACAGTAAACAAATTATTTATTTCCTAAATTGGACTCAATTTATCAGTTTAAAACATAACGACACGCCCGCATGTTTGTCCAAACTACTACCCGCAATAACGTTTTACAATATTGACGACGATCAAATGCGCCGCGATCATCACTACATCACCTTGATCACCGTTATCAGTGATGTAACATGATGTTGATGTAGATCAACATCTACATGATGTCGACCACTCTCCTGGAAGCTTATTTATTGTGCTTTTACATTCGTCTAATGGAGGTTGTTATGATATCAGTAACGATGTCGTTATCAATCAATCTTCTACACCGCTACTGGCTTGTGTAAATGTGTAAGCCAGTACTGTACTCTAGGTAGACTAAACAAGCAAAGTGTTCCTGGGTGTTGCTGGGGATTAATATGCGTTAACAAAAAGCTGAAGAGAATAATAAAATGTGTGTAAAAAATATTTTAGCATTTTAAAAGTTTAGGTTGAACCAATGAGAAGAATAAAATTAAAAAATGCTATTAGAAGATAATGTGTAATATTAGACATATTGTACTGAAAAGTATTTTATGCAATTTTACTTGAAATAAGTTTTTTTTAACTATTTTCTTTAAGTGGCCACCTTAAAAGTTAACACGACTTTATTAGCTTGAAAAAGTTGAGAAAGGGATGATTCTCGTACGTTCTCGCATTTTGTGGACTATTTTAGCACTTGAACCGATTTTCTGTTGTACAGCAGAAGTTTTACTAAATAAATACACTTGCCCAAGTTTGCAATTGTTTTACGACTTCTTAGTCATAAAACATTTCCGTTTCGAGCGAAGTTGCTGTGGGATTTAAACTATTTTTGAATTTTAACAAAGAATTACTGTTTTAAAAAATACTTCAACAGCAAAAGCAGGACGCTCAGAACTCCAAAACGTGATTTCAACTAAAATGGCAAACTTGTATTAAGGTTATAAACATAGCTGATGATTCATTGTTGTAATAATAACCGTTTGAGAGCGTAAACAAATTGCGTCATTCTGTTTGGTCCACCCTGTTATTGTTTTAATGTTTTGGTAGCTATGTCTTTTTTAGTTAGAGATTTAAACCAGTCAAAAGACGTGTAATGGAACATTCCCTAAGATTAAGGTCATGCCGGTGTCTAGAAAAATGTTATAAAATAAGTAAAAAATAGGTTTACTGAAGAAATAAACGTTATGTATCAACTTTGCTGTTATAGTTTGTTGTAATTCTACCAAATTGATTACAGAAAATAAAATTGAAACAAATAATGTGACGAAATACAAAATCGTAAATAAAATTATTTTAAATTACTGGGTCTATGCACGCACCAACAAATCGTTATAACAAAAGTCACAAAACGCCGACAAGGAGATTAAAAGTTTCAAAGGTTTCTCGTATTTCACGTGCGAAAAATTAAAAAAATTTATTTGCAATTCAGTGACTAGAAAATTGATCATGGTTAGACTACTGTCCTTAATATATTTTTTTAACCACTTACATGTTAATTCGTAACTTGCATGGTTTTATATAAGGTAATGTTAGGCAAATTAAGTGTTTGAAACGGTTAAAATATATTTTTATCCATTAAACTCGACTCTGCCAGAGTTTCTTGACAAATTACCAATTACTTTGAGTTTATCTCTTCACTTAGTTTATGCTGGTATCAGTTACAGGCTGTAAATTTCGGAGTAATATCGTTTGGTTTTCCGTTACTTTGTTATTAGTTTATTCGTGCACATTTTTATTTTGTATAGAAAATATATCATTCATTACTTTGATACTTTGGTTTGAGTCACCGACCAATTCTAAAGGGTATTCTAAGCTGAATACGGAATGAATGATGACTGCGATGAGTGTTTTGGTGGATATTGAGGTGTAGTCTTGTTTAAAACTAGGAGCGACTGTTCCTCAGATTGGGTCAAAAATGTATAGCCCTACTACCAATGGAATATACCAAGATTTAACGTGACATCTAAATCATGGGGTGTGGCCTTCACCGATGTCCACAAAAAACGGAATGGATTTAATTTCGTTATAGCCTCGATCTGAGTAACTATAGAATCAATAGAATTTCATGTAGTAGAAAACTAACTTCTTTAAACATATCTGTTGCTCATGTTCAGAGTATATTGCTATTCACAAGCCAACGGACTTTCATATAAATTTAACCATTATAAAGCTCCAACTACAAGTATACGTTGCAACTTAAACACAGTGTTATATTTTATTTCATCAAGAATTTTACCCCAAAGGAACACCACAAAGTCCTATAATTTAAATTGCACCTATTTAGTTCATTGATTCCCGTTATACTACACAAATACACTCAGGGAGCAGCTTAATTTTATCCTGTTAATTTCGCCGAAATTTCCCACGTGGCTGGGCTTGAGCCCCTCGAGTCTTCAATGTAACCGGAACCCATTTTACTGGTTACTATCTTTACTTTGTAAGCACACATCACCTAGTGCTCAATGCTTAAGAGTGCGCAGTAGTGGCTGTGACCTTGAGTTTCTATGTAAAACATGCATTTTCTTTGGACACCTCACACCTACAGTTTTCATCGGATTTGTATGAGACAAACTTTGTTTCAAAGTGCATTAAATGTTTTAGTGGCTCCACTGAGCCAAATTTCCATTTTCTCATTTATCAACTACCATGACATAAATCCGAAAAATAAAGAAACGTTGTATTTGAATTTTTGTTTTTACGTTTAAACTAACAACATTTTCAAAAAAATGGTCAGTGGAGACATTGCAGTGATTATAACCTCAAGAACAGTTATAGTGGTTGAGTTCAACTTTAACCCAATCAATGCCAGTTTCCATTGAATATTCTTGAATGGAACATTTCAGTAGTTACAGTTCGAAGTGCGTCTTCTCTATCCATACATTTTTAAATCCAGGCAGAGCTTGGGCAATTCTACCAGTCAATTAATGACTGGGACTCGTGGCGTGGTCCTGTAATCCAGCTTCATGGAGGTCTGCTTTTGAGGATGATATAGGTCTAAAGCGGCTCAGATAGTCTCAGTGATCATCTGATGATACCCGCATCAACTCCCGCCATCGTTTAGACATATCAGATCATCACCGGCTTAGTCGGAAGTCACGTTAAGCCGTTGGTCCTTGCATTTCCATTGGTCATTGGGCTATTAATTTATGACCCATTCTAAGGAAGAGTCGGCCTTAGTTTGTAACAAGACTACACCTGATAACTCATTACTACCACTCATCACACTCATCCTTCACCACACATTTGCCTTAAAATACCCTCATGAAAGTGGTCGGCATCTCAAATAGAGATTGAGTGAATAAAACTATAACTTAATTCACCTGAAGCAAACTTCCGAAAATAGCTTTATACGTAAGTAATTGTCAAATGACGTACACCATTGTTGAAATGTGTGCGGTGACGATATCATTAACACTAAAATAATCATCATGGAATTGTGATAATGTCACGTCTCTTATCAGTGAATTGGAGTGATAACAGAGACAGATGAGCCATTTGCGGCAAGCTTTCAAACAGATGGAAACAACAGCTTAACTCAATTAATGACTACAATCGAACAGCGAATGTGTCACTAGGCAAAGTGTTCATTTCGGAGGAAGAGGCATAACGCCATGAGAGGCCCAGAGGGCCAAAATCGGTTGGGATAAACGTTATGGTCAAAATAAACTCAATTTAATGCACGTCTTTCTATACAAAAACCATATATTTAAAAGTATAGCTTCCCGTCAATATTTTATAATTTATGGGTTATTCTCTTTATAACATATAATTGCGAGTGCCTAAGTTCACTACAGGTTACAGTTTTGTAGATATAAATTTATGTCGGAAATCTCATACGAAGTGGTACTATGGGGCACCTGTGCTAGCTGTTTCAAATCACTGATTTATAAATAAAAAAACAATACGAATAATCACTAAAATTACTTTCAGGGAGTTCTGCAGACTAAACTAAAACTTCTGACTTTGCCCAGTATCTATATTCGAGGAACATCAAATTTGTTCTTGTCTAAATGTGCGCAGACAATTAACGGGATGAGTACGAGGCTAGAGACAGAGAAAACTACCTAACTGGGAGACGCAGAATGTAGTTTATGACCAATTGCCCTAGACGGTAGGTTATTTTATCGATGGATTGCCAAGTTTCGTCAAAAGTTTTAGCTCTTTATGCAAGGAATGGAACATCTTAAGAACCTAAATCATGTGACTTTAGAATCGTTCAAGTAAAGCATCCAATAACTAGATTCAAGTAGTTAAGTAAATGAGCAAATGGTTGTTTTGGTATATTTGGTGAAGTGACTATTTTATCTTTGAAGCATTGTCTAAATGTAGGCCTTAATCTTGAGTGTGAAAGCAAAATACAACCAATGGATAAGATAAAATTGTCATCTTGTTTTTCCTTAAGTATTTAGAAAACACAATATGATATATCGTTGACAAAATAAATGTTAAACATAATTTAACCCAGTTTTAATCCAACTCTGTGGAACTAAAAAACCACCCTCATTAAAATATGTTACATTATAAACGACATTGATGAGTATTTCTCTTATGAATGCAACTATAGCCGTTTCGACTAAAAACTATATTGTACAAGCAATCATAATATCTTGGACAGTTTCAGCTACGTGGTTGTTAAACGTAAACACAATGTAAAGTTGCCTTGTATAGCGAGGCGAAGTTAGAACTACACAGCCCTCTCTATGGCTTAACCTCCACCTTTACCTAGCGTTACTGTATAGTCACTTTACATAATGTAAGTGGTGACTGTGGGGATCGAACCCGCGCCAGCAGAGTGATGAACTCCGGAGTCGCGCACGATTCCTACCCGCCACAGGACCGTTGTTAAGAATAGGTGATTTGCATCTTTTCAATTTCACATACTCTAATTACACTTTTGTTGCAGTTTCTGCCACATCAGCGTGGTTCTTCTGTCAGCTGACTGCAATAGGTAGAACAGCTGTTAAATAGTTTAATCTGTGGTGTGAAGGTCACGTGATTGCGAGAGGGGGGATAATTGCTGGACCTGTACAGTCCAGCTATGTCAAGGTCGATGTTGAGGATATATTGTCAGGCTTGTGTAACTTGGAAGTATTGTGTCTGGATAACTCATACGACAAATGCTGACTCATTTTTATGTTGAAAAGGTACTGGATGCCCCATCACGTATGGAATAAAAACCATGCCGACACGCAGCCAAGCGCTAAAGCGCCGCTGGCACGAGTAAAGCGGATTTTCTTACCACAGGAGTTATGAGGACATTATGAGCCTACAACCTCAGACTTACGTGGTCTTTTGTTACAAGTTATACTTCATATCATTAAAGGAAAACGCAGGTCATATTTCATTCTAACCATTCCGTGGTTATAGCAGAAAATCACGTTTTGGCAACGATTTTGAAACGCCTCATAGATTTTATAAGTTTTGGTACATTGAGAGATAACATTAAAAACATGTTTATTTTAACCTTCATCAAAAGAGAATGATATTTACAATTTTTTAGATTATTAAACCCGCTTTTTTTGTGAAAATTCTCTCCAAAAGCAAACTTCAGGTAGCACAATTTTTTCGGCCAACACAGTTTACCGAAATATTTACAGAAGGAACATGTGTAAATGTTATGAAAACCTAACGAAAATGCGACCCGTAGAGAGGATACACGTATATGTACCTAAAGCATTGAAAAATGCTAAACACGTGAGTCAGGATCGGTGCTCATTTCATTGTTCTGGTTCTTGGTCTTACCATGCTAATCGCATGAGTAACAAACATTTTCCAAAGTAAATTCAGTAAAACTACGACAATTTTACAAAAAAATTCGCTAAAAATACGACAATTTTCCTTTTAATACTTTGTTAACTTCTAAGCCCAGTTAAAAAACTTAGTTGCCGTATTGCACTGCGTTGAAAACACCCAAAACAAAGGTTGAAACCAAAATGAAATGCTGTTATTAAAAAATGGGTGGTGGGAAGCGTCGTATAACAAAACTGCAAACCGTTTTGTTCTACGACGTTAGATTCTATTTTCCGGGAAAAAATTAATTAATATTTCTATGAGAAATTTGCAAGAAGTAGGGAAAGTAGTTAAAGTGAGAGAGTCACATCGGTATTGAAGTTGTGAAACTGGTTAGAGGTGTGCAGTGTAGAAGCTGTTCTCGTTTCTGTTGCTACATTTGCTCCGAGCTGGGTTTGACATTATTGAAACCAACTTTTTAAACTCGGGCGGAAGCAAGTTTAGTTCTGGTAATACCATACTCTGTGGAGTTTTTCAATCAGCTGTAACATTTTTTGTTGAATGACATTCTCAAACTAAATAAATGCAACGGAACGAGTTGAATAAAATATATAAGCAGGTGTCGTGTTTGAATCAACGTTTATTTGCTGGCGTGGGTGTATAGAATTTTCGTGCAATTTGATAGTATGATTTGCTTACGGTAACATTAATTTGAGACTATTATATCGCTTCTGCCTTCGGTCCCAGGTTTACTTTGGGGTCTTTCAATGCAGGTTTTAATAAATATTGTGGCAGACGCCAGGGCCTACCCTCGAGTCAATAGGCCGGCCGCTACAATGAACCTGCGTGAATTCGGAGACCCAATTGACTGACAGATATATTCGATGTTAGTTACGGTTGAATGCACGCGCCATAACCGTTGAAAGATCGAGACTTCAATCCTATTGGCTGAGAGCCTAGTCACGTGATTTCTACTCGTTTCGAGAAGCTCTGAGAAACTATGGTGATATATAAACTCGCGCTTAGGAGCCCCCAGCAGTTCAGTCCAGTGCAAGTCTGTGTAATAGGGGCCGCGTACCTTCGTGAAAGTGTAAGTGCTGTTTAAACATACAGGGTCACAACCCTTGTGCGTGAACAGTGTCAGTGTAAATTCTCGGTGTCAGTGATCTTCATGTGCCCGCTGCGAACGTCAGCTGTGAGTGATCTTCGAGGGATCGTCACCCACCGTTGGATTCCCGACTAAAGAGTGCCACGAGAACAGTACAATATCATGAAGGAAAAATTCTCAAAACGTGGTAAAGATTGGTGTCCGTTTCATGATACCGTGTCTGGGTCTAGCCACGCTGACGGCATGAATTTTCCGGAGGAAATTCGCTACTTGTTATGATGACTAAGCTGTAATTGTTTTAGTTTGTGGTTAATTTATCTGTACTTACGTTGTGTACGAAGTCTTGATGTTGTGATAACAACTTATAGATTTGTTTTTCACTCATTAAGTAAATATTTAAATGCCACAAGGTCACTAGGCACAACCTTCGATAGTACGTTGTGTTAAATCAGTACAGAATGTTATAAGTAAACTTATTGTGTACTGATGTAGTTTGTATCGAATGAGAAAAAGTAATTCTCTTATTACTTGAAATTAAAATTTAGTAATGACCTTAATAAAGCTTTAAAAGTACCGGACTTTGCAATTTTTAAGTGCACCAACACGAAAAAATAATTTGACAAATTGTGTCAGTATACAATATAGATTTTTCATTTAAAGTTATAAAACGTAAAATTGGAAGTTTGACAATGACGACATTTCAAAAACTACGAATTGGCAAACAGTAGCTGAAAAAAAAACAATTAAATATCGTGCTCTCCAAATAGAAATGCAATATAAACAACAGTTCATAACTGAACAACAGGTGTCAATAATTGACATATTTCCTGACCGCGGTGACGTGAAACAATATTGATCATGAACTGAAGAATATAAAACCCTTTATTGAATCACCCGGTGTAAAACCAGGGTTTAGTGTTTTTACAAGCAACAGACCCTTGTGCCCCCTGCAACACCTCTCCCCTAGTGGTTTGGGGGTCACAGCTCAAATTAACACCCACCGCCCCCCACCTACTCCACCACTAAGTGACTCCTAATCCAATCAACACCACATTTATCTTCTGGTCATCATTTAATCGATGTTATTGTTGCTCTAGTCGGTCTACGGGTTTATTTTGCTTTATTTAACCACTGTTATCTTAACTTACTGGAAAAGTAAACGTGACCTTTAGAGAATTACTGTTACGTTAGAGTTCAAATAGAAATTTTCATAAATCCACAAAATACTACTAAGCGAGTTTTCCATCATTGTTGGACGATGACAGAAATAGTTGTCAGCTATTTCATGACGAGATCAAAAGTGCAACAAAAAGATGGTAGTAAAAAGTTAGCAACGATGTTTAATATTAACTTTAATATTAACAATTTAATATTAAATATGCTATTTGAAATTGAAGTATGACAGTTTCCAACAATTTTAAAATAAAAATATGATTGGTTAACATTTAAAATATTTCAAATGTACTTCTTTATATATACATAGGCCAACCAAACCTCGTAATTTGGATATAACTACGATTCAACTAAACACTGTCATTTCTAGCCTAATGGATCTTTCTGGGAAGGACTCACTTTCTTTGGGGTTTTGGTGTATTGTTGGGTTTAAAGTGTCCGGTTTTAATAACTACAATGGAAGAGGGGGTAGATGTAGTGGTAGGTAGTAGTGTCAATTCATGTAGTTAGTGACTTTATAGATAATTATTGCTTGCGTCCGTGGTTCAGTGGGTAGATTCACGGCTTGCAAAGCACAAGGTCGTGGGTTCGAATCACGGCGCAGGCACAAAGGTTTGGACCGCTTTCCCTAAAAAGCGTTTTGTGATCCCACAAACCCTAGGTTAAGTAACATAGTAAAAATGCATTGGCATAGACAGTAAAAAATTAAATGGGATAATTATCACCGGGTGGTGAGTTTCAGAGGTCTTGTTAGTCATTTAAACTCCTTTGTTAGGAAAACCTGGTTTATTCATCAAAATTCTAAAGAACTTCTCTTCCATTGGTTGTGTGTAAATAAGTATTTTTGTGTTCCAGCGAACAGATACAGTCGGTCAGTCTGGTTCACGACTGTGATTGTTCGTCCGTTGTTACAAGCCAGCCAATGCGGTTGTCTGATAGTCAATCAGTGAGTATAGCTGTCGCTGGCCGTGCTTGATTCCTCTATTTTTGTTGTGTTCTTTAAGTTTGTGTGAATGTTGTATTGCTTTTTAGGCTAGCTGGTTTAAAACTAAATGAGTTAAAAGTGGAAATAATAATGTTATTCGGTGGTGGCTGGTACTTGTCAGCTTGCGCTGATTACTTTCAGGCTAGCTGTTTCTTAATGCTTTGTCAGATTCCAGATCCCAAAACGTCGTGCACTTTTTGTTCACTCAAAAACGAAAGAAACATTTCCATAATTAAAGTAGTTTTTTTTATTTTATTCTTGCTTGCTTACACAATATGTATTTTGACATATATTTAACTTTAGTTGCTTTGTTAAGATCCTACAAAATTGTGTGTTTTTATCTTTTAATGTTTGTAAGTAAAATATTTTATTTAAGTATTGAAACTTGACAAAATCACAATCAATGTAAATTGATGTATATGATGAAAATAAATGACTAATAACTAATGACTAATGACTTATACTTCTACTCCAGCGTTTAACACCGTTGATAGTTTGCTAGGTACGGAACCTTTGCGTGTTCTGTATCGATACTAACTTTTGAGTTTTTACTGTTCTTTTTAACTTGTTGACAATCGTGTGACTAAACCTTCACTTATAAAACCCAACAATAAACCCGTATGCATATTCCGCTTAATCGTTATATCCATGCGGTTTTCAGCTGATTTATTAAAAATATAAAAGTTAACAGGCGCACAAATTTAGCTTTTGAGATATAGGAGACTGCAAATAACTCTGCAGTCAGTGGGTTGCTAAGTAACCTCGAAATAAAGGTTTTGCAGTCTTCGTACGTTCTGATTGGTTAAAAATCAGCTGATTTAAAGCGAGGACCAATCAAACTGTGCGATTAGCCCGTCGAGTGACGTTTGACGCAAGTAGTGCACGTGGTTGACAGCTGACTGACGCTGCAGCGAGAATGTACTCTGCGGCAGGATTAGTATTCATTAGATGCAGTGCTAATCTGTGTGCTGGCGAGTGAGCGCGATTAATCAGAGACGTGACGTCACATTCCACTTCTACACAGCTGATTTAAGTAAAGTTCACCCGTTGCAAGTTTTAAGTACTTGTTGCAAACAACAATGGTAATTAAATTTAATTATCTATAGGTGCTAAGGAAAAAGGAGTAGTTATAAATCTTTTGAAACCTCGCAAAATAAAGAAATTCTGTTATCTAGGGGTGAAGGTATGTCCTAGCGATCTTCCTAAGTTTGAATTTGAAGCGTATAGTTCGTTTCCTGGTATAAAAGAAAGTGGAAGTACTTAAGTCACTATTTGAGATGCCAACCACTCTCATGAGGGTATTTTAAGGCAAATATGTGGTGAAGGATGAGTGGGATCAGTGGTAGTAATGAGTTATGAGGTGTAGTTTTGTTACAAACTAAGGCCGACTCTTCCTTAGAATGGGCCATTAATTAATAACCCAATGACCAATGGAAATACAAGGACCAACGGCTTAACGTGACTTCTGAACCACGCAGGTGATGGTCTGATATGTCTAAGCGATGGTGGGAGTTAGTGCGGGTATCATCAGATGATCACTGAGACTAGCTGAGCCGCTTTAGACCTATATCATCATATTTAGACTGAGTCTTTATTAGGAGATGATGCACTTGAGTTATTTTGTTATGAGCACTTAACACCTACTTAATCTTCACCACGGAAAAAGTTACTGGAATAAAATTTAAAATATATAAGAAAATCTGTATTAATAAAGGAAACCCCTGCTGGGACACGCATGTTTGGAAAATCACATAATTACGTCCTTCCTAAATAAAAGGGGCGTGAAAAGACAAATTTTCACAGCTGGTTATTATAACGGACTATGTTCTTTATTTATCAAATACTTAGATGCTTCTGGGTTTGATACTGACAGAAAGCAAACAAGAGTCCCATTTGAGTTGGGCTTCTATAACTTATAAATTCATTGATAAAACTAAATCACGTTCAGTCTTTCAAAAAGGTATTTGGAAACAAACACATATCATATTTAACTTTTAAACAATTTATTTGTCAATATACTTTGTGTTTACAAAAGAAAAAATGAAAAAAATACAAAGTCACTAGTAACAACCAACTATAAAAAGGACTAAACATGTAAAAGTTTTAATGGAAACTTAATCTATAATATGATTAATTATTTAGATCCATAAACTAACATAAACTATAAAACGAATGGTTAAATAGATAGTGTTTTAATTTGGATTTGAAGTTTCTTGAGCCTCTTAGTGATTTTATTTCATTAGAAAGTGCTTGGAACATTTTAATACCTTTAAAATAGACAAAGGCGGTGAAGGTTTGACCTGAAATTATTCCTATATCGCGTGTCATAATCGTTTATGTCGATGCCTTGTTGTAGAGAACGCTTATTTATAATAAACATTAAAGTCTCATAAATATACAAGCAAGACAAAGTAAATTTCTTCTTCTTGAAGTAAATGTAACTTTTTGAAAACATCACGTCATTAATTCCCATAGCTTAATTTTGAGATAAATCGTATAGCCTTTTTTTGTAGAAGAAATCATTTGTTTTGTTGTTGATTATAACAAATTAGTATTTAATAATCTCAATGCTCTCTTCCTATAAATAAACACAATGTTTACAATCATTCTCGCAAAAAGAATTTTTCATAATGTCAATGTTATTATTGTAACTAAGCCTACCTAAAAGAAATTTAAGCTAGTATTCGTGGCCAAGTATAAAAGCGAACAAGGAAACAACATTTATTTTTAACGTTCGACTCGCTCTAAACAATGTCCGACGCCGGGAATGCAAATATTATCACAACAAAATCTTGTTAAGGCCATTTTCACTTTGTCGCAAAGTCAACAAAACCTTTTAAAAGCTTTGAAGAACAATTTTAGCAACCAACCGTTTTACTTCCACTTTTTAACATATGCTTTTGACATGTGGGAAGTGAACAATACTCTTTAAGTAAATTTTAATTGTTATTTCAAGATAGGCCTAGTTATTTTGCAATAATAGTAGCCTATATTTCATCACCAGGTCCTAAAGTGACACCTTTTGACTCGAGGTCAAGTTAACGTTCAAGGCGCAGCCGAGGACGTTAAATGACCGAGAGTCAAAAAGACACTTTCGGGCCGAGTGATGAACGATACTTTTTGTCGTGATGGAAATAATAATGAGAAATAAATGTTTTAATATTATAAGGAATTAATTAAGTAGACATTGTTTTGGACTCGGCAGTTGTTTTGAAGAAACAGCTGTTACAATGATTTACTATAAGTCAGTGTTAAATTCCAAAACAAACTCGTAGAACCTGCTAATGCACATGCCACAGAAAGATCATTAAAACGATCTTTTTCTCCCTAGGTAGTAAAATGTCATCAACACAATACTTTTTTTACCTGGGTGAAAAAGTGACACTTTAGCACTGCCGATACATGGGTCTAAAGCAGCTGTTTTCAGAACAGAATGACAAAACAAGTTTATTTGTTGTCAAGTGTGTTGATGTACCCAATTAGGACATGTTTGAAACTCTTAAGCTTCTTAGAGTATCCTGGCATGAAAAGCTCCTCAATATGGTCAATAAGCTTTACTGATATGTTTACCGAATCGTCTGGGATTTCTGTTAACACAACTATTCCACTTTCACTTATCTTCGCTTGTCCATTTGTACGGAATGATAACTTAAGATAAAAACCCCAATTTTTAGAACAAATCATTCAAAATACTTCTTTTTCTGAAAGGTTGGTCATTGTTAACTGGTAACGTTTATACACAGTCTATATAATTAATAATTCCTGTTAAGTGTTAAGACGTACACTAATAGTGAAGAAAAGTCCAGTATTTGTACCTAACTCTTATATCTTTACTTCGAGAAGAAATTATGTGTTACTTGTATACGAGTAGTTTCAAAATAACACATATTTTCTGTAATTTTCTAACAACTTTTGTTTTATTGATCGCAGTTAATGAAAACCTTTAGCCGTAAACGCCCCTCCCCTTAAAAGGGACTTCCGGTTATTAGATTTTGCAGAAATTTTACTTAAATCCAAAATCTAATAACGAATCTTCCGAATTTTACTTAAAAATGTACATAAGAACATTTGTACCTAATTTCGTTTTTTTGTGTGCATATGTTCATAGATGGGTAGTGATTTTTAGAACACCCTGTATATTTATACACAGTTTTTTCATTTCACTCAGTACGTTTTGGCTAGCTCAATGCTGCTTTCCGTTTCCTTATAAGACGTTTCGTTCTTTGTAGCAATATAAACGAAAACTCTATTTCTTACGGAGCTGATTGACTGGCTCAGAGATGACCAGCTGCTGAGGATGACTCTTCTCAGCAAAACCGAAACTTTAATAGTACTTACGTTTAAACTGTGACGCGGTTTAAACCGGAAGCCTTAGATCTTAGTGATGCAACCGGCCACGAAAGCTTGAGAATTAAGACAATTGAAATCATCTCGTGACTTGGAGTTTAGTAAAGAGCAATAAAATCAAGCCAAACTGGCTTGAAACGTAGTATAACTCGTTAAAAGCAGCAAGGTCAACTTGAAACGTGGTATATCTAACAAGTACGTCTAGAGAACTCGTTTTGTCCTGCATGATGATGACAGCCTCCAGCCATTACTGATGATAGGGTATTAAACATTCACGGATACCGGGAGATAACTATGCTTTGCTTGCTTTGCTGCAGCTTGTGTAAGAAGAGGAACAGGTGGACTCACTTCAGTGAGATACTGTGAGTGAAATCATGGGTGTAGAACTGGTTTTGTGATCTCAATAATTATTGAAGTATGCGATTATTCCTTTCGCGTAAACTTTGTTTGCAATATTTCCAGCTTGTTGATTAAGTCGCTATTGACAGTAACATGTTTTGGATAAACATTCAGATTTAAGTGCTAATAAATTTGAACACGTAAATAGGTGGTTCGGATGGTGTAGTAGTTAGCATTATCGCCTGGTATGTAAGAGGTCCGGGCTCGGTCTCAAAATTTCGGTCTCAAATTTATGTTCAAAAATAATTGAACCGAATGATTAATTATAATGTCTGGGTAGTTAGGAAGTGTTTCGGCAACTTTTAAAAGAAAGATTTCTACAATAAAATGTATGATTGGTTTAATTTTCTGTGTACGTTTATGTACTGGTATACGGTAAGAATATTTGCCTATGTATATAGAATACAGATTGTATGTATTCAATTTGAAGTTATGAGAGAAAAAGGAGTCCTAATTTCCACCCCATTAAATATTTTAGAACCGTTTTCCTTAATACTCACACCTTGTCTATTATTCACAAACTACTAAAGAAACTAAATCTCAATAATCCGAAAAAGCAAGTAATTTAAACGGGAATTTTAAGGAATATTTCACAGTTTACAGTCACTACAACCACCACTGTTTCCAAGTCTATACATGTTCTACACCACGACTAGACACAAGTTTCATGTTGAGACTCGGCAGCAACTGGCGGAAATGAAACGGAAACTAGAGACAGAGACTGCGGAACTTGCGGAAACTGAGAGAGAGAGACTTCATTAAAACTGTAAACTGCAGCGAGGTGTCAGAAACTGTATCAGAGCAAGATAATTTGTACTTTAAACCAAAACATGGGGAACTCAGATCTTGTGATCCCTCCAACTTAGTAACTTTAAATACTCTTTGGGTGAGATAACGTAGCTTATCGCTTAAGAGTTTTGTTGTTTTTGTAATCAAGGAGCGCGGTAGAGCAGAAGGAACTTTCTAGTATGTTAACCGCCCTACAGCCAAATTGACCAGAACGTTTTTATAAACGAAAGATCGTTTTATATATCCTAGCCCTAGAAGATAATCTGCCCTTTGATCGTTTCATTGTTGAAAAATGGGCTTTGGTGTCAAAGTTCCACTATGATCAACGTCGTCTGTTTGTTTTCTTTATTTGTCAAGAATAAACTATGTTTCATAAATATTGTGATACATGTGAATTACAAAAAAGAAGCTAAACGTAGTACTCAATACGCGTGGGGTGAAGTCGGTGTGTAAATGTTTTCGCATGGTATACGTTGTAAAAACGTTGCTAAATGATTAGGTTTGCAACTTTATAGTTGTGTACTTTATACTGAATGTTAACAAAGTGAGCGATCTGTGTGAAGGAATCCTACAGTAATACACCTGAAAGCCCTGGAAAGCGTGAAGTAAGGAAACCAGGTTTACTGTAGTTCTAAGGAGTCAGTTCTTGGAACCAGTTGCCCACCAGTTTCTTACTAACAGTTTCACCTCATAGGGAAACTAAACTTTCAACTCTGGGATTTACTTACGATATTAGGCTACTTCGTTCTTAGAGACAACCTAACTGAGAAAAGCTATAGTATGTATTTCTTTTAACAAGAACGACTAGTTTAATGTCAAATTTGTGTAAAATGAAGATAGTTTTTTTCACAATATCCTATATACCACAAGTAAGACTCTTAAGTCCAATTAAAAGAAAAATGAAGATGTGGTTTTTCCCCGTGGTCCAACAATGTATATTTGAAATTCATAATGGTGGTGGAGATAAGTTTAATTAGAAAAACGGACTTTTCCGGCCACTCCAGGAAGAAAATTACTCCCTTCGTTTCGGGCAGTTGGGAAACTCTAGCCGTTCTCAAGGACCAAACGTAAACTTTCTCTACATAATAGATAAAAGATAATAGGCTAATTTTAACCCAAGAGGAAAAAACAAAATGATATATTAACAGCTTTATTGTCAAGCAAATATTGAGAAAGAAAATATTTTCACACAAAAAACTTAAAATTGAGAAAAAACATTTTGTCGTGTTCTCTCGTAGTTTAAGGTTAGCCTAAGTATTATCTATAATTTAGCGTAAGTTTGGGTTAGGCTCTTGAGAAAGAGTGGAGCTTTTCAACTGCCCAAAACATAGGGAGTAGTTTTCTTCTTGAAATGGCCGGAAAAGTCCGTTTTTCAAATTAAAATGTTTATTTGTTATATTTGTGGGAAAATCGTTAGTTTAACAAAACAGATTACCAAGTAAGTTCACTTGTGTGCAAGAAACTTTTCATTCTTTGTTATCAAATTTAATTTATTTTTGAGAAGAAATAACCCAATATTACAAAAACCCTCATTTAGAAAGGTCCTGATTTGAAAAATTTTATACGCCTCAATAAATTAGTTTTATTATAATAAATGAAAAAAAACTTCATAAAGCCAATATTGTTATAATACGAGTATGTCACTTTGTCGGCCAAATAAAAATAATATTGGCTTTATGAAATTTTTTATTTAATATATTATAATTCGTCTAATATTAGAGCTTATAAATGTACATCTCTCATTAGGTTTATTACTTTTACAGAACATACTCAGTACTCGTTTTATTGGCTTTGTTAATTGTTTGAAAATGGAAGCTAAAGTGGTAAATCTCTAGAAACCCCGTACACACAGAAATATACAGATAAAAAGTTCGTTCAATACCTCTAAACATAAAGACATTTGATTGATACTAACACAAACGTGCTGAGCCTTTTGTATAGGAGCTGGGGCCACTGGATGTCATCTTCACGTTCCAAAACCATTACCAAAATATGTTACAAACCTTTGGTGGTAAAGAACGCAAATTATCTATCCCAATATCTAATATAATACCAGGCATAAACCAGTAAAATCGTGTATTAGAGGGATCAACGATATATTTTCTTAGAGAAAATACAGGGTTCTTTGTTAAACGTATATCTTTAACTTTACATGTACGAGTATACGTAGGGAATGTGGTTTCCGACTATATTTGTCTAAGGTTTAATAATAATTTCATAGATTGTAATTTAATTAATTAAAATATTACTTATAAAATATTAATTATCTTTTTGTAGTCCAACAATACACCCAAAATGATAATGATCAAAAAATCTGTAGTGATCTTCAAACAACATTTTAATAAGTTATAATAATGAAAAACAGACGCATTATAATGTGATTTCCAATGACTAATAAGTAAATCATATGTGCGAGTTTCTGGGATTTGAACTCGTTGAACGTAAGTTGGATTTTCCTTATAAGGTATCGTTTTATCTTTTATTTTTTCTGCTTTTTCGATAACAGTAACCTTTAAGTCGACATATATTTTGCATAACAAAATCAGGATGCTTTTTAATAATTTAATAACTATTCTGGGATGACAATAGAATGATAGGTCCAGAGAGTTATGTAAACATTAAAGACAAAGTAAGATGTCTTTTTGACATGTGTTTTACTCGCTTTTCACATTATGATGAAAAATGACGTAATGTAAATTGAAATGTTTGAGACTTGAATGGTGTATGACGTAGTCTAGTTATTTTAGATCACTTTTTGGTGGATAAAGCTCCGCTATCTTCCCAGCTGTTTACCCTAAGACCTTTTAAGGCGATCACGTAAATTTTAATGGAAACTTAAACAAACAAATTATTGTTTTTTAAATATAATATATCATATACGTGCTCCAGTAAATAAATGAAAAATGTACCTAAATGTGTAGGGGGAACTAGCTTGTTTTAAAACTGGTTGGAAAATACAACTGCATGAAACAATGTAACTGAAATGTGTATTATATTTTAAGACAAGACAACTTATAGTATTTTTCAACCCACTCAGTGGCTTTTCACATAGTTAACCGAAACCTCAACAGATTATTGAACACATCGCTCTCAATCCCATTTGTGAATGGTTTAATCGTCAAAACGTGAGCTTCAATACATCAGTGTGTAACAACACATTCACAACACACCCGACATGACGATACAGTTTCTTTCTCTTCTGGAAATGTCCTATTTTCATACTTAAATACTCCTCAGAAGAACAAAAACACATGAAATGTTGGCAATCAAAGGAAATTGTGTTTGTTCGTCTATTTCTGTAGCTTTCCAAATAGTCCAGGCAACGATTGCTCGAAAAAGGTATAGAGTGAAATTAATAAAACTCAATTTGTTACTTCGGAACTTTGTTTGGACTAGTTAATAAGAGAACATATCAAAAGTTCCCGCCCGTAGCTTTAAGCCGGTGATGGAGAGAGGGTCTAAAGGTAACATTTTTTAGTTGTTTGCTTATATTTCGAAAACTATGCGTTGTGACGACGTAAACGTAATGTACAAAATGATATCTGATTAAATTTGCTACAAGTCGTATATTAAGAGTGTTCGGGTATTGGAAAACTTTAAATATAGGACTTGTAGTTACAATGCATAGTTTTAGAGTTAAAGCATTGTACCTAAGTCACCCTCTCCTTCACCGGCTCAAAAGCTACGGGCGGGGACTTTTGATATTATTTTGTTTACTTTCTAACTAGTATAGACAAAGTTTCGAAGTCAAAAACTGTGTTCCAAACAATTCCTTCTACAGCTTTTCGTTGCCTGGACTAAAAATTACGACTTTGACGTTTCTACACCTAGACCTCTCGTAGAAGATTTTGGATCTACCCAAAAGTCGGTTTTATCAACTCGGTATGAAGAAACACATATTTTCATAAAGATTTTCAACATGGTGTTTGTTAGTAAAACTAAAAATTTAGGACTACTCTCTTTATCACCCTCCTTAAACACTACATTTCATTCTAACTCTCATCTCAAATATAGATTTCCACTTACACAAAGGACTACCACGAAACAAAGTTATAACCTTCAACGAATCGTTTAATTTCATTAGCATATGTTGTTCTACTTTGGTTGTACCACAACACCTCAGTAGTAGCTTGGTACTCATTCTTTCTTCGCTTTAACAATTTCGTTATCTTGTGACAGCCAATCGCAAAGCGAGATCAGGTGTTCAGTGTTTACTCGGCCTGATGTCAATTCTCTAAGTTGGGTAACAGCTGTAGCTTGGACTGGAATCTTAACAGCTCATGTCCAAGTGTATCATCTTATCAACTGGAGGGTAGTTTGTCAACTGTCAGTTTAGTTGGCATTATGTGGCTTTGAGGGCTGAACTGAAGGGAGGCACAATTTTCGGGGGTTCTAAAGTTGGTCAGGTTTGTATTGATCAATAATAAATGTTTTTTTCATTTCCAAGTAGTTATAAAATGGTTTTCATCAAAGTTGTAGCTTCGCGCTTTTTAAGCACTGTTTTGGCAATCGAGTTTTTAGCGAGCTTCCTTCGGAAAAACGAGTTGGCGTCAGTATGGTAATACTCAAATCCGGGACCACAAATGAGCACCGATCCTGACTCCCAGAAAATGTTTTGAGCAATTATTCAAATGACGATAAAAATATGAATGTACGAATTTATGTATGTATTAAATTTTCTCCGTGTTTGGTTCATTTTGTAAATATTTCAAGTCAGGTTTGTTAGAGAGCAAAATCAATACAAAACATTTGGGAGGAGGACGTTTCACCGAAGACGTCCAAATACCAAAAGCTTAAAGACTAAAACTAGTATATCGCATCTGATTTTGTTAAAATTTTAAATAAATAAATATAACAAAACTATAAAAGTATGTTCGTATAAAAATAACGGCTAAAAGGAGGATTTAAAAAAATTGTATTTAACCATAGAAAATATTTGGTTTTGGTATAACAATAAAAACAAAAAATAGGTTGAAAATAATGTTATCAATATTAAATTAAAATTATGTTTTAATTCATTTTTGAAATTTAGAAACAAATCAGCCATCAATAACAAAAAATAAACAGAATACCTAATGAGTAATCCAATTACCAGTCAGAAAATCATCAACACTATAAAATGTTTTTGAAATTAGAAAGTTTTAAAAATTAGTTTTAAATGCTTTAAAACTTTCGTAATTTTTCAGACTGTTCGGGAGTTTGTTAAATAATGTTACATCCGCCTGTGAATTTCAGTTAATAATACGGGATGAGTGGATAATATAAAGCGTAGGTCGAAGCGAAACTGTAAGAGTAACGAACGAGTACGGTGTAAGCCTTAGCCCGCCGCACATTGGAACGAGGCGAGGTGTAGGCGAGACGCAAGCAGAAGCGAGGACTCCAGCGTGTCACCGCACATTGAAGCAAGGAGAGACAGAGATTCCCTAGCTTTGGTAGGCTACGCATCATGTCGTACGAAGCATTGTTGGACCTAGAATCCCATTCTCACAATGAATATGATGATTTATCTTTGCTTTTTCGTTATTAAAAAACGCACGAACAGTTTTTGGAAAAGTGACTACATGAAAAAAGTCCTAAATTCCATCCTTCATTTTCCCTCTCATGTAGTCTTCATTAGAAGTGCCGTAAACCCCAGGGTGGCCTTGGACTAACTGAATTAGGTGCTCCATATTGAATCCTTCCAGGCACAAGTAGAGCAAAATACTGGAGAGACAACGCAGGCACAAGCGATGTGCAGGGAAACTGTACCTCAACTACAACGCCGCGGAGGACTGACAGGGGCTGCAGCTGGGCTGCGCAGTCACTGCGCGCAGCCTCTGCCCTATGTGCGGTGCCCCATATAAACCTGTGTATTACAAAATCAGACGTGCCCGCCTGCACTTCGCCTTGCTCCAACGTGCGGCGGGCCTAAACATGCCGAAGTTACTGTGGTTAAGACTCTTTTAAGACTTTGGCAATGTTGTTCTAGAAAGCCTCGTAACTGAGCTTTGTACTTTTTCAAATTCACTTTTCGAGCACTTAATCATATAAAAGGGTGAACACTCGTATCTATCTACAGTGAGCGATGTTGTCACGTCTTGTTTTCTTTGCTAAGAGCTCCAACTAATGTACGCCCTTAAACCCTTGTTTAACTGACACATCTTGAACGTGAAGTGTTATCGTACAACTACACCACTCACCACACAATATGTTCAGGGGATGATGTGAAAAGATATCACGGATCAACTATAAGTGCACTGACAAATGCTGCCACTTATGAAGTTTGAAATTGAATGCACTCATCATTATCTATGTGTAACGATTAAAACGATCGTAATGTTGCTTTCATGTTGCTATGGAAACGTGATTAGCACCCACTAAGTCGAAAGCATAAAGCTAAATAGACACACTAGCGATTACGGTGTCAGAATCTACTTGTCATTGCAGTATGAAATTTTCGCTATTTTCCAAACTTTATTAATGACACTGTGCATTTCAACAGAGTGCTTGTTTTAAAAGCAACCCTTTCTCAAATTATAGTATGCCATTCATTACGAGTACTATATGTTTATAAGTTGGTACCATTGGTTAGTTCACTTCAATATCTACTGGCCAGTATTGTATTGTTTCATTAATAATGTGGTTTTGATTTTCAATTTGATGTTATTGTGAAATAAACCAATCATTTTCAAGTGTCTAGTCCATTTAAAACCCAACTTTTGGGTATTTTATCAAACAACAAAATTACTAATAGTTATAATTTAAGAACAAACACAATATTAAAATACCAATCTAACAATTCCAATTTTTATACTACAAATACAAACTATAAATCGTTCTAAATTGTATTATAAACTTCCAGATAACTTGAAGCAAGAAGTGTCACCCATTTTCCGGATCAAAATTAAAAAGTATCTCTTGAAGAAGGTCTTCTACTCCACACACCAGTACATGATGGAAGAAATATGTGAAGATTAGCGTTGTTCCTGGGTCTATTGGTTGTTTAGTTGTTGATTTGTTATTTTTTCTATGTTTTTATTTGTATTACTATGCATCTTGTAAGCCATGGATTAAATCTGTTTTCCTTTCTATCATGGTTTTTAGCAAATATTAAAAGACTGTTTATTATTAAATAATGATTGGGAAAATACCACTTTTTGTGGCCAGGAAGAGGCGTTTTAGGTGCAGTTTGTGAACAGGTGTTAGTAGAATATGTTGTTTCAAAATTCTTAAATATTGTTTAGGGAAATTTTCTAACTATTACTTTCTCCATCACTTCTTTATTCAGTACAGTATCACCTTCTGTTATGTTTTCTGTTCGGTACAGAACCTGTACCGTTTAACCTTTTAACAAATCTGTGAATGTCAGATTTGTTTAGAATACTAACACCTGTAAACTTGTCCTCAAACGCCTTTTGATACAAAACACCCTGTTTTATGACGTATTCTTCAACGTAAGTTCAACCTCTCTTTGATCTTTGCTAAAACCCGTGATTGTGTGTATTTCACAATAACATAAAATTAGTAAACCAAAAGCTCAATATTACTGCAACAATACATACGACCTGACATGTATTGAAGTGAACAAACCAATGATACTCGTACAAAGCTAAGAACATACAGAGCTCGTAAAGAATAAATAATTATTGTAGTTTGATAATTGAGTTGCGTTTCTAAACAATCACCCTGTATATTGTATAGAAAACTACAGTTTACCATATATTTTAATGGAAGTATACTATTCATTATCAAAATCCCACATCGCTAATACACCTAATTTACCTTTTGGCATCAAGTCCGCTTTGCGGTTATACCTGAAAACAAAAAGAAATCATGTGTTAAAATTAGTAACAGGTTTTTAAAGTCACAAATACCAACGGATTTTAATAATTATAAAAATATTAACAATATCTGTGTGCTTTAGACAATGCAAATATTTTGTAGTAAAAACAATTACATTCTAACAAAATTAATTATTCACTCTCACTCATGGTTTCACACTAACTTATTCCACATTCACACTTAACATCAGACCTGGCTTTTATAGATCTAATTATTTGATCGTTTTTACACAAGACAAACTTATTCTATATATTTTTACACATGGTTGATAAAACTCAAATGCTTTCATAGTGTATTTAATTGTCTGAAGGGTTGAGTTATACAGTTGTATCACTCTTCATATAAACACTTTTTCTTGGGGAGTAAAGTTTTATTAATTTTAAGGGCTTAAGGTTCTTAAGGTTCATTTAACACTGCGGGTTGAAATTATTCTACAAATTCCCAAACGTATTAAATTTCTCAGTAAAAAAGTAAGCTCCTCTTTAAACCGAAACGTCAAATTTTAACATCAATAGTAAAGGTTATATAATTATTTTAAACAGCCACGCGAAATAAAGTACATTACTTTTAAATGATCTTACTCTGGATTGCAGAAGCAAGAAGACGACCAAAGAAAAACAAATCTTGTGGAACACCAGGGGAGGGATGAAGACGTCAAAACAAAGTGGAGCCATTTAGCAGGAGTAAGCCAAGCCCGGCTGTGTGTTCATGGAATGTACCATACATTATAGGGGGAGAATGTTACACGTTGTAACAGCACCAATAGACGTGAGCTGCGTGTTTGGGGACATATGTTTGAAAATCCCAAAAGTCTCAAAAATGTTATGAGTCCTGTTAGTTTTTATTATGATTTCGGTTTTCTTTATTTAATGCCATATATTTTATAAAACTGATCAATATGGAAAAAATAATTATATTTTGTAAGACTTTACGTTTTATATTTTAAACTTAAGAAGACATGATTCGTCTTCATAAGTTATCCCGTCAGAAAAATCTTTTGTTTCAAACTGATAATTGTCTCTAAGGACGAACAATTCTTTATATTTTTTAATTTAAAATGTGGATTCTTAGTCAGTATAAAGATATTATTCCAATTTATTTTTTGCAATCTAAAATAGTTTTTAAATGTTAAATGTTGTATTGTGTCATATATTTGTAGATTCATAATTGAGAGACAGGATATTAGTATGAATATATTAAAACATAGGGCCCTTTCAAAGGTTATATTGTTTTTTAATACTTTATACATGGGCTACATATATATACAGTATATGTTTTTCTGTCCCAAATCACGCATCAAGAGTTGGACAAACAATTCTTGTTGCAAAGTTTGAGATTTTATTTTTCATTAAAAACATATTGTCATATAACCTTTCACACAAATTCCTATTAAATATTTTTGGTTTGTATTTAAACCCTTTTGCATATCAATATTTACGAAGACTCTGGAGTTGATGTCGTACAAAACTCAGCGAAAAAAAGGGTTTGCTTTTTAAAATTGAATACAATCTTTAAGTCTTGAAAATATCATTTATACGAAAGGTCGTTATTAGACTTGAATATTAATATTTTTAACATTAAAACGGTTCAATGTACTTATGGCCGCTCTTGTAAAAGTACTTCGTGGAATTACTTCATAATCTGTCATAAACATTACTACTATAATTTGTATAATTGTTAGCCTGCCCAACACAGGTAAGCCTTGTTGTACAAAATTATTCTCTCAAAGTGGGAGAAGCTACTAAGAGAACCTTTAGAAATGATTAATAGTCTGAACATATTGGTTATAGATCCCGCCACATTGTGTCACTTCAAGATCAAATATTGTTCTTTGGAATAATTCAAGCCCTATGTAAAAGTTTCAAGATCATTTATTTTCTAACACGTTTGTATTAATTTACGCTTGTATAATAATTTATTAGTTATCCAAGTCATGGTTATCAAGAAAAATTACCCGTTCTAAACTAAATTGTAAATTGTGATACACGCTAGCCGATCAAATATATAAGAAGGTTTTATTAAATCTGTCAGACGTGTAAAACGGTTATTGTAGCCTACGTTGTCGATGTACCATCATTGTACGTTGTCGATGTACCATCATTGTACGTTGTCGATGTACAATCATTGTACGTTGTTGATGTACTCACTGGCTACGGCTTGGAAGCTCGGAGAGAACAAGCAGAGAGAGTCAAGACAGAGCGGTGACGTCACTGAGCTAAGTGGGGGCTGTTTAACACGAGTAAGCCACTTCCGGCTCTGACAACATGGTCAGTATAAACCAGCCCTCTCACAGAGAAAAGCCAGGATGATTCTGATCCAGAAAACCTCTAGATTTCAGGCTTTATTTAAATTCGTATTTTTACAGACCATTTTAATGTTTAATGAATCAAGCAAGGGACTTCTGAAGAGACATTGGAATATTGTATATGGGTTGGTTCCACAAAAGAGGTTGGTCGATCATCTTGGAATTTGTAGTGAGCTACGATATTTAGACTTTAGAACATCAAGCCGTTAGATTAGATCATAAAAACCACTTTACGTTTGCTATTACGTAATTTGTATTATGAGCTTATAAATGATAGTGGGTGAATTAGACGACAAGAGAGGTCTTCACAAAGACCTACGGTGTTAGCCCCATGAGATAATAAGAAGACGTAGTTTTATTATATAAAAACCCTAAATCGCTTGTGTAGAGTATTAAATACATTGATTCGCCTTAGCAATGTAATGTTTTTCACAAAAAATAAGGGTTTCGTAAATTTATAGAACAACTTTTGACACACAATTTGGTTATCCAAACCTCTCTGGTTTGTATGTTTTCTAGTCCATTTCGGTGCGGTAAAACGAACTTTTAAACCCCGTCAACGTATCCTGTGTCGTGTATAAGCTATTCACAAATAGGCCCAAAGCTGTGAACAGCCCGAAAAACTACCCATCTGTTGATAAAACCCACGCAATCTGATTAAAACCAAGAGATATCTAACTGAAATAAACAAATTTTAAGCTAAGAGAATCCACCCCAAACACAATACCATTTAAATTTAAGAGATTTTAAACTTTAAAACCTCACCATAATCATTGAAATGAACGTTTTAAGAACATAACTGAAGCAATAATTGTCTTCTGCTGAACAATACCGAAATAGCGTGTTCCGACACGATTTGATGGTCTGAGAAAGCATCTTTGTTTTTAGTCTAAGGTGTACTTTGTAATGAATTAAATATAACAAGGGTTAGTAGATGACAATTTCACAATTAATGTGGCCTCAAAACGTACTTTATCACAAGCAATACAGTGTATTTTAATGCACAAAGGTTTTTAACATTTAAACGATGCGAATGGGTTCTCTCGGTCAACCTTAACTGATAGTATGTCGTAAAAAATCACTTAACAACCGTTCAATCAAATCTGTCAGGTGTTTTAATAAAATAAAAACAGTACAATTCTTCCAATTATGGCCCAAAGTTTCACATCAACCAGGCTACGATATTTTACAGAACCTTACATTAACAGACTCAAGCAGAGTAAAGCACAGAGGAAGAAAGCTAGGGCAAATAAAGTGGTGGCTTTCTACAAAGAGGTGAGTTCTGTCTACTCGGATATAACTCAGGGGATGAAGCACTTCTTCTGTAACAGTTAAATTGTCTGTAAACCAACCAACAATTAGCAAACTTACTTCGCTGTGTGTTCCTTGTGAGATAATTAAGTGCTTTTTACATTTTCTGAAGCTTTTTATGAAATATGTTTGTGATTTTAAAAGCAAGTTCGATTTTAAAGCGTTATCTAATACGGAGAAAAGTAAGGCTTCTAGAGGTGAAGAGCGAGGGAGGACGGAACGGAGGTAATGATAATTTCATCTGAAAAGACCCAAATGACAAATCAGCTTTTAAGGTTTATTGAAGACTCTATCTGTTGTTGTACAGTGACTTTATTTTTAAAGGACTCAAAATAGCGTACACTCAATTTAATTGGTTTATTTTGTGTTTACTTTCTGTGGTTTTCTCGTCAGCAGTTTAAAGAACTGCTTTAAAAAGTACGTTTTAAGAGTAACCACTTAAGACACAGTTAGTTCTGTCACAGGCCTCTTAAATAGTATATTTAGGTCTTGCATGATGATCAAAAATACACTTAGGTCAAGTAATGTTTATATTACTGTCTGATGCATGATGTATTGCAATGATTTAAAGAAGCTTTAACTATTTAAAGGGATTCTAAGTGAATGATGCTTTGCTATCAGACGTCTGGTGTATATTGTTTAGAATACACCGGTGTTGTGTAATGTTGAATTGTAAGTTGATGTAATAATAATAAAGAAATAAACCTATTATTTAAGGATTAAAAACAAACTTACTAAAATAGCAGCTACTGTTCCTGCACTATAAATATCATCGAAATTATAGTTTTCTTGCCTAGAGGTAAACCATCATCAAAACAAACATTTTATCGCCCTACAAGGTTTTTAGCATGTTATTGCATGTGCCAAAAAAACTCTTTTTGAACAAAACGGCATAAAAATAAATTAGAATATTAGAAGAAATTGTTGAAACTTTCAAAGATTATTGAAAAGAGTAAACAAGAACTAAGCATTTTCAGTGGTTCTTCAACACAATGTCAGATCTTGCATAGCCTATCCCAATGCACTTGAAGTAACTCAACGTACCTCGGGATGCACTTTGACTTGCCTTTTTCCACATTTTATTTGTAGAGGCAAACAATTCAAACAAATCAAGCCGCTTACATTGTTTGAGCCAAAGCTTTCTTCCTTTCTTTTCTTCAAAGTCAAGATGTTTAGACAAGTTCTTTATCTCCATTCTTTATCTGCAAACTAACTCAAAGCCGTTTATTCTCCATTCTTTGTACAAAGGAAGGTCGAATAATTTCGTGGTCTTCCAACAAAACGCAAAGTTCTGTTGATGTTGCTGGATTTTAAATTGGAAGGGTACGTCTCAGGTATTTTTAACCAGCACAGTTAAAGTTTTGCTTCTAGTTCAAAAAATTGGTATAAAAATCCTTTCTGGTGTTTAATATTATCTTACTACCTTTGAAGCTTTTCATGTGTTTAATTTTCAACAAACTGTATTTGGTTTGTATAAGAGTTAGATATTATTAGGCATTATATTTTCTAGGTTTTGTAAGTTTTCAAACTCATGTGGCTCACTGACTAGCCTAGTGTTTTCAATTTTCAACTGTTTTCTAGAAACAAGGGGAAATTTTATTGTAAAAATACAACTGAATTTTGAAACTTTTTAGGGTGCGTCTTAGCTGCGCGGCGACGTTCCACCATGCAAGTGATTTTAATTATCCAAAATACACCGAAACTAAATAAAATTTCAGATTGGCTATTTACATGAGTTTTAAGCTAAAAAGCTTACTTACACGCGTAGGTTCTTTTTTATTATGAGTTTTAATTGTATAAAATAAAGTTAAAAATCACAAAAATTGGATAATTTCAAATTTTATTTGTAAAACTATTATTGAAAGAAGGCCTGTTGTGTAGCCGGTGTTTTGTGCGTGGTTTCTTGTGTTCCTTGTGCGCACGAATTTAGGCTATCTCTGAGGTGTCCACTAATGCGGGCCCTTTAGGCTTTTACTATTCTATAAATTGAGCCATAAATGGCTATTTCGTTTCGTTACCTAATCTGTAATAAGCAGATATTTGATGTCTGATTGGTCAAGCAGAATCTACAATAATTATAAAAATGTATAAAATACACCTTAGCCAAATGAAGAGCTGTACCTGAATGTCACCTTGGCTACGTATTGCAAACTGAAGATTGTATCTTGTCAGGGTACACATGTTATCCTGGAGTAGCCTGTTTATTTGCCAAGTCCCGAGGGATAAGATAAGACTCGGGATCAGGCCGAACACACAGTCTTAGCTCACTGTTATCGCTACACTCGGCTTATCAGAACCGATTGTTTTGAAAGGTGGTTTCGTTCCTTTTGTTTAAACTTCTTTAACAAGCAAAATACTTACTTTCCTATTTGTGAAATAGCCTTGTTGATGCATGCTTTGTTGAATTGAATGAGTCTTAAAAGAGGTTTATGCTTTGTATTTTGTTGTTTTCTGAAGAGTTTGGGTTAAATGGCTTAAATCAGCTCCGGATCAGCTTTGGGTTCGTCTTAAAGTTAAGAAGCAATTCGTTTCAATTTAACCACTTTCCACTGCCTTTTGCTCACCATGATATTGTGGATGTAAAAGAAAAATTGTTTTTGAGTAGGATTTATAACAGACAACGTTCTAGTTCTAATTTAACCACGAGGAGGAAAAAATGTAATTGCACAAAACACATTGGTGCCATTCATCAAAGTTATTAGGAGAAAAACTTGGCATTAAAATGTCCAAATCTTATGACAATTGTCGAAGGGTTGAGATTTCACCTGACGTAACCTAACCTTGACTTGCTAACCTAATCTCATGCAAATTATCCATATTATCCCAACCTAACCTAACGTTACTCTAGTCTGAATAATCATACCAAACCCAACATAAAAACTATATAAAATGGTTATAACACCATGGAGTTTGTCCCAAAAGTAGTTTTAGTATAATAGAAGTAGTTGACTCATTTTAAAATTCACCAACCAATCCATTTATTTCCGTGTACATAACAGAGGTTGATTGGACAACTCGAAATTTAAAAAGACTTTTCCAGAACCATAGACAATATAAGATTAAATCAACATAATTTGGAGATCGACATAAATGAGACTAAGTAAAAAAAGATAAGCTTCAAGATCTTTTAGGTAAAGACAGAGTTCCGCAATGTTTTGGTTTAAAGTACAAATTATCTTGCTCTGATACAGTTTCTGACACCTCGCTGCAGTTTACAGTTTTAATGAACTCTCTCTCTCTCTCAGTTTCCGCAAGTTCCGCAGTCTCTGTCTCTAGTTTCCGTTTCATTTCCGCCAGTTGCTGCCGAGTCTCAAAATGAAACTTGTGTCTAGTGGGAGATACTATTTTACTTTTAATTTAGCATGTTTGTTTACCCCTATGCGTAACCTGAACATTTACCTTGTAAGTGGATGTTAGTGAGATTGTTGCTGTACAAGTTGTTTTTTGATCTGTGATTAATCAAAAAAGTATTTATTATGTATAACATTCATTTTGTTAAAATGTAAGTTTATTTGTGACGTGTTAAGTTCCTTTTCGGTGATTATTGAAGCTGCTGATTTTTTGACGACTAAACTTAAAATTGAACATGTTATGGTTTTACCAAAACTTGCTTCTGCTAAACCCACTTAGACCTTTATTAGTTCTGAGGTCTGAATTACTCTAGTATGTTAGAAAGGGTTCGCAAATGCTCTTTTTAAACATCATCCGACCCCGTGGTTTAGAAGTCACGTAATCCATTCCATTGCTTGTTGGGCTATTGATTGATGACCCTATCAGAGAAACATTCGGCCCTAGTTTGTAACAAGACTGCACCTCCAAAACACTCATCACACTCACCATTCGTCGCAAACCCACCTTAAACTACCATCTAAGAGTGTTCGGTGTCTCAAATCAAAGAGTCCAAAGTATCTAAGTACCATTACCTGAAACTGACTCTACAAGTTCACCTAACCGATAATCACAATCAACACACGAGAAGATAGTTGCAGAGCACTGAGTGATATGCACCGACGTTCTTGTAGTGAGATTTGCACTGTAATCTCCCTCTGGAGACTCAAAGCGGCTTGCAATCACCTCTCCTGATCGACAGACATGGTTTTGAATTGCAGATTCGGAACTGAGAAACAGAAGCACACCTTGTCTTGCAATCTCACTCAGGAGTGTGAGCTCTTTGTTCTGTCTGTGTTGGTGTGTGCGTATGTAAAATAGGTGAGAAACTACTACTGTTGACCGTGTGCTGGAGAGGTGCTTCGTCTGTTCATTGTGGGCTCTTAAATCTTGAACTCCTAAGAGAAAAATCCAAACACGCGGGGTTTGAAATTCACGTATTTTTAATCACCTCAGAGAAATATTCAATTCGTCCATACAAGGAACACACGACACCGTGTATGTAACGACTGGCTAAACAACAGGCCTTCTTTCAACTGAGGCGACCTAACCGTCAAACCAGGCGCTTGGAAGGGTTTAAGGCGCGTAAGTTTTCACTTTCAAAATAATTTTTAAATTAACAAACACTGTTTATTTAGAAACCAGATGAGTTTTCCGACACGTATGTAGAGCCCGGTTTCTCATAAGGGGTTTTATGGTTTCAAAAATAAATTGTGTAATAGTCCTTTGTGAAATCGTCCTAGTTTTAGTGCTTTCAACTACCATTTCAACACTTGAAACGCATACATTAAAAAGAAACACTTTGCACTCTTTTTTACTTGTGTAAGTAGCTTCTGAGCTTAAAACTAATGTAAATACAGTGTCGGCGTATTTTGGGTTATTGCAGACCCTTGCATTGAGCGTCGCTACGCAGCTGAGGCGCACCTTTAAGTTGGCGACCACTCATTCAACAATGGATTGCGTTGTAAACTTATATTTGAAATTGGGTTTAACTTAAAGTCAAGTCTCAACTTCGACTTCAGGCTGGAAAATAAATCTTCAATTAAAAATGTGTCGGCTAATTTGACGACAAAACGTTTCTTTGTCGCTTATAAATGCTTCCAAGCTCAGATCCAAGTAGCTGTATAAATTATCCTGATACGACTTTTTCGGTAACCATTTATTCCCATACACAAAAACCAGTTTCACAGGTTGATCGAAATAATATTGATTCTCTGCACACATGTTAGGTTAGGTTTGAAAACGCAAGTGTACATCGGATTAGATCTTAACGGCAGTTTTCGGGGCATAAACCGTATTTCCGGTCAATTATTTACTCCTTTTCCCGATTATGGAAACTCACTAGAATTCTCGGTAGCACGGTAGTATTTCATAAGTTTTGAATCCACGGAAATGTGTTCGTACGAATAACTTTATAGCATCTATTCTTTATCAACAGATCTCATCATGATAGTGACACATTTCCAGTTGAAGAGGTAAACGAATTGCAGTTCGAGTACCGCGTACCGGAAGTGGATATGTGAGCGGAAACGTCCTCTTGAGTCGAGTCTGGCGGTAGATTAGATTTGGATTGACATGAGTTTATGTGAAGACTACATCTGGTAGGCGACAGCAATCTCTCTACCTTTCTAGATTAAGCGAGAAGTGTTGAGAGAGACTTTATAACAATAATACACTTCTATTCAATATATTCAGTCAGCAATACTGGTGTATATTGTGCCTGTGGAGAGGATAGAGGTTTTGTGCGAATGCAGTTGCTGTTTATTACATCGTTTATTTGGTTATAAGTACAAATATGGGTTGGTATAACTTTTTAACTCTGGATTCAGGATCAAAATTAAACAATGAGTCACTAATCACAATAAAATAAGAAGGATATAGGCCAAAGCCGATTGATGGCTTGAGGTGTCAAGAATCAAAATCAGAACATTGTATTTGCAAAACATATAACATGTATAGCAAACGTCAGATTCCGCATCAAACAGACACTCACAACTCTCAATCATTGCCAATTCTTCAATTACACGAAATATGCACATATGAACTATCGTGATGATGTGAACGACAGTGATTTTACAGTGGGTTGACTTTACTACAAGGAGAATTGATTTAAAAGTTATTTTAAACCTTCGAATTCTCGTTTTGCCCTTCAAAAACGTAACGTTGGATGCTAATTTCGGTATGTTTAGCTCCGAAATGAACTAAGTATAAAAAATAACAAAGATTTAGAACAAATAATCCGGTACAATTTTTTATATATTGAGTCCAAACCACAATAAAGTAGACTTCATTGTTTTTTAAACATTTCAATAAGAAACTGTCTCCTAATGATAAACTAATGACTTTTTAAAAATAAATTAAGTTGTTTACAACAAATTGAAATGTTGTTTTTCTACTACTACGTAGCTACCTCATAGTGAACTAGCTGCAAATAGAGAAATTCAATGAACGTACAACTAAACGTTATTTAGCTTTCTTTATAGGACTTTGGACACCTCTCAGCAATGATAAAGAACAGTTTAAATTTTCGATACTTTACGTTTACTAACATTATATTTTTACAATTGGGGTAAAAATGTATATTATTTATGATTTGAAAAAGCGTATAAAATTAACATTAAATCCTCCAGTGGAACAATTTTTTTAATTGATTGGTTTACACAACCGACAACTTGGTTTGACAAGCAGTAACGTTTCAGTCAGGTTTATTTTCAGTTTTACAGTGAAACACTTTATTTGTGCTAGGGTAAAACAATAAAGAAAGCAAGGTGATGGAAGGACGGATGGGTGTTAAAGGATCAAAGACACAAATAAAGTGTTGCCCGGTCCCACAGTAAATCTTGTTTCCCTTTTGTGTTTATATTGACGAAAAACACGATGTTATAGTTGTTGGCTTTGTTTAGTTGTGTTTTCTGTATACTGTCTGAGGGGACAAGTAACATTTTATTCTTCACAATACATATTACATACACAGTTTGATCTCTTACGACAGCGTATTATTCATGAAGGTATTTGTACAATGAATTCTGATATTTATTTATTTATTTACACGACAGCTACAGAAGGTTTTCCAAAACAGCTATCTTAACAAAATAACATAATAATTTACATTATGATAAACTAACATATCGACTTTCACAAAACATGCTGGCATACGGTTAGGCAATAATTTCTAAATTAAAAGTTTAAACACTTAACATAAACTTGATTATCTTAAACTCGTACAAAGGTTGTCATTTCTTCAAATATTGAGACCATTACTAATTAAGCTCAACAACATGGTTTAAAATCAAATGACGACATGACTCAAGCAATACTTATAGCCCAAGTAGCAAACATTATGTAACAAAATAAAATTAAACAAACATGCTTGATTTAAAACAAAGTACATAATATTATATTGTTTACCTCTATACGTTAAAAAATTGCTAGTTAACACTATTGCACTGCCTCACTTTAACTACTGTGATGTCATCATCAATGATATGACTGTTGAGCTTTCGAACAAACTTCAACTTGCTCAAAATTATTTTACTACATTTTTATTCTACTCAAAATATGATAATCATGTAAGTCAAAATTTTCATGTTTTGTCAATTTTAATATCAAACAAACTGAGAACATTATTTTTTTTATTTTGCATTCAATTCTGCTGACTAAAACTACGGTATCCCTATGTAACTACATGTACAAACGTTTTAAATTCATCTACAACGGTCAAAACAAAAATACTTGTCATGGAGCCTCGTTGTTATCAATTCCTTCTCATAGAACAAACTTATATATCAAAAAACTTTGTGTAACTTCTTTTCGATTGTGGAATATCCTTTCACCCCTTGTGGAATGAGTGTTAATATTAGAGCAATTGACAACCATGCTTGGTTTGAGAATGAAATTAAAACTTCGTGTGTGTGTAAATATTGTTTTTATCATTTGTTAGTTTTGACTTACGTTCGATATTAACTTAAATGTGTGTAAATATACGTTATTATGTTCGTTTTAAGGATAAGTGGTACAGGGGGCTTTGACGCCCCAATTTTTCCTTTTGTGCAATGTACATTATTGTAAATAAAGTCCTTTGCTTTTGTTATTGTATAAATTGTTGCGATATTTAAATGTAAAATTCTACATCGACTGTTAAGGTGAATGTTATGTTTGCTAAAGGTTGATTTTCACTGAAAACTCAAAGAGTAAATCATAAACGCGTTCACTGAAAAGTAATAAACTGCAAAATATATGTGTGTGAACAGGGAAGCTGCTTCTGTGAACCACTTTATGGGCTATAACACACGATCTCCCTCTTCATATTAAAACCGAGAGTCATTTTTGTGTCCACTGTTACAGTTGGTCAGTCTGAAACACGTCTGTGATTGGTCGTTGGCTTGTCCCAGCCAATCAGTAAGTGGGCAGATTTACATGGCCGTGGTTGGTTTCTCTATTTATTTTTTCCCTTATGTGCATGCTGTATTGCTTTCAAAGCTAGTTGCTTTAAAATGTGGAGTACCCATTTCAGTCACTGATTGGCTGAAACTGAAGATGCTTTCTGCCAATCAGTGACTGAAGATGGTACTTCACAGCGAGACCGACATATTTCAAGCTAGTTACTATGATGTTCTGACGTGGTGTGAACCGGAAGAACCAGATTATAGTTGTGACACAGGCGGCGAAAGCTTGAGACGGAATACGCCAGTAGTAATATTTCAAACTGTTTCAAAAAAGGGGAAGTTTTACACGGTTTGTACGTAAAAGCCCATATGACAAATCTTTTCCCCAGCAAACCCTACGTGTACTATGCCCCAGCATGTATAAAGCGCTATTATACTAATCTCGCTGGAGGATGTGGCGTAGGTGTTCAGCAGGTTGTCTAGAGAGAGTTTATCTACGAAGAGCTTATTATGTGGTACAAAGTTTACTCCGTCTACAAAGCTAAAGTTTTCCTTTCAGAATGTTCAAAGCGGGAATAATCTGTTAAACTTATGCAAAGCAGATTGAAACATGTAGGTCTTATGGACAAGATTTAGATAATTAGCCTTAGTAATTACAAATTGTCTCTAGCATCATTTAAAGCAACCTGGTTTGTGTTCCTAAAACATAATTAATTTTAAATTGTTTCTTGTTATGAGTAAAATGTGTTTGAGAATATAATTTTACTCAGAGGCACCAGTTGGAAAAGAATAACAAAAAGTAAATTTGTGTAACTCATTTGTGTAAATCATTTGGCGAAACCTCAAAGGTACTGGACTTACTCGAGTAGATAGACCTACATAAAAATCAAGTAAACATTGAACATTTACTTTACGTAAGATAATTTCATTCACCGGTAACCAAATAATTCAACTCTTTTCTGGAACTAAATATGGTTTTTGTCATTCTGTTCTGAAAACAGCTGCTTTAGACACATGTATTGACAGTGCTAAAGTGTCCCTTTTTCACCCAGGTATTGTTTTGATGACATTTACAACTCTCCCTAAGGAGAAAAATACAAATTTAATGATTTTTTGTAGCATCAACTGGTTCAACGAGTTTGTTTTGAATTTTAACACTGACTTATAGTAAATCAGTGTAACAGCTGTTTCTTTAAAACACTATAATTCAGACTGCTGAGTTCAAAATGATGTTTACTTAATTAATATTTATAATATTAAAACATTGATTGATATTTGTTTATTACTATTATTTGCATCATGGCAAAAAGTATCGTTCATCACTTAGCCCAAAAGTGTCTTTTTGACCCTCGGTCATTTAACGTCCTCGGCTGTGCCTTGAACGTTAACTTGACCTCGTGTCAAAAGTGTCACTTTAGGACCTAGTGATGAAATATACTATTTGGCAATACAAATTTACTCGTCGCGCAATGTTCAATGAACGTCAGTGTCGTGTATAAACTGTCCGGGGTTTAGAGTGGTCCAGAGTTTCCCAGAGTGAACAAGCTAGAGTCAGAGTATAGAGTAATTGAGTAAAATGTTTCTGCTCATCCTGCCGCGAGCATTTTTGCCAATTCAATTTAGCGTTTTAAGTAATTAGACACGTTGTTGTTGACCGTTCAGCGTTTGTTATGTTTCACGACACGTTTAAATTTGTTTCTTCGAATTTCCATACCACTCAGTGTTTCGGATATCGTGCCTTATATTGGAATATGCGAGAGATACAACCAGTTTAAAAAAATGACCTCCATTGTTTTTGTGTTTGTTACAAATCCCTAAATAGCGCGTACAATCCATTTGTCTTAAGACTTAAGTTATTGTAGTTAAATTTAAAAAAACAACCACTGTAGTAATTCAATTGAAGTTGATTAGTCTCATTAACAATGTTAACATTATCAGAGGCTCTAGACATTATTATATTTGGCATTCTTCTAGTCTAGAAACTCAACTTAGAAGATTATTCAAAGTCAAAGTCTTTATTGAGCCAGATTAACAATTTACATGCATTGGCAAAGTCGTACATAATAGTTTTCTTAACAAAAAAATTAAGTGAACGAGAAGAACACAGCGATTTAGGGCCGGGAATCTGATCCCGGCTTCATGTGAAAAGTTACCTAAAACACATAAAGAAAAGTAAAGTGTCCAGCAGGTCAGCCTTAATAGCCTAAGTGATCAGCTAGCGCTAATTACGTTTAGGCTAGCTGTTTGCCTAATGTTTTGTTTTATAGTTAGGTTACTTTTTACCTGAAGACAGGACCAGATTCCAGATTCTCCGAAACGTCTTGTTCTTCTTGCCCACTAAAAAACTATAGAAAACGTCCTTAATTATATTTCAACCTCAGACTGTTTAATTAATTTTAAAATTTGAATGTGTGTGTTTCTACTCTTAATGTCAGGTACAATTAATGTTTAATTTCCTCAAGCCGCTCCTGGAACAAAGGACGGATTCTCTTGTGAAGGTAACGAAGGTTCTCTTGTTATTCAGGTTTTGATTAACACCCAAACCATCTTCAAGAGCTTTAGCCACTTCGGCTGGCTGCACGTGAACAATGCAAATAAACCAAGGGTCTAGAATATAGTGCAGAATAGTGCTCTATCTAGAACCTAGAGTAATGAACTTCCGCCGAGTTCCAAAATAGTTTGTGAATTGTAAAGGATGTATTGATAAACATGAAGAAAAACTGCAACGCTTGTAAAGAAAATTAAGTATTTCAATTACACCTACATCAAAATTATTTGTGTCAACCATTTATAAAAAGCAAAATGGGTTTACTAATTATTGTTAGGTAATAGAATTTTCCACAGGACAAAATTATCGGTTCAAGCTATGCTTGAAATAAAACAAAGATTTTTACGCGTACATATTTGATTTAAATTAATTTACCTAACTAAAATATGCCAAATATGTTCTTCGGGCATCATTCTGCACATTTTAGTTTTCTATAACCCATGCTAATGAAAATCTTCTTATAGTTTGAGCATAAAATAAAGAGAAATTCAAAACTGCATGAAAATAAACTAACAATTTAGCTATGGTATGTTCTTAAGTACAGAAACAACCTAAAAATGAAGAATATGACAAATAGTTGGCGATTGACCTAGGAGGTGTTGTGAAGCTCAAAACTGCAAACTAAAAGTTTGATTTGATTTGAAATAAATAAATTTATTTGCAATGTATATTAAACATGTGTTGCAAAAAACAAAACATACAAAAACAACATATTGTAATTCATCCACACACATGCACGCTGGCATGTCACAGTCATTCACTCCCTGGAAAAACGGTAAAATTATTGCCATTTGGATTCGATTGGATTAGAAACTCAGCTATATCGTGAACTGCATTAGTTACTAAGTATTTCTTTAATCCAGCTTTGAACAAATGTTGGTTATTTTCCAAATTTTATATCCACTGGCAATAAATTAGACAATGTTGCACCAATTTGAGAGGGTAGTTTACTAAACAGTTTTGCTCCATGTTGCTGAACACGAAAATCGTTTCTTATTCTCGTTTTATACCCTTGTATGGAACTCCCTTGCAAAGGCAAACTCTTAAAGCGGCAATACAGAATAGTCTCGAAAATGAATAGGCTTGGAAGAGTCTGGTACCTAGACTTTTAAACTGGTTTGTGCTACGGTCGTTTCGTTTTATATGGCAATGTACTATTTCCCATTGGCTTAAACTAACAAAGTATATAAGTTACTCCTCATACACAAAACAATGATGGCTTTGGAACAGTAAAAGCAACAAAAACTGTGAGATCAACCAGTTTCGACTATTTTTATTTGTTTCTTTCACGCGATTTAAATACCATCTACCATCTAAAACAGCTGTGATACGTTTGAGTGCAAGTTTACATTGCGTGACGCTACAGCTCAACAAACCAGCTGATTGGTTAATTATATGTGCGTTCCTCCCAGTCAGCTGGGGGCAATAAATATACAGATCATCAACGCACTAAAACTAGGCCAACATAGTTTCAACATTATATACACGTCTTTTTACTCGCAGCGCCTCTTGAGGAGATAATCGTTTTGCTTTTCGGAACGGTAGCTGTTGTACCTACATGTACAAACTCTGTAGGCAGCTCAAATGTTCAATTGTTCGTTTTAAAGTTTGAAAAGAAATATAGTGTACTTTGGCAGCACTCATTTTTAACGATAAGGCTGAAAATGTACTACTTTTCAACTTATATGTACGTAAAGTTTCCAATGATACAGAACAAGTTTTCAATGATCTATTTTAAAATAGACGAAATTCTTTTATACATTGTCTCCGCAGTCACCAATAATTATATTTGTAATGTGACTATACGGTAACGTTAAGTAAAGTTCAAGGTTAAGTGGTAGAGATGACTTTGTAGTTTTAACTACACCTTGTTAAACAAGACAAACTTTAATTTTTTTACTTTCTGTATCCAAAGAAACATGAGCTAGTAAATTATACAACAGCTTAATATATGCCCACTGATCTGAATGTTAAAGTGCAAAGTTTCGGATTAAATAATTAAACAGAAATTACTTTAAAACGATAGGTTCTAAAGCAACGGGAGTTGAGTTGTTTTGATGGGTTCAGAAAGTAAAGCTACTATACAGGGTGAGCTTTGTATTCAACTTTGGTATTGCTACAATATATAGGTTAATCAAAACTTTGAACGGCCACCATTTTTGAAACCGGATGTCCGATCTAGCTGGTTAACGACCTTACCTAGAGATTGGCAAAAGGAACATTAATTTTTGTCCCGAAATCGGACTAAAAATGCGATTTGTTGAATATGTACGAGTATAATACGACTGACAAACGACCAATTGGACAGCCTAACAGATATTGCACCTAGCGTCGAAACATCATGCCACAGAACACCTAAGTCACTGGTCAAATCATATATTTTTGAAGCAGCTTGTGTCTTACTAATCATTCATTATTTAACGCAAAAGAAATTATCAGAAAATTAGTTATCTTATCATCAAACACAATCCAGTTAGCCACCACTACGTAGACTGTTAAAAACTTTCGAAAACTGATAAACATAAATAAAGCTAACGTTATTAAAGAATTAAGGAGGCCAAATAGAACATTAATTTACTGAAACAAAGTTTCAGAGTGCTTTCGATGAGGTTCTGTACGTATCCCTAACTTATAAACCACCATTGCTTAAATGAGAACAAATTATGTTTCTGGGGGGGACTTCAATAACTATATTATTTTATTGGTCCCAATTTCAAACTTTTAAGCCGGTACTCTTTCACTTTCAATTAGACGTCAGTAGGCACTGAAGAATATATATACGAACTTTAAATGTATTATGTATTATTATTCATCGTGCAAATTCGTTGACAAACACATAAAAGACATTCGTTGACCTTTTATTTAAAAGTTAAAGCTCACAATAGCGACGTACATCGGCATCTTTTTATTCCCTATCCGCCTTTTTTGCGCAGCCTTAAGGATGTTATGTCATGATATGATTTTAAAACATATACTCAAACATGATAGAAAGGTATAGTTTGTCTTGTTTAATGAGGCGAAGTTAGGACTACAAAATCCTCTCTAACACTAAACCTCGACCTTTACCTAGCGTTACCGTTTAGTCACATTACAAATGTAAGTGGTGACTGCGGGGAATCGAACCGGCGCCAGCGGGGTGATCAGCTACGGAGTCGCGCACGATTGGGATGGAACCATGTTTGCTCTGTAAAGAATATCGTGCTGAGGATTGGGTTTGTTAGATATCAAGATATGAAACAGCTGCGGGGTTCATTACTATTCTGCCCAGAGAGTCCATTGCGATCAGCTGATAAGGAGAATGGGTTCGCTACATGTCAAAATCACCGCCCACATCACCGCTCAACATCTCTGCTAGCCACATCACCCTTTTTAGCTTCAGTTTTGACCTTTGAACTGTTTTAGAGGATACTTTGATACTGTTATTTTTTAAACACCGACATTTCTGAGAGGGTATTTTAATGAATGTGGGGTGAACCATTGTGAGCGTGATTAGTGCTTTAATGAGGTGTGGTTTTGGGCCTACTGTTCTCCAGATCAGGGCATTAGTTAATAGATCAACGACCAATGGAATGGACCAACAGCTTAACGTTACTTCCGAACCATCGTAAAAAGGTTGTTACTGCCGGGATGTAATAATGAATTTGTTAGTGGCTATGATAATTTTTAGTAGGATTTTTGCAAACATCGAATATTAAAATGAACTAAAATCAGCTAAGGGCAAATACTTATTTATTAGAAATAGGAATAAAAATCCAAATAGCCTACATTATAAAGTTTCAAAACTATGTATCGAATGTCCATTTTTTTTAAACAACGGTTGATTTTGAATAACTTATGATTATACAAATTAATATCGACTGAACTTTTAAGTTTATCTTTAGTGAACCATATTCGAAATATATACTGTATAGACATATAACTAGAAAATATTTTCTTGGGTACAGTGTAAATATGTCAGTAACTTTCTTTGCTGGACAGTTGTATATATTAGTTGATCAAATCCTGTTAGTTTTAACTTAACGAAGAAAGACTTAATTCCAAAAGTTCTTTAGCCAATTGGATTACCTTAAGGGGATCTATCATGAAATAAAACTTCAAAAGTCACTTAGACGAAAGTTATAACGTTACTTCGTTTTAAAATTAATCGTGCGATTTATTACAATTTCGGCGTATTTTAATGCAAATTTACTAACTACTAATGTACTTATAAGTTTCGAATTTCAAACCTTGCTAATTATAGTTCTGCATTTGTACTACGTTACACCAATAAATCTGATTTGAATTCATAATATATATTATTTATTTAATTATACTGATAGCTTTCATAAATAAAAAGTACTGATAGTTTTCATGAAATGAATTAGTTTAATGATCGTTGTCATGAATGACTCAATATCTTTATACAAGCCAAATAAAGGAAGTGATATTTCCTTTAGCAAAAAAAGTAATCCCTAACCCTAGAAAACATAAGTTTTTCTCAGATCTACGGTATTTTAAAACACCTAACTCTGAGTCGAAAAGAAAAACAACAACAGTAACGACTTTTGGGTGTCCCAAACTCAAAAACTATAAGACTTGTGTCGTAAAAGGGGTAGTTTTGAGGAGTATCCCCGACAGGGCAGTTCAACCAGCCGCAGCCATCTAGAGAACAGCCCCCAGGGGTACCAACCCCCCCCCACCACTCTCACGCAGGGCAGGGGACAAATGGTTTTGACACGTTTACTCTTATGTTTTTGACCACTTGAACTTTCCCAGAGGCGATTTTTTGCTGATATTGTTTCCCATCAATGAGAAGATATGTTACATCATTTGCTGAATGTGTGTGCGTTAACCCTTTTATTACGTCAATGATTTTGGATGATGATAATTTGTCTTTTAAGTTCAAACTAACATTTAAGATGCTCAGAATATATCATAAAACGGCTCACTACTGATAACTACACTCCTGGACAAAATTAACACACGACTGGTTTAATGTCAAACAATTTGATGATTGGTACCATCCATTTTCTCATATTGCAAATTTCTTTGTTGCTGTTTAGTTAAATTGAATATTTACTTGCATTTAGCCCGAAAATGTCCAACTTTGAAATAAAAGACGGATGATTAAAACTATGAGAAACTTAAAGCGGTAGATAGCCAAGGTTGAAGGAGTTCTTCGTTAACTATTCTACAATACTTGATGATGGGATTTGGTAATGTTTCACAGGAAACTTGAAAGCTACTTTCAAGGACGAATAGACACATTTTTATGTTTTCACCTGAACTTAATTGCACGATGTGTGCTCAACTATTTAATCCGGACTGAATTTTTCCCATCAAAACAGAAATATTGAAATAACTTCCAAGTTAACAATGGTGTTGAAACCCCTAAATTTCAAGATGTTGTTATACTAATCAATAAATTCTCTTTTGTTTAAGAAATAAGGAAAATAATCCATAGTTCTAAAAGTTTGAAGTGTGATATTTAACTAGAGTTTTACTCTGTCGATGAGTTTATCGACCATTCTCAATGGCTGTGACTTTTGTTGTGGGGCTGCCTCAAAAATAGAATTTTTACTAATACACTACAGCCGCTATAGTTTTGCATCTGGGATATGTTCGACATTGCAACATCACGTTCGACCCTTCTTGGTTTCAGTATTTAAAATAATACAACTTATTTGACAAAATAATTTTCCGCTAGCTTTAATCCTCATTTCTGTAGCTATTAGTTTGTCGAAAACCTTATTTTAAATGGAAAAATCAGAAAAATTCACTCAACCATTCAAATATTTTAAAAACATGTTATGTGAACGTTTGCAAAATATTTACTATCGATAAAAACGTCCCAGTACTTCCAAGAATGCTCAGGGTCAAGCTCGCCGCAATCAGGATCGTTTCCGGTCTAGATATACGTCACTTACTAGGGCAGTTTCTGCAGTAAACAAATTTTTTCCAATCAAAACATTATTTTTATGGTAAAACTTACCAAATTTAAACAAGTATTTTAATATTACTCCAGAGGTAGAAGATTGTTGAACAGTGTTGCCATTTTCAAGCATAGTTTAAAAACTGACGAAACCTTTTTCATGTAAATGACTAATGGTGAATAAAGTTTGATTTGATTGTTTTCGCTTATAGCTTGAGAAGGCTACGTGCAAAGTTGCAACGGCTCTAGCGTAAAGCCCGTACAACCACTTTAGAAAACTGTATGAGAAATGGAATCGCCTCGAAGGTAATGTTCATGTTACGTTTGGTACAATCTTGTGTTACTCCCGAGGTCGTGGTTTCGGGCCTAGTCCATCATCTGGTAAGTGTGAAAATTCTACAGTTAGGCCTACATACTTTAGTACTCTGCGTACGTTTGGAAAATACAGTTTAATGGATATACAGGGTGAGTTTTAATGTCCCTCCTTAAATTGTATAAGGAAATATTTTTAAACCCTTTTGGGGAAGTTTTTATAGGATTCTGTAGTTTGTTTTGACGTACTTTGCGTCATTCATCCCCCAACCAAAATTCGGGGGTGGGCCCAAATTTTTAAAATACAAATCCCCCCCTTATAGCACGTTAAAAGAAAAATAATTTTAACACAAATTCAACCACGCAAAGTAAATTTTTATCTTGACTCGTTTTTTCTATACTAATTTAAAGATGACACACAATCAGGTTTAAAATGACACGTTTCACTAACAATTTATTTTAAACTCGACAATTGTTTTCAAAATACTCTATAGGATTATGTTACAGGGTTGTGGTGTTTCTCTCGGAGTATTTTGAAGAAAATGTTGTCATTCAAAATAATTTTGATGTTAAATGTGGCATTTAAACCCTGATTTTGTGTCATCTTTAAAATCATTTAACAAAAAAACGAGTCTAGGTAAAAAACGTTTGTTTTTAAGGTGCCACAAGGCATTTAAAATAAAAGTTTAACGGACCTCCCCCACCCGGATTTCGGGTGGAGGGGTGGTGACGGTTTAGTACATCAAAACAAACTTCAGAATCCTATAAAAACATCCCCAAAGGGTGTTAAAGAATATTTCCTTTTTCAAAAGTTAAGATGGGGGACATTTAAAACTCACCATGTTTGTTTTTAGTCATAACTTCTCAAGTAATAACGACGCCTCTTCTCACACTATCTGAAGAGGATCCAACTTTAAGACACAAATGGTGTTCACCTGGGGACCGCTCAGGCTGGCGGTTACACAAGCCATATTTCACTGCAACTCGTCAATCCTCATATCCTCATATCAGACCCTTGCCACTCTCACTTTAAAACTCGGAATGAGTTTTAAAAAGTACGATCTGAATGCAATTACCATAGAAGACATAGTTTTAAATTTAAAAATAAATCACAGACTCCAAATTTCTCAATTTTTTTACTGTTTACGCTAATGGCGTGTTTTAACGTTCTACTCAGCCTAGGGTTTGTGGACATCACAAAAGCTTTAGGGTAAGTGGTCCAAACCCTGCGCCGGGAATCGAACCCGCGACCTTGCGCTTTGCAAGCCGTGACTCTACCCACTGAGCTACGGGCGCAAACACAAGGGCTCAGTGAACGGTTCTTTCCCATATATCTTCCTCAGTATATGAGAATAAAGTTGTTTGACAATCTTCCACAAATTTTAAAGCTGAAATTTACTTCAAACTTTAAAAATGCATTGAAAGAATTTTAAGTTAAACAAGCAGATTATACCACAGACGAGTTCTTTAATTCTTCTGGCGCTTTCGAGTTATTTGCCGCCTACTACAATAGTAATAATCAGGCCCCTATTTGTTAAAAGTGGCTTTACCTAAGTACGAGTATTTTAGTTGTTTTTGTGTTTATAATTTTATTTTTTGTCAACATAAAAATTGTTGAAAATGACAATACTTGTTTTTGTGTGTTTTATATTTCTTGTTTAATTGGACATGACCGGCGTAGCCACAAGTGCTACCGCGAATCCTAGCGGATTTCCTGTAACGGGATGATTTGCTATTGTTTCTATTTACTTCATCGCGTAAAGAGTGCCTGAGAAATAACTACCCTTCCCTGTGTTTTGTTTATAGGGTTTTGCTGAAAGGTACTTGGCAGTAGGTAGAGTCATAATAACAATTTTATAAAGAGTTCAAATAAAGAAATCAAATGTTATATCTATACTATTGATTTTTATTTATCTCTCATTGGCTAAGGTTTATGGTCCTTAGTGTGTGGAGGGTGAATAAAATTATAGATTTTTTTTTTAAGGCATGTTATATTTCTTTTAGTAAATATTTATTAGTAAATATCAACGGATTTGTTTGAAACTCGACACATAGTTGTATACCATTAACCCAAAGACTACTGATTTTGGGGTTCGGGGGCACAATATATGGATTTGGGTTAACAAGAAATAAAAAAAATCATAAAAATCGATGTGGGGTATCAAAAAAAGGGAATATTATGCTGATTTCAAAAATATATTGGTTGTCTACCAAATTGTTTAGGGGAGGAAGGGGGGGTTTAAAAGTTGACCGAGTTTTACAAAGCGGGCACCGAGGCCGTAGGCCGAGGTGCTTGGCTCGCGAGCGAAGCGATTGAGCGTGCCAGGGGGTCTAGGGGCGAAGCCCCAGCTGTCGCAGCTAGTTATACTTTAAGTTACCACTAAAACAAATAGAACCTTGAACCAAACGATATTTATACCAAATTTCACCTCCAACATCTATTCATACAGTTTGTTTAGAGGTTTCAATATATTACATGGGAAATACTATATCAAATAGTATGTCACCCTGTATGTACATAAACAAACACTTGTCAGCACAGATTTATTCAAAAAGAATGTCTTACTTTCATTCTTCTGTAACTTTTACAGTATGAGTGCTTCATGAATAATTTACATGTAGTTGAAAAGAAGAGGTTTCAAAGTTTTGTTTACATATACTGAGAAGTAATTCCAGTTTTTAATTACCAACGAAATGGCTGCCGAGTCAACACAAGATACTCTGCGTTCTTTAATTTCCAAAAAAACGTCAGCTCAGTTCATCAAGAGTTTCGCCATAGATTTGTGATTTCCTCGTGAACTTCTGTTTTGGGGCTATGTAAGGATGATGGTTTACGTACCTACTCTGACAGAAAGTCTAGGTGACCTACGGAACCGTATCAGAGCTGCAGTCAATTGAGAGTTTGATTATCGGCTAGGTTTTTGCCGAGCAGTCAGGAGAGTGCATGGTGAGCATTTATAGAAGTGTACCAAGGAATACAAACTGTAAAAAGTGTTCTTTTACTAGTATTTAATTTATGTATATCTAAGTAATAATTAATGAATGGGAGTTGTTTTGAAAGTAGGACATTCTTTTTTAACAACCCTGTATATCAAATAGTATGACACCTGTATGTACATCCAACAAACACTTGTCAGTATAATAACACCATCAGTCAAATGACAGAAGCGTTTTCGGTTTCCAATATAGTTTGAAAGCGATGGGTTTTGAAAAACAAATAGAACCTTTCAAGTTAATGGACGGACAGTATTTATCTAAGCGGCGATGTTTGTGTAATTTCGGTAGACATCAGTTTTAATGGTTTTGCTGTTTGCAAAACATCGATTGTAAAACATACCGAGACAGGATATATAGGAAAGTGTCGGACAATCTATACAGCTTGACCCGCATATATGACCGTTGACAAGCGTGTTGACATTGTCCTTTAAATTTGTTTGCTAGATGTCAACATATTGTATTAGTTTCCTAGCAAAAGCGTGCGCTTTTGGTTGGTTTAGAAATTGCAGTTGTCATAACAATACTGAAACTATACTCAATAAAGTAGTAAACACAATATTTATTAAAATAGGTTACCTCTTGTTATTTTTTATATATTAATAGCGAATGCCCAAAGGAGTTAAAGCTATATATTTATATCGCCAGGGAGAACCAAAGTCGTAGAACAAAACGTTTTGCAGTTTGGTTGTCCAAAACCTGCTCAGCCAAATGGTTGGTGATTTTTGGCACACATGTTAAGAACGGGTCCAGAAATGTGTATGCTAGGTTTGATTGTAATTGGATAGTTTTATGGCCATTTTTTGGCAGGAAACACCCACCTACAGTGGTACTTTTGATTTACCGATTTTTCTGGTTAACGAAATTAACATAGATTAAAAGAGGTCAAAGATCACTACAGTTCTACCCCGTTACAAGAAATCCGCTAGGACTCATGGTGGTGCTTGTTAGGTTAGGTTAGGTTTGGGTAGGTTAGGTTAAGTTAGGTTAGGTTATTATTTTCACAGTTAATATTTTCTATTCATACTAAAAGTTGTATGAAATGAGTAAGCGTACCTGAGAATAGGTAACTTCAGTTCTTTAACAGCACAATAAAGAGTAATAGTCAATAACGTTTGAGTGCAATTTTGCTATCCCAATTTGATCAGAACTTACTGTTTCATTTCTCAACCGACTCAAGATATTCCAAGCACTCCTGTGCTAATTATCATATAAATGCTGTGGATCATTTAAATGCAACGTGCTCTGGATATCATTTACCTAATAAATGCAAACCACTGTCCCGGGGTCGACCTTTTCACCTGGTTGCATCAGAAACTTCAGAAATGAAACTGAAATCTAATATAAAATATGACGAAAACACTGTAACACAAATGTTCCAATAAATTGTTGTAATCTATAATGAGGTTTTTTGAATCCATATTCAAGGACAATAAATTATAACGTATACGTTAAATACATAAAAATCAATATACTCAATATATAGTGTTTTGTGAACAAGGAGATCACGACGTTTTGGTGCCTGGAATCTGATCCCGTCTTCAGGTGAAAAGTATTCTAATACAAAAAACATTAGAAGCTAGCCTTAAATACTTTTAAAGTAGCTGATGTTTATAAGCTTATAAGTGAGATTCAACCTAATACATAACACAAAACATTATATGCTAGCGCAATCTAATCAGTCCAAACCACCAAACAACAAGCGATTTTTGTTTTGTTATTTTGTTTGTTTTTCGTTATTTTTTCTAAATCGTACTTATCTTTATAACAACTAGCATATAAAACAATACAAGATCACGACAACTTTAGGAAATCAAAAACAAATATAAAACATTATTAAATACCTTGTACTACGCCTGTAGATCCTACAGTTAAAATAAAATGCTATGTTGAGCACTTTTCTTCTCTCAACTGAAGGATTTACATGCGCAGTGCAAGGGATTTAGTAATTTTGAACTCTGGTATTACGCTGGGTTACACTTTTAGTAAATAGAAAAATAAACAGGACAGCTAGACAGTCGCATTGGCTGGCTTGAAGCCGCGAACAACCAATCACTGAGAAGAATCAGATTAATACTAATTTGAAATCAAAACTTCAAAATGACTTCAGACAAGAATGAGATTGCGTGAATTCACGTTACTAAAGACGAGATCAGATTCCATATCCCAAACGTTTTCTTGTTCTTCTTGTTTCCTAAAAATAAAACGTCTGTAATAATATTCCACCTCAGACACCCTGTATAACTTAGGTCACGAGCGTGTCTATAAGCCGTAGATTTATGCAAGTTACAGAAGTCAGGCACGATGAATAAAACTGAATTGAGAAACGGAGTGGCAGACACGTTTCCCTCAACTCATAAACTACCTGTTATGTTACAATCTTAGTTGCTCCTGTCTCCGCGCCGCTTCGCTCTAACAACAGATGCCAAATGTACTTTATAATGTTAGTTTTTATTAGTTTTAGACAGGTGAATGAAATGAAATACTTATAATAAGTATCTTACCTTACTTACAGAATACAAATTTTAGAAATACCTTACATAAACAGGGAAGAATGAATATACTCAAATCGAAAGTGCATCAAATCTGGTGTACCGCAAGGTTCTATTCTATGTCCTTTACTATTTATTATACATATAAATTATTTGAATAACTTATATTCTTCCTCTTCAAGTTTGTATATTTTTGCCGATGACCCTACTTTGAACATAAGAACACTATGAACTATATTATAAACTCGAACATATCTTGAAATCAATATGTGTATTGAATTAAACACAGTTTTGCTACGGTTTTCAGAAATTGGTTTATTTTAAATTCATTTAAAGCCAAAATCATAACATTTTCAATCAGAAAGAAATTTAAGAGACCCGTATCTAAAAGATGGGCAAAGTTGAAACTCGGTCTTGTGGTTACACATGGTTTTAGGGCCTTAGAACCGACGGTAGTTTATCAAATTCAACATGTATCAAATCAACTTTTGAAACGCTTATTTACTTTAAGAAGATGACTTTCCTTACAGACTTTTCTTACAAACTATTACTAGTGAGAGTCAAAATATGTTGGTAGAGACAAAGTTACGTTTGGTAACAAATAAATAGTACATTTCATCCCTAGGCTCTAAAGTGCATATTATTGATAGAGCTAAGTTTAACGTGCGATTCGCGGCCTAGAAAGTTAATCTACCTACAATCAAAAATACACTTTGAGAACTAGTGACAAACGATATATTTGTCACGATGCAAATAACATTTAGAAATACATTTCAATCGATGTTTTAATATTGTAGAGACACCGAAAGTAATCAATATTTTGAGCTCAGTAGTGTGATTCATATCACACAGAAGAAATAGCTGTTACACTGATTTACTATGTAGTAGTATAGTGTAAAGATCCAAAACGAACTCATAGAACCAGCTGATCATCAAACTGAACTTGTCCTCCCCAGGGAGAGGAGCAACAGATCATCAAATCAAACCTTTATTCGCATGGGAATAACAGTGAAAATTTAGCACGCCGCTACATGGGTCAGAAACAGCTTTTTTCGAGCGAAATGACACACAGAGACAATGCGTTTACAAGTTTGAATTCCCAATACTAAAACCACCGTTATTATAATCAGAATCAACCTATTATTAAAAACTTACATCTCACCAAGTCCACTGAGGATGCTTGTATGCAAAATGCAAGGAAACGTTCGGCATTGTGAATAGTGTAAATAGTTTATTGACGCGGTCTGCGTCGTAAGATTAGACTTTATATGAGTCAAATTCCGGCCTTCTTTCTCATCTTGTTGAATAGCACTTTTAAATTTCAATATTTTCCCTTAAAAGCTCTAACAAGATGTTCTAGAACATTTCCAGCACATTGTACACGTAGAATTAGGCTAAAATGTATACGAACTAACGAAGTTTTAGTTTTAACATGAATTTGAGGCGATTATTGCAAAGAAATTTGTCACCAATAAAATAATATCCTTATTTTTTTCTCATTGAACAACTTTTTACTTAGAATATTTTTGAGATAGTAATTTATAAAAATATTTTGAACTTAATTGTGGTTTTATCGTAATTTCCCAAACGCAAATATAGCAATCAAGTTTGCGTTACAATTATTTTTGAAAACATATTTTTGTCAATCAGCTCCGAAAACAGCTGCTTTAGACACATGCATTGACAGTGCCAAAGTGTCACTTTTTAACCCAGGTAAATAAAGTATTGTTTTGATTATTTTTTTCTCTCTAGGATCATTTAATGATTTTTTCGAGGCATGGACATCAGCTGGTCCAATGGTTTTGTTGAAATTGAATGATTTGTTCGATTATTGTTTATATTCGATACAACGACTATACTGTGAAAATCAATCTAAATCGCAGGTAATTTAACTTTTATAGATTGAGTGCGATGTGTCGGTTTAATATCGAATCATAACACTGACAATGATAAATCAAATAAACAGCTGTTTATACAAATTAATAACAAATAAAAACTGTAGCGTTTGACACAATAATTCTCTAAAATATTGTATTTATTTATTTATTTGTAGTCATTTTTACAATAAAATTGTGTTGACTACTACCACTGGTAAGACAAGGTCCAATTCCAATTTTACAAGACGTTTTTAAATTAACAAACTATGTAATTATTTTAACCACTCCTTCTACTTGCATCATGACAAAAAGTATCGTTCATCACTCATCCCTAAAGTGTCTTTAAAAAGTGTCACTTTAGGAACTAGTTATGAAATATCCTATTTATCACCTTTGAACGAGTTAAGTAAATTACGATAAACAAAGAGGCACAGGCGAAACTGCGTGTTAAAATATTCAAATGTTTACAATCGCGCGGCATTACTTCACATCAATAACAGATAGCAAATGTCACGCATATGATTAAACTGCATTAATTGCATTTCAAACTGATCATGTAAAATGAAAGCTATCAAACAATTATGTAAAGTCAGTTTCAATTAATATTACTTCATTGATTTCTAGCGAAACAATATGAAAATCTCGTGAATGATCTGGTATAAACAACGTTGAGAGAAACAGGATGTACCTGTTCGATAATCGAATTCAATTCGTTGGTTTGTTTCTAACCCGATTATCGACTTTGGAAACTTAGTTTCGGCTGTGTTTATAATGAACTCAAACAGTCAATAGCTTTTTAACGTCTACATTTAACACGAATACTGTTCGTGTATAGCTTTAATTTGCTAATTTTCATAGGACATACGTTTGTTTTGTACTATTCATTTTCACTTTTAAAAACTGCCCTTTTTCAAATATTGTCAATTTTCAAAATTTTGAAAATGTATCTTGTAACATATGCTTTTAAAGCTTTGAGTACCCAAAAACTAAATCTGTATTTTCTTTCCAAGATTTTGACAAATATAGCGACAGCGTCCATTTATTTGCTTAAAAAATGAGAAACGTTTTGAGCCGCTTTTTTGTACAGGAAGGTCGTAATTTTTTAATGGTATCAATGAGTTTGTGTTTTTATATTCTTTCAAATAAGATGTCACAAGGGGGGATTTCGTATTTAAAGAATTTAGGGGTTCCTCCACCCGGTTGGGGTAACGAAGAGTGCGTAAAAAAAACTTCAGGACCCTATAAATACATGCCCTAAAGGGTTTTTCAAAAAGTTTCCTCTTTCAAAAGTTAAGGTGGGGGCATATAAATCTCACCCTGTATATATGAATATGTGAGCTCAAGAAACGTCGCACTTTTGTCCGGTTTGTATATAAATTGGTACAGATGTTCTTTTTGTAATAATGTCGGTCAAGTTCGTTAGTCAGAAAACTTAAAAATGTAAGGACTCCCTATTTAGTAAGGACTTTTTACCAAAAAGCAAAGTTAATTATCTGAATATGGTACATTTTATCCTATTTTAAAATAAATACTAGTATTTATTTCGATACATATACTAAACAAATATCTAAAAAACGATGAAAGTCTATTAAATTGTTTTAAAAGGCGATACAAAAAGATTTTCTATAACAGCGGAATGAGGGGTCCTGTTTTAATAAAATCAGTTGTCACTTTGTGATATGTATTAAAACTTGCATTAAATTACGAGTAACTCGTAAATCTGAGGCCAAAGCGAGGCTGTGAGCGTAGCGAATAAGATAATTAGAACAACAAACTACAAAAACATTTCACTTCATTCTTTGCAAAATAGATTTTTTTAAATTTCAACTATGATATAGAAACAAAATAAACATGTTTAAAGAAAATAAAATCATAGCAGGATATAAAAATATATAAATTACAAGGTTACAAGAGTACTGAAGGTAGACCTGATTTTAACTTTAATTATTTATCTAAGGCATATTCATAGTTAATCTTATTTTTCCGACAAAAAACTCTTTACCATCTGATAAGAATTTTCATGCTGAAATAAATACGATTGAATGTTGTTCAAAGGCGGTTTTGTCCGTTTTTTAAATATATCTGTCATTCAGAAAATAAAACATCAAGACGATGGAACTGACACATTTCCAAATGACGGGGTTCAGAAACTCCTCGTTCTGAAATAAAATAATAAAACTGATTCTTTTTTAAATACATTTTGATCTTCTTCTGAAGATACTGTCACTTGATGAATAAGAATTTAAAACAACAGGTTAATATAAGATATGTTATCTGTGCAAGCTCTTTCGAAACCAGACCGTCACCTTCAGGCTTGTTGCACAAAGAAATAAAATTACTTTTGTATTTCTTTGTGCAACAAGCCTGAAGATGATAGCCTGCTATCGAAAGAGCTTGTACAAATAAAAGGTTTTATATTGGCCTATCGTTTGAAATTCTCATTCATTAAATACGTTTTGTTTGTGTGAGTTATTTATATTTAACCAACGTAGGCCTTCTAGAACTGCAGTCTATCAATACATACATCCGCTTAAGAGGAGGCGTTTTGACGGGCTTGGGTTTTGAGCATGGGGAAATTTGGACATGATGGTTTGCACAAGTTTATTATAATGTAAGTTTAAGTTTAGGGTTGTTATACTAAAATGGGGAAGGTTTTCCTTCAACATCATAGACTCATTAGAGCTGCAGGATATGAAAACAAAGAAGTAAAATTTCCGTGTGAAAATTCAACGTTCTAGACGTTATAGACAAATCAAGTTCTAAGTTTCGAAATTAAAATAATCTGTCCGACTAAAGTACAAGTTTTATATTAACAAGCAGCAGCCTTCAATACGAAGGTTCTATGTTACCAGACACATTTTTCCATATTTAATTAAAATAACAAGTTTAATTATCGTTAGCAGGTTTTACTCCATGTTATAACTGAGAGAGGAACCCGCGACTGCCTTTACGTCAACCTCTCAATGCAATGAAAAATATAACATCCAAATTAATACTCATTTATTCATCCCGAAACTTGAAGTACAGTAAAAGTCGCGACCTCCAGTCCCAGTAAACTCTTGGAATGTTCAAAATCTTGCAACACATTTGGATAGTACGTCGATAAATTATTTGAAATATTTATTAATGATTGATGAAGTAAGTAACAAATTATAACTTGCTATAATTATAACAGGCAGTGACATATTTTCAAAACAAAATCGTAGTTTCTTCCACTTTGTGCAGTAAATATGAGACATTTTAGGTTTGATTACAATTATTTTACTGTGATTTTAAGTATCATTAACTAAAAGGCATCACAACTTGTCATATGAAGATAGTTTCATTATTATGTCGTGCGTGTACAGTAGCAATTAAATGTTTTCCATTTATATATTACACTGTATAACAAAACAACACTTTAACAGCGCCTGAAAAGTTAAACTTTAGCTCGTTTTAAAAATATTTACCTGGTGATGCAATATGGTATATTGTTATTTAAATAGGCCTAGCTGAGGTTCCTGCAATATGGTCATCAAAATTAGTTTTTCCCCTAGGTGCTAAACATCATAAAAACAAACTTTTCCCTCCCAGAAAATAAAAGTGCAACTTTTTAGCGCGGCTTTGAATGTGTGAACTTTGAACAACGTTAAAGTACAGGATTTTAAAAGGTCTAAAAATTCCATTTGAGATTGAAATTTCATACATAAGGCTCTGAGTAAACCTATATGATCAGTTTGAAATCATGTGCAAATGATTATGCTTACAGAAAGCATATCATGAGAACAGCGTTTGTCGGAGAACATTTGTTTTATAACTTCAATTAAAAATATATTTTGCCCATAATTAAAAAAGAACTATTTTTGAAGCTGAGGTAATATAAAGTAACTGGCTGACATTGCGAACCCCTCAAAGATACTAAAAGACTCTTGTTCGAAGTTGACCTGAAGTTTTGTAGTTTTAAACGTTCGCAAACATAAAATTTTTTACGCCCATAGACCCAGTCATTGGTCAGACTGCATCTTAATATTGCTAGGCACCCTTAAATTATCCTCTCAACGTGTTTAATTTCAATCTTCTTACAAGGACCTCTTGGCCAAATCAAGTTATTTTTCCGCTCTTTCAATAATTAGTTGTTATGTGTGTCAATAGTAGTTGTCACACACACATTGACGATTGCGATACATTTATTGTAAATGTCTATAGGCAATAAAATATTTATTTATGTATTACACAGATATACAGCGTGTACCTGATACAGTTGACTGAGATGCAGAGCGTCGTACGACTCGGTGCGCGCTGTCAGGTTGTTGAGGCGCAGCGGTTTTTTCGAATTGTTATTATCTACGTATTTGGCCATGGTGCGCAGCGCACGCTGATACGACCTATCGGCACGGCTGACGGGCGGCTACTGACGCTCCGCTCGGCGCGCTCCGCATTTACACGTACGCGCCATTGTTGTCTCTGACGTTACGCGCATGCGCAGTCGATCATTCAACTATCGATACTCGCAAGACGATCGTGTGTTTTCGTACTTTGGTTTGGCTTTTTAGGCGAATTTAGCTTGAAGTGAGGTTAATTCGATAATTTGAATTTAAAGCTGTATCGTGATAAATACTTAATGTTTTCAAGAAATGTTAAAATCCAATGACGTTTTAAATGTCATGTAAAAGGTGTTTCTGATTGTTTAATCTTAAAAAGGAAATTTACAAATAATAAATCAACGCGTATTAACATTAAAGTATGTATCTTTTAACCACATTAGACAATAGTATTTAATAACAATTTTTGCATAATTTTATGGGTTCCATGGTTTTTGTGGTTAAATAAATAAATTGTTTAGTTCGTCAACATTGAACATGTTATGCAATTGTAAAATTATTGCAGTTTAAAGACGTAAAATTTTCCAAACATTCTACCATCGAAATCCCATTCAGACATACATTTTTGGCATTTACTCTCTCTCATTCATTCGAATTGTACCACTCTAACCCTCAGTGTGTTCCGCGTTTTCCCAGTCATGTGCCATAAACTCGTCTGTATTGTAAAATGCTTCTGCGACCAAAACCTCTTTTAGACGAGTTTAAAAAACTTTGATCGAATTTGGCAACCTGTTGACGAGTTGAACTCCTACCTCAGAAGGTAAACGTTCATAAACTGCCATTCTGTGTCTTCCAGTTCGGTAGTTTTCTCTGCCTCTAGTTTCATAAGAATGAATGTCACTTCCTCTTACGAGACCGCATTTTGATTTGATAAAAGACATGTTTCTAAAATATAGAGGCAAGGTAGTGTCAACAATTTCTATTTTTACGATACAAGACGCAGAGATGAGCACCGACAGACCCCACACAGATTAGGAATCGCGGCCCCTCTTCCCAAAATTTAGGACCAAAACTATTTAACAAGCTGCCTGATTCCAAAACGCGAGGAAAATTTGCAGTAAAATTTAAAAACTTCCCTAAAAACGTTTCCTTATCAACGGAGCTTTAACTCGGTTGGTGAGTACCTACATTTTGACATCCAAACTATAAGTACCAACTTACAATTGAATTAACTTAAATGTAGTTAAGTATTTTAATTATAATTCTATTTATAATTGTATCTTATAAAAATCATGTTTTATTTTTTTCACTTGTATGTGATAAAAAGAAATATCGATTGTAATACAATTGTAAAACAATTGTCTTTACAACAAAGATTTTGATTTGATTTCAAAAGCTTTTTTTCAAAATTACAAAAGAATTCTACTGTGAGTCATCAGCTGCGAAAAGCTTACGATGTCACAAAAGTCTTGTCACGTCAAAAAATGTCTCAAAAACCGCATGGGCCATAATAAACAATAACAAAACCACAATCTGACAAACAATCAAATTGCAGTTAGGTGACGAACAAATCAGTGACCCTTACAGAAAGCTGAGGAGTTCAACAGGTTTTTTTCTCTGTAGGGGCAGATCTTGGTCTCCACAAGAACCAGAATCAGCCCATTCCCCTGTTCTTTCGGAGTCCAGCTGCCTCCATGGCTCCAAACAGTCACAGAGGAAGAGATTGCAAAGATAATCAAAAATTTTCAACCAAAAAAAATCAAACGATTCAAATCATTTTTCATGTATACTCAAACAGTGTTCAAACACTTGCTGAGACCACTAGAACACCTTATCAATTTTATCATTCCTCCAGGTTCATTTCCAACTTCCCTCAAAAGGCAAAAGTAAGTCCTATTTTCAAAAGCGACCCCTTCGACTAAAAAATTATCGCTTATTTCAACTGCCGGTTTTTTAGCAAAATCTTAGAGAAAGTTTCTTCATTCAACTCGTGGAGTTTTGCATTTAACAATCTACTATCAAACAACCAATTTGGTTTCGTTGCGGAAAGTCGACAATAGACGCTGTATGTCTGGTCGATATGACAGTAGAAGCGATCAAAAGTCGAGAAAGCACCTGAGTGTATTCCTCGATTTGTCAAAAGCATTGGACTGTGTTGGGATCATTGGCACCTACTGTTCAAACTCAACTATTATGGGATACGAGGAAAGCTACCAGATGGCTTGAATCGTACTTCAATAGAACTCCAAATTGTTGGAATTTTTGATTTCAGATCGAGAGAGTGTTGGAGCTCAAGCACGGAATCCCCAGATCCATACTGAGCCCATTACCTTCTGATTCTATGTTAATGATGTTGCTCATCCAAATCCAATGACAGATTGTCCAGTACGCAGATGACACGACCTCAGCTCAAATCAAATTCAAACAAAAAACTGGAAGAGATGGTTTCATTGGGCTACCAACGCAATCCAACATTTCAATGAGCTCAACCTCTTGACAAATCCAAATTAAAAATCAAATTTCATTAAGTTTTACAGGAGATATCGAATCAGATCATAGTCCAACTGTTATGTTGGATGCGACTGAATCGAAGAAGTCTACACAAATTTGGGAATTAAAATACCCGACAGAGGGTTGACTTGGGACGACTGCCATGTAGACAATCTATGCTCCAAGATAGCTTCAGGCATTTAAGCTGTACTGAGTGGGAACTATCAAAATACTGCCCTACTCAGGTACTGGGATTACGGCGTATTATGGGTAATATACCACACCTCCCCACTGGAGTGGCACTGTGAAGTGGTTGCGCAGTATCACACCTTTCCAGACTTTTATTCTTCAAAAAACAGTTCGAACCACAAAAAATTCAATGGAGAGAGTCGCAGACCAGGTTCAAAGTCTCAATATGTTGACTCTTCCCTGTCTCTCTACATCCTTGAAACCTGCGTTTTCTTAAAACCAATGCGATCCCATAAGAGGTGTGTGACATACACTCTTATGAAACCAGAGGCAGGGAAAACTACCGAACTGGGCGACAGAACGGTGGTTTTCAATTTGTTGTTTGCCTCTCAGGCAGGAGCCCGCCTTTGTCAACAAATTGCCAAATTCGATAAAATGTGCTCCAACGCCACAGGCGTTCAAGTCTCCCGTCTAAAAGCAGTTTTGACCGCGAACACTTACATGTTTGTGAAGTTGGTCCACCCATAACCGGTCCAAGCCCACTTTGACAATGTGAATCGTTAGTGCTACGTTAGTGCCGGTTAGTGCCGTAAAAAATTTTCGTTAGTGCTAAATATTGGCACCCTTTTAACATAATACATTGGGCGGACCACACTGGCCCACCCACAAACGAAAATTGCGGGGAAACTAATTTATTTGGTTAAATTGGCGTTAGTGCCGGTTAGTGCCGTAAAGTTCGTCGTTAGTGCTGCATTTAACGGGCAGATAATGGGCGTTAAAGAGGAGGTGGTGGGGGGAAGCAGCCCACCCAAAACAGAACAACCTACCCAATTGGCCTAAATCGTTAAAAAAACTGTTAGTGCCGGTTAGTGCCGTAAGAAATATTGTCATTGCTGAACTAAAATTAAAACATTTAAACGTGATTTAAAAGTGGGCGGGTCCACTAAAACAATGTTTCATTAAAAGAAGTAAATTTGATTAGCACCAACGAATAGGATAGAAAGTTAACTAATAACGATCTAACGATTATTAGTTCGAAAATGGGCGGGCCAAGTCATTGGTCTGGCCATTACCGCTAGACCTACCTTGAAAAATGCGAATCGTTAAAGCCTGTTAAAGCTGGTTAGTGCCGTAAATCTCTGACGTTAGTGCTGCATTTGACCGCAGCTTGAGGCTGAAGAAAGTTTTCACTATTTTGACACTTATTCGTTAGTGCTTAGAAAACGCATTGGCCCACCCAGAAAATTTGATCTAAAATTGTAGTGTTAGTTGGGTGAGTGTGTGCCGTCAAGAAATCTTAGTCTGGTAATCAATAAAGTAAGTTATATTCAAAATATGACGATTTTTTCAAATTATTTTGACATTTATTCGTTAGTGCTAGGAAAACGTATCGGCCACCAGCAAAATTTGATCTCAAATTGTAGTGATATTGTGGGAGGTTATGCCGTCAAGAAATCGTTAGTGCTGGTCATCAATAAAGTAAGTTATATTCAAAATAGATTTATTTTTCTTTCACTATTTTGACATTTATTTTGTGTTAGTGCTAGGATTCATCTGGTAAATTTCATCAAATAGTGTTATTGCGGGGAGGGTGCCGTAGTATTCAGGTTAGTGCTGAAACACAGCAGTTATATTCAGTATGACGATTTCACCGACAGTGTTAAAATAACGTACGGGAAATTACCAGTAAATTTGATTCAAATTGTGATAGTTGTGGAGGAAGTTAGTGCCTAAAGAAAAGCTGGTCAATAAAGTAAGTTATATCCAAAAAAATGAAACGATTTTCAAACACTTCTTTTTTAGCACTAACGAATAAATGTCGTAAATAGTGAAAAATTGTCATATTTTTGAATATAACATAATTTTATTGACCAGCACTAACGAATTTCTTGACGGCACTTTACCCTCAATAATAACCTATCACTCATACAATTTGAGATCAAATTTTGCTGAATGCCAAACGTTTTCTAACACCAACGAATAAATGTCAAAGATAAAGTGGAAAAAGTCAATATTTCCTTTTGAATATAACTACTTTATTGACCAGACAAAATAACGAATCTTCTTTGTACGGCACTTACCTCCAAATTTAACACTACAATTTAAGATCAGCTCTTCTGATGGCTGATGCGTTTTCCCTGCACTAACGAATAAGTATAAAATAGTAAAATTCTTCAGCCTCAAGCCGCTTCTTCTGGTCAAATGCAGCACTAATCGTCGAGATTTACGGCACTAACTAGCATCTAACGAAGCATTAACGTGATTCGCATTTTCAGTATGGGCCAACTTCACATGTTGAAGTTGGCCACCATGACCGGCCCGCCCACTTTAACAATGTGAATAGTTAGTGCTTCATATGCTGGCACTGCATACCTTTCGTTGGAAAGTAATCAAATTTTACTTCTTTAATGAACATTGTTTAAGTGGACCCGCCCATTTTTAAATACGTTTAAATGTTTAATTTTAGTTCAGCAATGACAATATTTCTTACGGCACTAACCGGCACTAACGTAGCACTAACGATTTAGGCCAATTGGAAGTGGTTATTCTGTTTTGGTGGGCTGTTTCTCCACCACCCTCTTTAACGCCCATTATCTGCCCGTTAAATGCAGCACTAACGACGAACTTTACGGCACTAACCGGCACTAACGCCAATTTAACCAAATAAATTAGTTTCCCCGCACTATTTGTGGTAATAGTGTGAAGTTGGCCCGCCAATATTGACTATGTTAAAAAGGGAAAATTAATGACTAGCACTAACGAAAATTCTTGGCACTTTAACCGGCACTAACGTAAACATAACGATCACATTGTCAAAAAGTGGCGGCTGGCATGGTGGGCCAACTTCACAAACATACACTTTCTATAGTTCAAACGAGTTCTTGGCACACCAATGGGAGACCTAGTGAGAAATGGCTACCGGCCTCGGATGCTTAAGTGGGAGAATTCGAAATGAATGAGCTGATATGATTGTGAAAATTGTATTTATGAATGAGTTCTCGATGTAAGAATGAGGAAGTATTTTAGCTTTTAAAATATTTAAAACCTGACGAATTTAACACACAATGTATTTTGTTAACGAAATAAAATATTTATTTATTTATTTATTTGATTTTTGAATGCTGGCCTACACGACTCTCTCCATTGCAATTTTGTTAAGTGGTAGAGAAGACTATAAAGTCCTAACTTCGCCACGTAACTAAAGACTTTTTTTCATTTCCGTGAAGTGCCCTTAGAAACTTCAATCAAGAAGTCCAACATGTTCCAGGAGCAGGGGACAAATTCCGTCAATGACTAGCAAATTAACTTAAAAATAAAAAAAACTGCACGAATGTTGACTTATAAGTTATATAGAGTGTTTGGCTTGTCAGCGCACACTTGAGATTTCACATTTCCTAATAGAAAGTAGTCACGTGATGTCACAGAACGTTGATGCCAGTTCACATTACCTTTACGAGATGATGCGTTCACCAAACGTTTCTCCCAAGAGACCAATTGTGTCGTTTGCTGTGTCGCGCCGTCTTGGAATCACATTAGCTTCTCAATCCATTGTCACTTCTTTTAGCTGAGAGATCTCAAGCCTAAATTGACAACACACAGATTCTATATGACTTGGAAGTCAACATTCATCAAGTTATTGGCGAAGTTCACTCCCAGCTGCTGAAAATTATGCTTGAAGACTGCTGCTAACTCAAATGTCCTCTGGCTCGCCAAGGAATACTTATGCCAAAAATAATTTTCAAACACAAATTCCATATGCCTGTGATTAATATAAATGTTTATAATAATACTATTTGTACTGTCAAACAACAAAGGCTTGCATGGACAAGTGGCCTAACATGGAAAATGTTAAACATGTAACCCCTATTTATAAACGTTAACAACAACAAATTTCGAGATGTAATGTCCAATTTTGGTGATAAACAACAATTATTATTAGCAACATTACGAATTACGACGGGATAAATAAAACTATTTTAGGTATGGTTCATCCAAACATTTTGTAGAATTGAATTTCTCTCTGTTTAAAGTCGGTACTGATACTCTTTCCTGTACCAAGCACCAACTTCCTACGTGAGAAATCGGTTAAAGCCATAAGTACTTCACCCAAATAGTAAGGAACTTTCAGGAATATGTTTGAGAATTATTTTTAAGGTATTTTATATGCCGATTTAGAGCTTTAACCTTTTGGCACAATACCGTTGATATTGCTTATTTATGAAGTAACTGCTTCGACAGTAAATGCTTTTCCAAAACTCGCTTATCAACTCCTATAGACGTGTTTTTAGGTGAGTGGTATAGAGGACTTTGTAGTCCTCGCTAAACAAGACACACTTTGGCTTTTTTATTTAATCAAACTGTGATTTAGCACCAGATTTATCAAGCAATTCTCAGTTTTACAGATAGGCCAAAGAGTATCTATCAATTATACAGGGGGCTTGTTTTGGGAACTCATTTGCTCTTGACCTCTATTGATGGCGTACTCAGAAAGCTCTCTGTCGGCTTACGTCATTGCATTTAATTTGGAAAATTGAATTATGGGATATGTCGTGTGTGGGTAATTCGTTTGTAGAACTATAAAAACCCCATCTAATAAAGTATGTTATATTCAATCAAAGGGTTACGACTTAATGGAATTTATTTTCTTAAATATACATGCGTGTGTATAATGTATTCCAAAATATTTTGTAATTTCAAATTTGATTAAAATGTGTGTGTTTGAAGTTTAATTCAAAAATCACCTATTTAAAATTGTTTATCGGTTAACAGTTAATTGATGCCAACAAGAAGCTTTAAATAAATAGGCATTTGTTGCTTTCATTGCGTTTTGACAAAAATGATGTCCCCAGTAACAACTTTAACATGTTTTAAAGTAATCATTTAGCAAACCTTTACATTAGTAAGAACTTTGTTAAAAATATCAACTTGGTACGTTGCAGTAGTTTTATAGTAAATATTAATATTTTAATCCAGATTTAGTATTATTACATAAATACTTAAATATTAATATTATGACGGCATCGTGAGCTTTAAGGAGCTCAAATATGATGTTAAAAATGTTTTTAGAATTAAAATACTCTAAAGCCTGTTGGTTGTTCAGGTGACTGAACGAGTAAATGTTTAGTCACTTCCTGGCATGCTACCCCCCTCAACCATACACAGTCATACTCTTTTGAAGCTCTTGGTGGGAAGCATCCGGGAAAAATCTGAAACCATTTTTTTTTAGGATCTGCCCAGTTAGCGGCCGTGATGGCATCTGAAAATCTGCCATGGTACCGATAATTTGAATCATAACGGCTAAACGGTTGCTCGCGGATCTTCAATCTAATGAAAAATCGTTAGTTTGGAAACAAAACCTGCCACTTTAATTAACACCTTTTCCCCCTCTGACGGTTTTGTTGCTAGATCATGTTGAAGTTAAATTGTCGAAAATTCAACTTGCTCTGTGTTACGGTACTTTTATATTTAACGAGGTTATACCTACGCCCCCCAGTGAGCCCGAAAGGCAAGGACATGTATCAATTTCCCCTCTGACGGTTTTGTTGCTTAAGGAATTTTAGATAGGGGAGGAAACATGTTGAAGTTAAATTGAAACTTACACATTACCCATTTATTCGAAAATGTGTAGGACTCAAACAACGTAAGTATCTGAATAAACCACTCTGTGTTACGGTACTTATCAATCATTACAAAGGTTTTGAGATAAAATATTGACAACTTGTGAGAATTGAGTTTACATGAGTCTCAATTTAAAATGGCCCATCGCATTATTTTGTTGTGGAAAATGTTGTGTCCTTTAGGTGAGGTTTGAAAGACGTATATAATGGCACAACGTATGTAGGACAAATATAAATTAATAAAATTACTATGTAATGATCTCACTACATATCGCATTTTATCAGCATCCAAAATACGTATTAAAGGTTCCTTAGAGAACCCATCATTTTTTAACAGTTAATATGTTTTTTATAGAAGCAGTTAAATATGCCGAGAGCTTTTGGGCTACGCCCCCAGTGTTTTATTTCACTTATTTTAAAGCCCAAATAATTATTTGTTAGAAAGGCAACCCCCCCCCTCTCGCGGACATGTATCAAGTTTATGTAGCCTACTTTTGTAATGGTTTAAAAGTAAAACTAATGTAGTTTTAAGCGGTGATTTGATTTTGTACAATTTTGTTCTGACCTGATTTAAAATATCATCGCGTGGCAATAGCACCGCGATAATCTTAGCAAATTTCCTGTAACGGGAAATAATTCACACCGGAGATGCCCTTTGGGGTTAGGAAGTTTCTTTCCCCCAAAAATTGTCAATATTTATTTAGAATATTCCATGGTATTTTTGAAACACCCTGTATAATTTACAATAAATACATTAAGACGGATTTTCTACAAAACCAGGTCAAGTGGCACTAGCAGCACAACATGCAAACTTAGATCTTGGTTAAGTTTAGATTCAATTACACCAAACTTAACATTACACAAGCACACAATCATGTCTGATTTCACGCATAACGACTCTGTACTTAGCTTCTAACATAGATCTGGCGGCTATTCTTGGTTAAGCAAATGAAAGTTTGTGAATCATATTCTAGATTGTCATAGAGGTTCGAAACCAAGTTTAATCGAAATACCATTTTTGGGGAGCAATGCCCCCCTCCCCAAAAAACTTTCGATCGACGCATTTCGCCGGATGACGAATAACGCCTAGAGATTTATAAAGGGACATTTGTACCAAACTAGGTGAAAATATCGGCAAAAAATCTGTAGAGTAGTTACACATATACAGAGTGTCCAGTAATTTTATTACAGGATCAAACTTCACCAGGTGATTTATCAAGTCAAAAATTACCCATAACATATAGTCTTATCTCGCTTAGTTTTCCATCTGTCTGTGTTTTTCATTAAATACTGTCTATTTCCGAGGTAAAATAAGGTATAAACTTGAAATGTTGCACACTTGTTACTATTATCAAATATGTATTATTATCACTTCCGGTTTCATAATGGCGGCCATACTAAGTTTTCTAAGCAAAATAAATTTAATAACTCTACCTCGGAGATAAAAATTAATTAGTGAAAAGCATAGACAGACGGAAAACTAGACAAGTAAAAATGTGTTAATGGATATTTTTTGTTAATTTTACTTGAAAATACCTGGTAAAGTTTGATCCTCTAATTGCTGGACACCCTGTATATACAGTTTTTCTACGACGTGTTGTTCTACATGGCGATGGAAATTATTACCTCTATTTCCTATGGATATTTGCTAAACCCCAAAATATATGAGGAGTTATAAAATGATACTCTGTATTTCTGCTATGGGTATTTACTAAACCCCAAAATATAAACACGTATCATTCTCTCAGGTCAATTTTTTCACCATATTTGGTATAAATGTTCATTTGTAAATATCTCGGTCGAGTTTGTTAATCAGCAAATCCGGACAACCGTATCGCCTTTGGGGGTGGACCTTTTCCCAGAAAATGGGTTTTAATTATCTAAAACCGTAAATCTCGTCCAATTTTAATGAAGTTTGTATGTTTTTAACAAATGTATTTTTGTTATTATAAATCAATATACTAAATATTATGAAAATCCATCTAGTCATTTCAAAATGGCGCCCAAAAGTTATTTTTTGTTATAACAGCAGAAAGAGTAGTCTGAATTGATTGAAATTTTAAATTAGTTTTCCTTTCATTATATGTAAAATAACTTCCGGTAAAAAAACTCAAGTTTGAGTCCAAACGCATAGCAAACAGCCTCGAAACACACGTCGTAATAAAATATAAAACTGAGGCCGAAGGTCAAAGCGAGGCTGTGCGTGGGTTGAATTAAAGTCACAAATTGCAAAGGAAATCCGATTCACTCATGCCAGCGGCGCTTTAGCGCTTAGCCGCGTGCGGGGTGCTTTCGATACAGATCACGTAAGTACAAGGTTTTAAAACCTGATGAATCATTTTATAAAAACACCTGTGCAACTAAATGGATCGAGTCCATCAATACTCAAGAATAGATGGCAATACATTGTGTACATGCACTTTGACAGTAGAGGAGCAAGATTGTCTCTGACTGACAATGTGAAAATATAAACACAAGTTTCTACTCTGAAAAGAGCCCTTCTTCTTGCAAAACAGGTGTTTTCTATCAAACTATTTCTGAATAAACTCAAAAATATTATACACGAATAATGAAATAAGTGAAAGATGTTTTGTAAGTTTGAAAGTATGTTAGTGTAAATGACTTAATTAGATTGATTAAGTTTAACCACATATTTTATATCCACTGAGTAATATTTGGATGAATTATATCGGTACTATATTTAAGACAGACCCGTTTGATTATTTTTGCATTAAAACTACTTGAATTTTTTATGTAAAACAGTAATAATAGCACCAAGAATTGTTATTGGTGAACGTACCTTGGACAATTAAATATTAATGCCAGCTTAATGGTAGGACCCAGACCTGGGATCACGAAATGAGCACCAATCCTCAAAGAACACGCTTTAAAAGTTTTTTTTTAAAATGTATATACAAAATGTTGTATTTATGCTATCACATGTAATGTCGAATTTCTATAAAGCTTTGGTACAAATGTTTCTTTCATAAATATCTTGGTCAGGTTAGTTAGATGGAAACCTCAAATACCGGAAGTTCCTTTCTGATGGGAGTTTTCACAAAAACTGTTTTCGTTATCCTAAAATAGCAAATTTGGAGTAGAAATAGCAAATGTTGCGCAATTATGGACTATAAACTATGAAAATCCAAAATGGTGGACAAAATGTTAGTTTTGCTATAACAATGGAATGAGTAAATGCGTAGAATTTGAAATGTGTATTTTTTTGTGATATGTAACAACTTGCAGTCAAAGACCACATAAATTTTAGGCCGAAGGCCGAAGTGAGACTGTGGGCGTAGCGAACTCGTATCTCTAAGTTTTAAGAGTGCACAGTACCTGCCGGCCATTTTGTTTTTTGTTTTATAAAAACAATGTAAAAACAAGCATTTTTCTTGAGACACCTCACGTTTGCAACTGTTATCAGATCTTTTTCAAATAAGTATAGTATTATAAAAAAATAACAATTTACTAAAGTGACTTCGTTGACCTCTTTTTCAAAAATTCTACTACACTTAAAATACATAAAAATAAAAATTTAATACACTTTAAAACAAAGTTTATTTCATAAACATTCAATAAAAACTGTAGGTGTGAGGTGTCCCAAGAAAATGCATGTTTTACATAATTCTAATCTGACGGTACTCAAGGTCACAGCCACTACTGCGCACTCTTAAGTGTTAAGCGTTTTGTTTCATAGTATGCTGACCAAATGTTTCATTTCCACGAAAATGCCAGTTTAGTTTGAAGATTTTGCTCGTATTTTTGTGCTGTTTTTGCTGCTGAGAGTAAACCGGAAGTATGCTAATAGTGCAACATATGTTCTGAGAATAACTCCCAGATGTTATTCGTGGAAACTGAAAGAAAGTGGACTTGCAAATATTAGTATGCTAATATTTCTCTAAATACGTAAGTTCAATATACTCGTGAACAGTTATGAAACCCTCAGATAAGAAAAGACTACTGAAGATTGTTTCGGACGTCAGGGTTTCACGATAACTATAACAAAAGATTATGTTTAGAAGGTAAATAGTGCATAGATGCCGAACGGCTGAGGCAGTAAATCAACATAGTTGCGGCAGCCCAAGCACAGATAGCGCTACAAGGGATTTTCTCTTAGGATTTTCCTTTAAGGATTTCTTACGAGAGAGTCTCAAGTAGAGCCACCGACGTACGAGCAAGTTCGTTCGTTCTCAAAAATCGCGTGGTCACGTCTAGTCGTTGACCACTTAGCATAATTATCTTTGTTTTCAGCTTCTCATTTTGAAATTGATTCTATTTAATCCGTAAATAACGGATGATAACAGTAATTATAAAACTATTTAAAGGGTAAAGTTCAATAGTTCAACTACACAAACAGTGTTTAGAAGTAATCGTTTTCTCAGAATTACGTCATTTAGATATAGCCAACAGCTGTTCTACAGAGTATGATGTAATTTGATTTCAAGAATAATCGCTTGCGCGGCAACACCTCAAGAATTTTCACCCGTCCAAATTGTTGTTCTGAGAAAATATCAACAACTTTTACCACAATAACAGAACTTTTCCACCAGTTTTGCAATGCAGGATAATTCTATAGAGAAATATTGTACGAGGATAGTAAAAGGTTACTAATTTCGTTGCTGGAGCAAAATTGAATGTGAACAAGGTGAAGTTTGTCTTATTTTTTGAGGCGAAGTAAGAACTATTTACTAATCAATCTCGACCTTTGCCTGACGTTAGCCGATAGTGATTTAAATTTACGTTCTTTAACTTGTAATTTAAAATAGACTTTGGGGCCCAACCAAATGGTTCAAGTCTCGGTTCGGTTCAAACATTTAGTCTTCAAATTTCTTTAATAATGAACATGAAATAGCAAACATGAAAACAAAACTATTTTTTTTCACAAACCCCACTTTAATATAAATAGCTATTTCAAAGACGACTAAATAGTTGAAATGTATTCTTTTTTATTTCCTTTGTTAGTTCGAATTGGTTCTCCTCATGAATATGGAAATTAATTTATATACACATGTGTATATTTATACACAGGTATATTTACGAATGTTAATTAGTATGTTTAATATTAAAATTAGTAATAAAATGAACTAAATATCATTTTAAACTCATCTTATTTGCACATCATGTTATGGTTAGTAACTATGTTAATATTAACATCATTATCTTATTAATATGCAAAGTGTAAACATTTATATAATTTTGACAACTTCCTTCAAGCATGTTTTAATTTCCATGTTTAAAACTTATCATTTTCGTTAAGTGCAAACTACAAAACTGAGTACAATAAACAATCACAGAGATAAAACGTTACACAGTTCAAAGAAACAGCTGTTTTGCTCGGTCGAATGTTTGGTGTGAGTTATGAGCACCTTTGAACTCGTTACGCCCAATTAATTACGCCCCGGATAACTCACTGATACCACAGTCAAAATTAATTGATTGATTTATTGTTCTCTCGTTCTCAAAAGTAATTATTTTGCAATTAGTGGTTTTTATTAGCAAGATTTTGTTATGTATAACTTTTTCTTGCAGGCGTATTTGTTTCAAGTCTTAACTTTTATATACTGGTATTTTAAGTGACTTTTGATAGGAAAACCTGATACTTTAAACAATTCTTAACTACGCAAAAATTGTTTGCCGAAATTATTACCTCCAAATAACTAAAGGTGTTAAAAAATATGTATGATAAAACGCATTTTTACTTGCTATGGTAGTATTTCTTAAATCGGCTTGCCAAATTTCAGCAGCTCTTTTTGGAAGAAAGGACTTTTCTGTCTTAACTTACATATGAATTGTCTTGTACTATTATCTAAGTGTAACCGCCTTAAGTATCCTTATAACTAATAAAAGCTTTTATTCACATCTTGTGAGCGAACCAGTTCTGAAGTTATTAGCAGACAAAAGTGGGATCAAAACTGTAACAGACAGCCATTAATTTGGACCTTTTCATAGATTAGTACATAGAAATAAACACTACAGGGTGTCCAGGAATTAGGGGATCTAACTTCACCAGGTGATTTGTCAGGTCATAATAAACAAAAAATGTCTTTTAACAATTAGTCCTATCCCGCCTAGTTTTACGTATGTCTATGTTTTACACTAAATACTTTTTATCTCCAAGGTCAAATAAGTTACAAACTTCAAACTTTACACATTTTTTAATAATTATAATTAATACCAATGTTTAAAAAAATAAATTTGACTAATTTTTACTTCAGGTTGAAAATGGCAGCCATATGAAATGTTCTTAGTTTGATAACTCAAACCCCTTAAACTTTATGATAAATACAGAAGAATAACAATAAGTGGCAAACGTTTTTATAAACATTTTAAGATCAAGTTTGTTGTGCTGCGATAAGTTATAACAGAGATATTAAAGTTTTCCTGAACACACTCCTCTATTTACATTTGAGAAACATAATTATGTAAATAAAGGTTTGTACTCAAGAAAACTTTAATTACTCAGATTTTACTTATCGCAGCGCAACAAACTTGGTCAGCACACCTTTATTTACATAAATGTTTCTCAAATGTAAATAGAGGAGTGTGATCAGGAAAACTTTAATATCTCCGTTGTTACTTATTGCAGCACAACAAACTTGGTCTTGAAATGTTTCTTAACACATTTGCCACGTATTTTTATTCTTCTGTATTTACCATCAACTTTAAGAGTTTTGAGTTATTCAGCTTAGAAAAATTAAAAAGGCCGCCATTTTAAACCAGAAGAGAAAATGAGTCAAATTTATTTTTATATATTAGAATATTAATTATACTAACGAACTTGCAAAGTTTGAAACTTGTAACTTGATTGACCTCGGAGATAAAAATTATTTATTCAAAAACACTGACTGACAGACATACGGAAAACTAAGCGTTATAGGACTATGTGTTACAGGACAATTTTTATTTATTTTGACCTGACAAATCACCTGATAAAGTTTGATCCCCTAATTATTGGACACCCTGTATAGCTCAATCCAAGAAATTTCCAAAAGAAAACTCTCGTTTTATTTGTATAGTATAAACTTGGAGAGTTTCAAAGTACCAACAGACCAAACTATTTTTTGTTTAGCGCTGCCTTTTGGTTTTTGACTAGTCAGCTTACGCTGATTACATTAGGCTGGCTCATTTTCTGAGGTTTGTGCTATGGTTTAGGTTACTCTTCGTCTGATATTGAAAGGCTTAAACAAAAAAGGTGAATTTATTTCATAAACTCGCTTAGCAGCTAATTATTTTAAAGTATTATTTGAACTATATAAAAAGTGTATCTTCAATGTAGTACCTTATCATCATTTTTAAGTAGCCTACACGATTTTCCCAAACAAATGTAATATTGGATTCCATGCACGTTTTTTGAACATGTTCACCTCATTTACCTCGGTGGGACTTTTTATTTAAAATTTTCAAATTGAACGTTTGACATCGACAACGTTTTGAAAACTACAACCCTCTGCATTGCCACTACAGTCCACCCGCACTGCGCATGCATGCAACCTACACGTGATATTTACACGAAGAAATTCAACACTCAACAGGGAGCGCGAGGGTAGATAATATGGCGGTGGCAGTTTCAAGAAACAACACAGATATCATAACTCAGTCTCGGACATGAAGGCGGGTTTTTGGCCACAAAGCCACAATGTGTAGCCCGTATGTGAGACTGTATCAGTGAGAGTTCAGTCGCTGCAAAAACAGTCAACTCTGGACCCGCATTTAATATCACTGGAGCCCACAACAATGTGTCTTTGTCACATGCGATATAGCTTTGCACACAGTTCTTCTGTGACGGCTGAGTTTTCTGCTAGTTTACTCTAAGCTGAGAAGAAAAAACTCATATCCACAAGCGCTACGGTGAATCCTAGCGAATTTCACAAAATGGGTTAGGAATTACACCGTAAGGGTGCTTTGGAGGGGGGGTTCCCTAAAATTGGACTAGACTTATTTGATTTATTTCCTGTTATTCCTCCAAGGAACATAGAGCAGCAACCAGGCCTCTCCGTCGTACTCTGTTAGGCCCCCTCAAAACCCCCTTAAGGGAGGCGTCAAACCCCCTTAACCTCCATTCAAGTTTTCCAGCCTGCCGAAATAATGGGCTTTACACTAGAACACAAAACCTGACCTCAGCTATCAAAAACTGAGTAATTCATTAAAACTTTAATAGATTTCTTCTCCTCTATCGTATAAACAGGTAGTTTGCGTTCTCTGTTACAGTTGGTCAGTCTGATACACGTCTGTGATTGGTCATCCGCTTCTCCTAGCTAGTCAGTCGTTGGCTGGATACGTGCTTGGTTTTCTCTTTTCTTCTTTAGTGTGCATGTTGTATTGTTTTCTGATTATAGAAAAACTATATCAAAAGAGAAAACGTGTTTGGTGGTAGACGACTGATCAGCTTACGCTAATTACTTTTAATAGCTCATTTCTTAATGCTTTGTGTTCTTATGTTTGAGGTTTTTTCATTTGAAGACTTGATCATATTTCAGATCCCGAAACGTCGAGTTCTTCTTGTTTAGTAAAACACTATGGAAAACGTTCGCAACAGTGTTTCAACGTACATTGAGATTTTAGCGAAAAATATAACCATGACAGGCCTAAAACAACTATAAACAGTGTAAGCCACGACAACAAGTATAAATTTACGCTTGTTAAAAGTTACATTGCGCTCGCAACGTTATTTTGTTTATGGAGGGAAATTACAGAAGTTTATTCATATAAGGAGATTTACCGTTTCATCACAGCTCGTCTTTTGTAGTTGTGAAATATGCAAAATACTATAACAAAGACGCGCGAAGTTTCGACGGCTTATTTTACCTCATACGCTTATCACGCGCATAATTGTCTCAAAGTTTTACATAAATGGTTGAAAGACGGTGTTTGTTTTGTTGGCAACTTTAAGCTGTGACATTTTCATTTATTATTATACTCTAGCGTTGCCCGAGCAAGTAAGTACAGTGGTATCAACAGGTTTGGAACCCGTATCATAACTGTAACGAAACCAAATGCCACAGATTAAAATGTATTCCTCTGTGCTCATACCAAAGTCACTCTTCAATGCGCATAAGAAAGGAATTTGTATTTTTTTACTTATATTTTGTCAGAAAAAACTGTTCTGTCTCATACGGTTTAATTTGAGATCGAATTTAGCGTAGTTAACAGCTGTACACACCGCCCGATTTTGTTTAAAGGTAAAAGTACAGTTTGCCCTTTTAACGAGGAAAATTTAGGACTACAAAGCCCGCTTAACCACTCCATCTCGACCTCTACCTAGCGTTCCCGCAAAGAAACTTAACTATATGTAGTGATGGTGACTATGGGGGTCGAACCCGCGCCAGCGGAGTGATGATCTCCCCTACCCACCACGGGTCCGCTGTACGTGCTCTACGGGTTCAGCTGTACGGAAAATAATCTAGTTACACTTACAGTGTTCACAACATTCTCTGGCGAGGCTGTCACTCTCACATCAGCTGTCGAATCGTCTCTCAGAATGAAGACAAATCTCCTTCCCCTTGTCAAGACATCCCCGCACCCCTTCACACTACCCTCTATACCTCACGTTACTTGCCAATTCCATATACAGGCCTGCCTTCTTCCTTTTTCGTGTGACCATCGCTTACGCGTGATAGCAACATAAAGTTCGCCGTAAGGGACGTCACTATACGAAATTCTTCATTCATTTTATATTTGCGATTGAGAAAGTAACTATGTTTGTTTAAGGACGAGTAGCGACCAATTAAAAACGTAGCCTGTTTCTACTCAACCAATAGGAAGCAAGGAATTTGGGCACATGATTTGTGATAGAGCAGAAAAGGCACAATGAAAATGAAAGCCGAAAATAAGTACAGTTTGACTAAGCTCAGTGAACATTATAATGACACCAAAGTTGTCCTCATTTAGTTCTACGTACGTTCATGTAAGTCAATTATTTTTAAGGAAAAAATTAATTTGTTCTGGTACGGAGAGTCTGAAAAACACGTTTATTCACCGAATACGGACCAAGACTCGCTTTGAACATTTCTACAGCTTGTATTGCAGCTCAATACACAAGGTAGGTTATACAGCTATCTAACCAATTACACAGTTTGTGGTGTTTTTTTTATAAAAAAGTAGCCTAGTTGTTTTTATAAGCCTGTGCAATCTTGGAAACGGGTGGTTGTAGAATCCCGCACTGCGGTTAAAATGAACCACAACTTAAAGTTTAGTTTGAATAGACAACCTGAATTCAATATTAGTACGTGACTTTATAATGTGAAATAAATGGAAATTCAAGCACGGCTGCAACGGAGTACGGAGGCAAGGAATTTGCGATCTAATATAGCAATTTAATTTACATGCCACATTATCATGGGTGCCTGTAGAGATGCGGCAATTTATTATTATTTAAATTCGTAGTGATTTTTAAATTGTGGCGAATGTTTTCGCAATGAACTACTTATTTATTTATTTAAACTCAGATGTGAAAGAGTGTAAAACTACTGTACAAATCCGAGTGGTTTGAAGTCTGACTCTGAGGGTATCTAAGTCGAAAATCTGAGATTAAAGTTAAAGTAGCAACAATATATATTAAAGGGTCAAAAATATAAGTTGTACTAATAAACCAACTATTACATAGACATGGTTTTCAAACTTACCAGTATACGGTCTCGAACGAAGAAAAATTTTGCTGAAACTTTCCATTTACTGCCAAATGCTGTATGTATATTATTTATACAGAAATAGTGCACTTTTACCGTCAACCCTCTGTATGTATCCCTTCTTCGAATGTTTTAAAATTACTCGAAAAAAATATTAATGACTCCAAAGCCAGTTGCCTTGAGGCTTAGCTTGTGAGCTTAAAGTTATTAAAGTGAGACTTAAGTTATTTTTATTTAAATTACTGTATTGACGCAAGTAACCATTAACTTTAAAATAAAAATCAATGCAGTTAACTTCTGAAAGTCGGTGGTAACAAGGGTTTTCAAATATATATTGAAACGAACTTACATGCTTTCTATTTAAAATATGCTTTTATTGTTTGGGGGAATGACTCAACGCCAACTAATCCCAACGGAACTCAAACCGACAATTTCTAAGAAAATATAATTTGACGCTACCAAAGCCCCATGGAGTCATGGAGTCCACGGAAAAGATCAAAGGTAAAAGGTACAGTACGAATGTTGTGTCCCATTCAATGCCGTATACAGTATATATATACCAGTCAATCGTACATTGGAATCGCACAGTCTACTTGTGCTTTAGTTGGCAATATACAAAAGTATAAACAGTGTTGAGTTTTGTTAAGTTTCATCGCCGAGACGGGAAAACATGGTTGGGTCCTGCTGAAGCTGCTCCTCTTGTATGATGGTATGAACTGTGTTACGGGTGGAAAAATTTTGCAGCATAATTACCTCCACCTTCGTTTAGATATAAATTTAAACAATAAAGGCAGTTGTACAATTTAACGCATCTATCCCTGTTTGGGTTTCTACCACTTCTTAAACTTCTTCCATACTCTTCGACATTTGACTTGATGTGGATTAGGCACAAAATAGAAAATTCCAGGACATCTTAGGGTCCCAGGACAAATAACGTTGCAAAGGAATTGAGGGAGCACAGAAGATGTTGTTCTGCCGTTGTTCATTTGCAACTTATTCAGTAGAAAAGCCTCTTGAAGGGCTTAGAAGCAAATAACAATGTGTTCCCATTGAGACCAAGATCATTTATTACCGAGGAACAGCAAAGGGCTTATAATGTATTACACAATATGTCATGATTGGAATTTCGAATTTATTATAGAACACCAGACTTCTGAGCGGTAAGTGAGTGGTCTATTCCTGCAAACTATACAATTAGTTGGTGACAAGATATTTTTTTAAAAGTATTTAGAATTGTGCATTACATTTGAACTTTTTTAATGAAGTTTTTGAAGTGTAATGTAATTCCAGCCTGAGACAGTAACTTTTTGAATTATTCTATTCCGTGATAATCGATTCTATAACTACCTTAGTTAAAGAATGAGTATCATGACTATGACTACTTTGTACTAAACTGCACTTAGGCAAAATAAAGTTTAATCATAAATATAAAGTGAAGGAAATGTTAGAATGTCTAATTGTTTAAAATAATTGCGACAATTATTTCTAGTAGTTAGATTCTATTCTAATCTGTCTTTAAAGAACTTTACTCTTTGTTTTGTCATAACTAACCAGCAAAACAAAACAAAACTTTATTTTTTTCGTGTTTCTTCTAACCTCAAAATCACTCCTGTCAAAATACCATACGATAATTTTTTAAGCCTACATTTTTTATTCATTAGGTTCAGTAATAATCTACTAGTTGCGTCACAGTTGCTTAAATTATAAAATGGGGAAACGTATACCAGGAAAAAAACACAGAGGAGTCAAGGATCCCTATCTCCAGAAAGCAGTCAGGGAAGAAGCGTAAGTTAATTGTAGGCCTAGACCTAGTTACTTCACGATGTATAATTTGTGTTCCACTACGGCTACACTACGACCAATTTTAACACAAAAATACAGCCTATATCTCAGTACCATGTCTAACCCTCAACCACTCAAGACTTAAACTACTTCGTTTCTCAATAATGTATAGATTGAGCCGATATTTTATGTTAAAAGCAGTCCTACTGGGGTTGACAGCATTCCAACCATTTTCCAAATACCCAATAAACCACCACTACTCATGCAATATCATAACAGGATTAAGAGGCAGCTGGATGGAGCGGCCGCAGAACCCACTTTGGGCATTGCTTATAACATGGAGGAAAAACTGCAAACAAATTTTTAAAATGGTTACTAATGTACTTAAATCATAAATTATTTTAGTTTGTTTCAGCCAAATTTTAATAAGAATGTGTTCTTCTAGGCTCAAAAACAAAGTTAATGCACCCCCAAAGGAAATTGATTTTCAAGAAGTACCAAAAAGCTTGGAAAGAATTATGCAGCTAAAACAAATGACAAAAGATGGAAAGTTCGACAAGCCTAAAAAGAAGAGAAAGCGGTCTAATTTAATAAACACAGGAAATTATACTGACAAGGAAAAGATTCTTCCAGGTAGTCATCACACTAGATTAATTCGTCTGCGGGCAAGAGTTACGCTTACATTTTTAAACTAGTTGAATTCCTCCTTTTGAAACCTCTTTGAATTGTCATGGACACTACGGTTACAGCACCGAAGTATAATAGCCTACTTGAGTTAAAACAAGGGTACAGTATCATGATTAAGCCCACAGTTTTTGCTTTTGTAGGCTATTAGTTTTAATCAAGAAATCAACAGTTCAGTTAAGTTTCTGGAGGGAAGCTCTAATTTATGTGTAAACATTTTAAAAACTGAATAATACACTTTTACACAAATCTGTTATATTCACCCAAGAGCATTCAAGTTTGTTATACGTAGTCTCAATGAACCCCAAAACTGCCTATAAGTACATGTTAAAAAGACATGAAAGCTACTGCTTGGAATCAAGTGCAGTGATGCTACACGTTGGATTAGAGTTTATAACTGAGCTGATTTCAGGAATGTCCAAGCCGGTGCGAAATATTCCTCAGCTTGTCCAGGGTAAAGCAGAAAGTAAAAGAGCGTTTCTCTACAGGGTGCACAAAGCTACCGACGATTTCATCAAAGAGGTCAGTAAACTACTGTGCACCATGGCCTGTACGGACCTTGTAGCTTGTTCTACATAAGTAAATGTTGCTAGGTTATCGAAAATAAATTCCAAAGAGGTTGGCTGTCTTCGAAGTTGCAACAGTTATTGGTTTTGTCTTGCTAACGAACTTAGCACAATTATTTTTAACCCGGCAAAAAGGCGTTTTAAAAATACAACAAATAAAAAATTGTGCTTAATAATACCTCTTGTTACATTACTCTGCAGGCTACAATGATTTGTTATATTTGCAGTAATCCCTTAACCAGTATTTTGAAAGGCTTTTCATAAAAGAACATGAGCTAGAGAGTTGCGCATCTGTCCAATAGGGTTAACCTCTAAATATTTTTATGATTTTCATTGGCTACTTCTATTGGCCTTAGGGTGGAATCCATGAATATCACTTTAACGTAGCTTAATCAATGTGCCAAATGGAGACTTAAACTACTACTTTTTTCTGCGCTTACCACTTACTTACACTGACTGTACTTAACACCCTATTTTAGAAGGGAAGTTCCCCTCTCACGGTATCCTGTGTACGGGAATTTTGTGTCTAAACCAGATCAATGCAGATGCAACTAAAGTTTTGATTTTGTCACGGATGCTGACGAGATACTAGAGATTGCTTCTGTCTTCCAAAAGCATTTTTTCATGTTGAATCAGAGCGGGAGTGAACTATTAATTTCTTAAGATAACATTTTAATGGTTTTGTCCATTTAAATGTAAATGAAGCAAAATAGTTTTGTACCCTAAAACCGTCAAATTGGCAAACTTTTTCTGAGAAAACGCCAGAAATATACGGGAATTTTATACTCCTTGAACACTGGATGCCTTGCTTCTTTAAGTTTGTTATTTCCAAGTGTTATTTTATTGTAAATCACTCATTTTTGGCCATTTAAGAAGAACCGGCTTTAAAATCTCTCATGAAAAAGTTGCTAAAGTGGAATTTTATCATATGTAATTGCAGAATATGTATTTGAAAAACAATGTATTTTTGAACAATACATTGAGAAGGTACATGTGTTTGGTTGACTTTTAGGTGAACTTTGAAGTGAAGTATAACATGAAAATGAAAAGGGATAATAAAGGTCAAGTGAAGTTTGATAAAGTTGAAATGCATCCAGTAGACAAAATGTTTAAAGACAAATTGGAAGATACAAAAAAGCCAAAACATAAGACTAAAAAGCTGAAGAAGGTTAGTATTTTACTTTTACCATTAGGCTTGTACATCAAGCTGAGCTGGCATGCCATATTTAATTTCTATCAACAATGTAACTAATCCTTAGCAGGGCTGTAACTACAAACTTCGGGCCTTGGGCAAAACATTATGGAGAGACCCTTACTGGGGGTATTTTTCCCAGGGTCCGTTCCCAGAAAATTTAGGAAAATATAACCTCCTAAACATGTATTTTCACAAATTCTGGCAGTAATATATTACCTATATCGAATAGTTTCTAGTTTTTTCAGTACTGAAAAATTTATGTTCATTAAGTAATTGGTTTTAGCCTAAAATCAGTGGGACAGTTGTAGTTTGAAATTAAAGGTTTAAATGAAAAAATTTAAGACAGTCTTACAGGAATAATGTCAGTCCATTGTTTTAAAAACTTATTATAACAATATGCCACACATACAAATTTAGTAACTTCAATTTTCTTCTTTTTTTTCAAACAACTTTGAAATATAAATAATTTTTAGTTTAATTCGACTTTCCACGCAAGGAGAAGGTTACATTAAACTTGAGTGCATTTTATTTCACATTCTAGACAAGGGTGTCAGAGGTCCTGGGGCACTGCCCACTGATAGTTTTGGCCTTGATAATTGGTGTGTAAATGTCCAGAACTTCCATCTAAATAATTTTACAACTGAGACTGTTATCAGGTGAAGTTCTGAGTAAAACTGAGAAAAGAAAACAACGGAAAGAAGCAAGAAAGGCGCAACGGCTTGCCGAAGAAGGAGAAGAGGAAGTAGTAACCATAAACAAGAAGAAAAGAAAAGAGGAAGAAGATTTCAGTAGTGATCGGTTCAAGGACAAGATTGCTTTCAACGAAGTTGCCGACAGACCTCCAGCCATCACTGCCCTGCCGAGGAAGGCTCAGGTGAAAGCAGAGGACATGTCGATAGCGAGGAGGGTAGGTTTTAATCCAAATTATAATAATAATGTAGGTAAATTTAGCATCCAACATTTTTTAAAGGCATATCACTATGAATTGTTTTCTCTTCATTAGAGAGATTGAGAATTTCGATTTAGGCTGGGCTGTTTGACTTTTTCATAATTTCTTACAGAAATAATGTGACTTGTTAAGTATCCAAATTTACAATATTCTAAAAATACTAAATAGTAATTCCTCTAAGCTATAAAACACTTTTGAAAGAAAAGTTGTTTTATATAAGTAGTTTCAGACTTTTCAAATTGTTGCAGTTGAATTAGAAGTAGTTAACATACCGTATATATACTCGAATCTAAGGCGCACTTTACTTGCCATATTTTAGGCTCTAAAATAAAGGTGCATCTTATATGCAGATGCTTTAGACTCACACAACAGGATGAAAATATTGAATGTATGTGAACTGTTACAAAAACATTCAGATAGGCCTTGAGAGAGATAGGAACCACAGGAATCACAACATGGTTGTGAATTACGTGGCCTGTTTTGAAGAGTGGAATGAAAAATAGTTGAAAAACAGAGTAAGTGACAAGAGGGGACTCAGGATTGCTTCTTATTGCATTCATGGTCTCCTTTCTTACTCCCCACCCTCCTTGTCTGTAGGTTAGTGTGGGAGAAGAAAGGAAAGAAGGGATGCAGTAGCATGTAAGAGAGATCCCCTTACTGAAAAGCAAACTGACTATCTTCGGAGAGTCATAGTTACTCCCCCCCACAGCAATAACATTTCCAACCATTAACGTAACACTTACCAGACGAACATGATGCAATGTTCCAGCCTGGGAATAAGCCGGGTCTGCTGTTGACGAGTCTGCTGGAGACAGGCGGCCGGAACCTGACTCTGCCAAGGAAACAGCTGAGTATGAGTGACCGGCGGAAGCTAGACCAAGCTCAGACCGACGCTGTGCAAGCTTACCGACAACTCAAGGCCAGCAAAACCAACCAACCTAGTTGACTGTTTTAATAAAGATTTTATTTTCAATGTTGCTTGATGAGTTTTTTACCTATTATACTCGTACCTATAACACATTTGCTGTAGGTGGTCACTTTTTAGTTAGCCTTTTGCTGCCAGGTCCAAAAGCGGTAATAGCCTCAGGCAAAAAATGTAGGATGAATCGGCGCCAGCAAAGATTATGCTATCAGCCGATGTATCTCAGCTGATTGGCTGAGAAAGGAAAATCACCATAGCTCCAGCATCCCAAGCACAGATATCGCTGCGATGGAATGTTTTAAACATCTCAAGTAACAGCCTTTTGTCACTATTTACTCACTGAAAATCTTATATTCATTAGGAGTCCATGCGTAATCTAATGTCATCAGGTGAATTCAATCGGCAGTATAAATTTCACATAAGAATTTATATTTAAAATACATATTACAAATATACATACATTAAATTAATCAATTAAACTTTAAGTTTAGCGTTATAAGTATTTTTTTATAAAGTTCTTGATATCAACATTCAACAGTCTTTGGATGGGACCAGTTACAACAAGAGAGATGTAGGTTCGATTTAGTCTGCAGGCAGGGCAACCTTGGGTTTCTCCTTTCTGGCAACCTTCTCTTTTTGAGGTTCTGAAACAAAACACATTTTATAATTCCAGTTGAAAGTCTCACTTGGATTTGAGAAAAAATGTGTAAAATGTTTTAGGAGAGATTTTTAGTTATCGCTGAAGTCCTCAAAAACCAACAAAAACTATGAGTTTATTTTTTCAGCACAACCTGTTTGGTTGAGCCAAATTTTTACATTATCCGGATCAAGACTTGCAATAGTTAAAAACTTTGAAGCCTAGCCCAATATTTTTTAAATGACAATTTCCCGTTGTTTTTGTTTATTTTACTTATGCCGTGACTTAATGGAATGCTGTTACTTGCAATCTTTTAATGGAAATGGAATGGACGAAAAACGTGTACTCAAAGAAAAGTGCAAAAGTAGCAAAACAGGTGTTTTGAGCAATCCATATTAAGCTCCCTTACGCCGTCAACTTCCACCCATGCTGGACACCGTTTATTTCAGGTGGGCCCTCCCCATCACTAAACCACACGTAAGTAAGCTTAATAAGTTAATATGGATCACTCCAGCTGCAGGATTTGAACCCGCGTGACCTCTCGTCAGCTGTCGCTTTAGACCACGCGGTCATTCTCACACCCAGAAGAAGCTGTCAACTCAATAATCAAGTCAGGCTTGCGCGAAACACTAGCGCTCAAGTAGCACACATGTAACTACTTCAATAGACGGCCCGAACAGGCTTCGAAGTGTTATTGAATATCAAAGCAGGCTACTTTGTTTTGGTTAAAGTTTTGAAGAAGTAAATGGCACTGACCTGGTAACTCTTCAGAGGGCACGTCAGGTAGACTGATGTCGTTGTCACCTGCGGCCGCGGCTTCCTCTCGGCTCATCATCTCGTCAAACTCTCTCTCTACCGCCTCCTCGTCCTCCGACGTCAACACTCCACTCAACAAGTCGTCGATTTCCTACACAACACACATCAGCGACTTGTTAACAAGCATCATCTTTTTCTTTTTAAGGACCTTCAAATTCGATAAAGATACAAATTTGTAAACCCACTAGGTTTCAAGTTTTCCCTTTAATGACAAACCTAAAATTATCATTAATTACTTTTTGGTTGATGAAGACTTACCTTCTGCTTATCAACAGCTTCTCGAGTTTCATCAAGGATCTTTTCAATATCTTCAATGTTCAACATATCGTTGACCTTCTTCAAAGCATCATTTCCAACCTTCAGACCGTCCAGAACCTGTAACAACCAACGAGTGTTTCAACAGGGATAAAACGAAGAGCAAATGTATATTTTAAAATACAGTTTGCCTTTACAAAGTTTAGTTTATTAATTTGCTTATTTAATATTGCTTGTAACAAAACATTTTAAAATTATAAAAGATCATTTTCTAGCTCTTTAACGGTTAATTTTTATGAGAAGACATTTTTCCAGTTCCTAACTTAAAGTTAACCCTCCGGTTGTTCATTACTTTTTCCTTAATGTCCCACCATTTTTGACCAGTTTGTAAGGTTTTTTATAAAAAATCATAAAACCTTTAAATGATGTTATAAACCACAAGTGTTATACATTTTTGTATTTGTTTAAAGATTGTTAACTTTTTAAAAAATGTTAACTTGTAACTAGTTTACTGAAAAAAATTATAATTTCAAAACTAAAACACAAAAAACCCAAAAACAAGGGTGTAATTTTTTTTCTTGATTTAGGCCTGTCAGTGTTACTTTTGTACAGGATATGCGTATGTATATGCATATGCGTTATACAGGCTCATGTCAAGAAAGTTGAAAAATATTACAAGAGGTGTGGTAAATACTTTTGTCTGATACATCCACACCTCCCATATCCTGATTGTACTTGTCAATGACAAGAGGTTTCATTGCTTGGAGACCTTTTTTACTGGTAACCAGCTTGTCTTCGGCGTGGTATGCCGTAGTCAATAAATAGACAGGTTTCTGATTGGCCTTCTGTCGAAACCCAACCATAAGAACCTCTTCTTTTCTAAAATAAAGGCTTTGTTTTGCTGCCAAATTAGAGCCCAGTAAGTTTTTTACTAATACATTTTAATTGTGCCTGTCAGATAAGTTTTTGGTCAAAACGTTTTTTGCAGTAGGATATTTGGTGTAAAATTGGTCTGTGATTACATGATAATATTTGTTTAAGAGGTTTGCTTTTTGCATGGTATTGAAAATTCCTTTTTCAACAAAAGGATGGGGGTCCCCAGCATACAAATCATTCCCACTTTAAAGTTCTGTATGCATGATGTATCCTGTCTTGCTGTCGCATATTTAAAATTTCTTTATTCCATAGCGAGCATGTTTTTTATTTGGCATATACGAGGTCTGTCCAATAAGTTCGCGAACTGGTTCAAAATGGCGGCCTTGAGGCTATGTAAAGCTCTGCCCACTACATCACGTGACTACTAGACATCTAAGGAAGCGTTCAGTACTAGTTTGAAAGTCGAGCAGTGCCTATCAAGCTGCCAGTGCCAGTTTATATTTTATTTGTTTTTGCTCTTCGTTGATAAATGGTGATTGATGAAATCACTGAACAACGAATCAACATCAAGTAATCCAGTGATGCCCTCTCGTCTCCACTTCGCTCAAAAAACCATGATTCATCTCCAGTGATGACTCTCTGTAAGAACTCACCTTCGTCTCCGTCAGTCTTCCAATCATTCCAATTCTTCCAATCATTCACACAGTTAATCTTTCTCAACTTTTGTTCTGGCGTCAGGGGTTTCGGCACATTTTTTGCACAGAGTTTTCTTAAGCCCAAATGTGCCACTAAAACAATATGAACTGATGACTTGCATAAATTAAGATCGTTTGCAATCATTCTAACAGTTTTCCGACGGTCATCAGACACCAGTGCTCGCACACGAACAATGTTTACATCCACACATGAGGTTGAAGGTCGTCCCTGCATTGCATCACCTTTATCGTCTTCGCGGCCATCTTTGAAACGTTTGATCCACTTGAAAATGGACGTTTTCTTCAAAGCATTATCTCCGTAACAGCCCTCAACATATCTGTAATTTCTTGAGAACCTTTCCCGAGTTTTGCTGAATACTTGATGTTGATTTTTTGCTTTGTGATTTTATTGATCTCCATTTTTCGACGAACAACAAAAACAAATAAAATATAAACTGACACTGGCAGCTAGATAGGCACTGCTTTACTTTCAAATGAGTACTGAACGCTTCCTTAGATGTCTAGTATTCACGTGATGTAGTGGGCAGAGCTTTACGTCGCCTCAAGGCCGCCCTATTGAACCAGTTCGCGAACTTATTGGACAGACCTCGTATTGAATAAAGGCATATCTGTTTTTCATACCTAACACAGACTCATCAATGCATACATGTTTTGAGGGTATAAAACTTTTTTTGAAGGTAGAAATGATTTGATCATATAGATGTCTAACTTTCATCCACGGGTCGTAGCCTTTTTCACCCTTCTTCAAAGTGTTTTTCATGGTTAGGTGCCGATTTGAATTCATTAGAGAAAAACAGTTGAAACTTAGTATTATGGTAAAAAGATATAATTTGAGATTTTCTAGAGTCCCAGTAACCTTTCATATTTTTCTTCCTGGTCAGGCCCATATTTATCAATATTGCAATATAAGTTCTAATTTCCTGGTAAGTAACATCAACCCATCTCTTCATTCTAGAAAACTGTTTTTGGTTGCCAGATTCTGTTTGAGTTTTTATTTTTTTTTGTGCATAGTAATTGGTGTGTTTCACAATAAAAAAAGAAATAGAAAAATACAACATAAAATACTCAATTGAGTTGGAGTTCCGTCGAGGGGTCCAGTGTTCCTGACTGCAAAGTTTTCTTCAATCTTCATTTCTGGTTCAGGTGGATGAACTTCAATCCATTCAGGCTGTGGTGGTGTTTGAAGAACTATTGGTTGATTTGAGGATGAACATTAGAAGGTCTAGGAGTAGATCAATGTACTATTTGAGTACAAGAAGAGCTAGGCCTAGCGTCGTCATCTGACGATAGGCCTAGGTCATTGTCACTCGGATTGTATTCTTCACTGCAACCCGACGAAAAATCTAACAACTCTTCATCAAGGGAAATATTTCGTCTTCAATGTCACTATCGTCTAAATCACTATCTTCATTTAGCAATTCACGCAAATTACTCGAACAATCGTACAAGTCGACTGACATCATAAAGCAAGCGAATAACAACAAACTGACATTGCCTGTCAGGCCCGAAATCATGGCTGAGAAAAACAAAGATTCCACGGCCTGCTGAATCGATCTATCATTCTCCGTTAGAATGGTTACCATAATACAGACTTTTCTGGTTTAAACCGAGTTAGAATGGTTATCCAGCTTAAAATATCAACCAAGTTAAAAGCGTTTGTAAATAGCGTTACAAATGCGTCAGCGATTAGTTATGGCCTTGGTATTATGGCATCGCGCCCGAGCCTTGCAACACTGGGAGGGTTAATGAAAGTAGATGTGAATCTTAACTGCCTGTTTTGGAGGATATATAACCCTCTAGAAAATTCAAAATAAAAACAGTTAAATAAACCAAAGTCTTAAGAGAACCTTAAATTACTATTACCAGTCTGTTGTCTACCAAACTGTGTTCTAAAATTCTATAACTAATCGATGAGCTGATTGGCGCAATAGCGAGTTGTTTGGACTAACCTACTTAAGGTGACCACTCAACAGCTGAGCTCTCCGTTACCTGCATCTCTACTTGAGAGAACTCCAGGTCGTGGATCATGCGCTCCAGGTTCTCCAGCTGTCCGTCCGTCTTGTCCAGCAACTGCTCCTGGAACCTCTTCTTCCGCAGAAGCAGTTTTGCTCTCCTGGAAGTAATTCATAGAAATTCATTAATGGTCTACTTAAGGTAATGCATTAAACAAAAAGTCGATAACTTCATGTTAGCAAATTTCCTTTGGAAAATGAGATAGTCATGCCGTCAACATGGTGAGACCCAGGCCTCGTGAGCATCAATTCTGTCCTCAGATCAGGTTATGAGCATTTTTTATAATTGTTATTAATGTCGAACAGAACCTAATTTTCAATGTTTATAAATGCTAATGGTTCTTTAGTGCTTTTTTATGAGATTTTGTTGGCAAATTTTCATAATAATCCTTATCAAAAAGGTATTAAAAGCTAAGACACATCCAAACACATTATAATATTATAAATTAAAATAAAAATTATAAATTAAAAAATCATTATTTTCAAACTGTATTTTAGTTTTTTTTTTTATTAACGTAAGTTATCTGCTGCGCAATTGATAAACTAACAGTAATTTTAAAAAAGTTGGTGTCACATTTTAATTAGAAACGTGCAGGCTGAACTGTTGGCCTGTGCAGTGCACCTAGCAAACGCAGCATGAGTGAATTCACAGATTTGGTGCAGGGGTAAGCAATTCAAGCACCAGTACTATAGAGAGTCAGAGTACTTTCAGATGGCGCAGACCTAGCAAAATAGTTTGAAGTGACTGGCATTTGCATCATGTTAAAACATATTTGTCACCCTGGTATTTGATAAATTAAAAATTGCTTGCACCCCTTCACACGTTACAGTAATTTCAAAAACATTAAATTACATAATAACAACTGATTGAAACAGTTTCTTTACTTCTGAAGAATTGATGAAGAAGCTAATGTTATTAGGTGAAATATAATCATTTTCAAATTTTACTATTGTTTTACAGTATAAATGAAGAATTTAGGGATTTAAACTATCATTGTGAAGTAAAACAAAATTAAAGTAAACAAAATTGTAAGTAAAACATTGCACATTATACGTAGAGAATTTCCCTGCCAAACTCATAAAATTCTTACTCAAAAACAATGAAAATTTCTGAAATAATCTGTCTATAACGCTTTTATTCTGAAATATGAATTCCAACAGGTTGGTTTTGTTTAAAGGTTAAAACAGTAAAAACTTACTCTCTCTTTCCATCTGAAATCAGCTGTTTGGCAAGGACTCTTTCAGCTTCAAGTTTCTTTTCTATTCTTTGTTGATACTGACGAAGCTTGTCCCGTTGATTCTTAACTTGCTGAAAATTATGTTTTGTGTTAGGGTCAATGGCTTTATTGTAACAAGGTCAAGCCTAAATGTGTCTGCACTAGGCGCACATGACACTGTACATGCAACAACTGGCTAAATAATCGGCCTTCCTTTAACTGACTTAGCCTAACTTTCAAACAGGGTGCTTGTACTTGTTTTATCTTAAAAACTATTTTTAAAATAACAAACACTTTAAAACTAAAGAGGTGTTTTACTTTTCTGGGTATTTGTTCGGAAGAGTGACTTTTAATCTCATGAGCTAAAACTGATTTAACACGATGTTGAGGAGGCTCCTAAATATATAAAAATTGGTTTTGGGGTGCGGAACTTATTTTAAAGTGGCTTTAAAGTTGGGACTATTTTACGATTGGGAGTCGGGCGGACGTCCCCGGGGAGCACCGAGAGACAACTGTCACTAATCTGTCAGTGACTTTTCACCCACCACCACTTACTTGGCTGTTACATTTAGCTGGTTCATTCTCCCCTTAATTCAAATTAACTTAAAGGCCGAATAAGGTATTATCATGAGGTTAGGTTAAGTTTAGTTAAGTTACGTTAGGTTAAGTTACTTTATTTTTTATGTTAGTTGGTATGGGAAGAAGCCTCCTCAGTGGAAGAGCAACGAGGTGACAAGATCGCCGTTTTTCATGGTCGTCGTTCCGTCTAAAATCGTAATTTCGCCAGACATTAACCTCGGTTTTTAAGTTAGGCCAACTTTAAAAAACATCGTTTTAATGGTTTCCTCAACTTTCACGAAGTGGTTTTTTGGCCTTTTTGAGAGGTTTAAACTTTGAAAAGTGCTAAAAATTCAAGTCACTCTTTTTTAATTTTACCTACTTCTGTACAGAGATAATAATTTATACCTTATTTATTTATATATTTTGTTTATTACGTCCCTGTTCAGTACAAATATTTTGTCTTCAAATTTCTTTAGTTGTTATTTATTTATAAGATTTGTTGTGTGGGGCACCCAGTGAAAAATATAGGCATTGGTTTAAACTGTCCCTAAGTTTATGAAATTGGAAATGGTATGCTAACAACACAAGAGGAAGTTTTTGTGTCCCAGCCACATTCTTGTTTGGCATAGCCTACTGTTGTCCAAGTCATATCAGTTCTACTACTTCAACGTATTTGTTTCATCAAATTGGGTATATGCTTGAGTCATTGGCTAGTCTAATTAAAATGTTTGATAACTTGAGTATTATTAGTTAAACTTACAAGCACTGCTTTATCATGTTCTGTAACCTTTGATACTTTCTTCTTTGCAAATAGGTTTCCCATTATAAGGGAATTTCATAATACGGTAAGACAAGTGTTAAATAACCTAGGCTGTTCAACAGTATTTCTGAGTTTAACACAAGAAAAGTAAGGCAATGAAATTACAAACGTAAATCCTAGATTTAGGTGTGGATTGTTACATGATAGGCCACTTCAGTGTGTGGTTTGTCAAAATCTTTGACAAGTGACAACTGCGATAATAAGTTTTCTTCTGTTTGCAGAAAAAAGTTAAACTTACTCGGGACCGTAGATAAATTAAAACTGTTGCAGATAGTCAAGGTATATGACAGTCAATGCTGAAACTTATAGCTATCATGTGCACAATTAAAAAAGGGGTTAATTGTAGGGACCTTTACCTGGCGCTTGACCACTTATTGACTAGTAGGAGTTAACACGAGTTTGCTATAAGCGCTTGCTGGATATGCGACTTTTATGGGTATATTTGCCAGTCTCATATCGACTATGAGCACTGTGCTGAGGATGACACGGTCGAAGTGATAAACTGTGGGGATAGGACTTGAGATGAAAATGAAGTTGGTGAAGTAATTGATCGAGGTATTTTGTATTATTTGTCATACAAAGTAATGGACATAGTGAAAAAATAAAGGACAGTGATGTGGGTTGAAATTTGGATACAGATATTATAATTATTCTTGTTTAACGGTTTAACATGTATAATCCAACACTACACCACTTTTTCCTACGGCAGAATAGAAGACATCAGTGGCCCTACTTGTTCAAGGCAAGTGCGGGACTAATGGCAAGCGCATGCAATAGTCACATGACCTCCTTCTTGCCAGCACAAGCCACTTGCGTTTTCACGACCGTCTTCAAAGTACTTGGGCACGCATACGATACAAAATTACCTCACACAACTAAACTATTCCTCTATGGCAGATAAACTATGACACACTGGTCAGTTAGTAAGTCGGCTGCTCACTGTCACCTTTTCAACTTGACCAATGTTCAAATAAGAAGAGTAAAGGGATAGTAGTGAAATAAAACAGAGAGTAAACATAACAATAATCTATTTAATACAATTAACTGAAGTCTAGTTTTTAGCTTTTGATTTCTTTGTCTTCTTGAGCTCTTGCTTGGCTATCATCTGTTTGAGTGTCTTGAGTTCCGCCATTGCTTGCCGGGCCAGTTCACCCTCAGGAGACACTGTGGGCTCGTACAACAACAAACTCACAGCTTCCTTGAGAACCTCTTCGGCCTCCTTGAGCAGATCGGTATCTCTGAAGTCTTGCGCTAAAGTCACCAAGCCAATGTGCAGCTCGTAGAGAGTGATGCCTGTAGAAAAACGTCATGAATGGTTCAGAATTTAACCAATTTAAGAAGACAATCAATCTTTTTATACATATGTCCTGTATAGTAATTTAGTTGCCTTATCAGTTATTAGACGCCGGGCTAGGTACGGTTTGAGTTCTAACAGGACCTATTGCAAGTACATCTGGAGGTGGAGCTGAAAATAGTAGCGCAGGTGTACACGGTTTGTATACGGCTGTTTAAGTTATATAAAGCTCTGAAAAATAGACAGGAGATCGAAATATTTGATTTTATTCCACCCAACTTCACTATGTGCACTCTGCTTACTCCTAGATCCAAATGTTTTAGGAACGACCAACAAACCACAATTCTCACCAGTAAGTCTAGAGATGCCAGGCTCGATCTTGCGGAGTGTTGGCAGGATTGATCGGCACAAATCCACTTTCCTCCGCACACGCTTCTCTGTGGGCTCCAAGTCCCTCAGAGCGGCTACGATACTCTGCCGGAGGTCCAGCAGGAGGCTGTGGGAGGGGGCGAAGCTCCTGGACAACTGGACAAGAGCGTGTTCCAGCTGGTCAGGATCTCTCCGGTCTACTGACTCCAGGAAGTCTCTAGCTGCGGTTACAGTGGTGGATATCAGCCCGTCACATAACCTGGGCAAGGAGGAATCAAAGAGCATGATTCAGCAAAGAAGAAAAGTTACACGTTTAAGTCCTAACGCTTTTATTGGGTCTTCTAAAAAAAATCTCTATTTGTTGTGGTTTTAAAAACTCCTATGTCATCAATTATATTTCTGTAGGTCCTTAAATTTGACTATCGGTCCTTCCAGTTTTTGTGGGGGTATTTTAAAGCACTCATGATCGAGCTTAGATATAACTGAACCTAATTTTGATCATGGGCGACTAATCGGAATCAACGTTGCTTTACCATTGAAAACCATTGAATACAAAGCCTTTAGAAGCGTACGCTTACTGCAATTGCAAGATCCCTAATTTTGCTTCCCTTATGGAACGGGTTAAAACTAGGGGTTTGCGGGTTATATATAAATAAATAAAATTTTATTGTCATCAAGTTTGTACAGAAAAACAGTAGATAAAGTCACAACATATCACAGGTGAAGTTACATATTCATTCAGCTTAAAACAACAATAAAATTAGATGCATATAATAAAACAGATAAACATCACAGATCTGGCATCTTAAGAATATAAAAAAGCTTAGAACTTACTATCAGTTATGTAAATAATGGGTTCAAATTGCTAACTCTCGGGTGCACAGCGCTACAACAACTCCTGGTGACAAGGGATTAAACTACGTCATTGACACACAAACCCCCACTGAAATACACATTTTAATAACTAACTAACTTAGAGTGGGGCTTCTACGTAATTTCTAGAAGGTTTTATAACGCTGGAACGATGTTTTAGTTAGGTGCCTGCTAGAAAATCTCCCCTGCTTTACTTTGAATCTGCTATTCTGATACACGACCAAGAAGTACTGTTTGAAATATTAAAGAAAAAGGTTTTGTCAGTCGTCCGCTAGATCGCAGCACTACAACGCTTCCTTTTCACGACGACACTATTTTCAAAATAGAATGTCGCCTTTTCATTAATTTTACTTCTTCATACTTCTTCTACTTACGTATGTTTGCAAGAGTCACACTCCCAGTGGTCCGCATCAGTAGAAGGGATAACTCGTCCAGATTTACACTTAGGGCACACGATGGCGCTCAGGTAGGTGCCCAGCTCAGTCGGGTCACAACATCGACTGCACTCGCAGTGGAAGTACTTTCCTTCCCAAAGATGCTTCTGTCTCTCACTAGTTGGCTGGGAATAAAAAAATGTAATCAGAATAATTGAAGATGAGGGAATCACGGTTGATTTACTTGAAGGTTTAGGTCACCGTGGCTCACCTGCAAGGGATCGGTGTAGTTGTACATCACAGGGTTGCCTGCTGGGATGTCCACACAGGCCCGGATGGTCATGATGAAGTTGTCGTCTACGGACAGATGCACGTTGGTGAGACAGTCGTGAGCCATCAGCGCGGCGTCCACGTACACCCCTCGCAAACGCAGCCCCACGCCCCCTGCCCCTCGTACCTGTTCAAGATGAAAACTCTTCAAATACACAACATGGTTCCTAACTTCCCAGACAACTCAGTGAGAAGTAGAGTCATAGACCAATGAATCAGTAGTGAGAAAACTCTTACCTCAAAGCTATTGACGTCCAAGATTCCACAGATCTGTTGAACAAGTTCAACGTCTGCTTTTGATTTGGAAATCACACCGCAAACTTGCAATGGCTGAAACATAAGACAAATCATGCTCTGAGTTCCACGGTCAAGTAAACTAAGGTTTGGGTAGGATTTATTTTAACCATATATAGGCTCTGCACATGCGTAGGCTGAAAGGGGTTAGTCATTTCGTTTCAATCGTATTGGTCTACTGCTGGGAGTTCATCAACGACTACCCTTTCCTAAGAATCGCATATCTGAAACAAATACAGATGTAACTGCCCTCGACCAATTGGAGTTGACTAGTACCAGAGTGAAACCAAAGTGAAAAGCCTAACTTGGAGTTTGAAACTGTGTAGCTACAACGTTTCATGAGCAGACTGTTCTCGGAGTTTTATTTAATTTGTGTCAATACATAAATTTGTTTAATTTGATACAGCTGATCTAAAGTGATGTTCTCTATTAGATACTTATAGACCTACTAGGAGCAGACTTTAGGAAAGTCATTACCATGAAGTTTGACATTGGCAGCAATCTCCGCTAACCCATGCTACAACTAGTTGCATGCAATTTTCTGAGTTCCGTCTAAAGAATCTCTACAAGAATATACCGTATTTTGATATTTCGTATGACAAACTTAAATTGGCCTCTTGAGAACCATGTAATACAGGAGCAGAACCTAATATAACGTTTGCTAACATTTAATTACCAATATACAAATAAACATTGTGTTGGTATTTGAGAAACAATAACAAATTACTCGTATACCACTATTACAGAACAAAACATTACAAGCTACTACAATCAATTTAGAATTAGAATGTACGAGTATAACATGATTGGGATATATTAATTATAGATCATCAGACGTCTTATTGGTAAGTTAGTGGTCTATAAATTCTTGCAATTTATAAAATTCGTTAGTAACAGGATAATTTTGAAGTTCTTTCTTAAAAGTTATAAAATTTTGAAGACTTCGCTATTGGATGGTTCGGGAAATCCATCCAAGTTTGAACTATTTAATAAGTTTCTGGGTCTAGTTACGAGTTGCAAAATCAAAACCTAGATAAATGATCTGTATTAATCATTTAATGTTGCTGAGATGAGTCAACATAATTATCAAGTATTATAATTGGACAGGCACGGGCTAATATATGACTGTCCAATATATGACAGACTAATAAATGACTAATATTAAAATGTTTCATCATCCCCGCTTATAACTTGTTTGCAATCTTAAAATTAAAAATAGAGCGTCACCTAGTAGAGCATATTTTACCAACCGAGAAGGTTTGATGATATTTTTACGTTTTGTTTTCACGTGTTGAGAACACCTTAATTGGGTTTCAAGGTACTTCATGAACTTGAAAACTTCATTAAAATTCTGTATTTTATATCACCTCCACCAGGCAGAACGCCCAACGATAAACATCCATTTCCTAGAGTTACAACCCTCTTTACGTTACAATATTTTGTTTGAAATGTTATTAAGGACGTTTTCCATAGTTTTCTAGTAAAAAGAAGAACACAACGTTTCGGGATGTGGAATCTGTTCTGTTCTTCAGGTGAACCAGGACGGGGGTCAGATTGTGCTGGTAACTGTTATACAAGTTTCCTAATGTTTTGTGATATGTTTTAGGTTACTTTTAACCTGAAGACGGGATCAGATTCAACATCTCAAAATGTTGTGTTATTCTTTTTAACTATGTAAAACGTCCGTAATAATATTTCAACCTCGGGATTTCATTGGTATCCATTGTGGAACTTACCTCTACCACGTTGTCCTGGTGGAAGCGCCACACCCCAGTGTCTCTCCTGGCCTGTACGTGAGACTCCATGTCAAGTATCCTCCGGTACTGCTCGCTGTCCTCCCCCTGCAGTCTGGAGTGCAGCAGTACCTGCGAGGCAGTGGTAGATCAATGTAAAAAGGGTAACATTTGTCTCATTTAACGAGGTGAAGTTAGGACTACAAATTCCTCTTTACCACTGATTATTGTAATGTTGTGGGGAAGATGATTAATAATTGTTAGATTGAGGATGATCAACGTTATAGATGATGATAGAGTGATCAATGAGTTCCACTGTGTTACTCATGAGTGTAAAAAGTACCAGCTGAAATGAAGTCGAGAAATCAAGTACATATTTAAGATTAGAGGAAAGTTATCAGCTCAGGCCTATAGACTTCAAGTCATGGGCTCTTTTGAAGAATCCCCAAAACGTCCCAATAATAGGTGATTCCAGACATTTCATGACGCCATTTTAAAATAATTCACTTTCAAGTTGTAAACTTACAGCATTTCCTTCAGAGAAATTATACTCATGCCGTCAGCGTTGTTAAGACCCAGACCCGGGACTATGAAATGATCCTAACCCCCAGAACACGTTTTGAACATTTTTCAGAGCTTTGTACACATACCCGTATATGTATCACCTGTAAGGTCACATTTTTGTCCGACTTTTATACAGTTTGACACAAATTGTTTTTTGTAAATGTATATCCCAGTCAAGTTCGTTAACGAGTGTAAACGGACTGCGGGAAGTCAGTTTTTAAATATCTAAAAACAGTATATTTTATTTAATGTTGACGAAAGTTGAAATAACTATGTATCTTCTTGTTAACCATGAATATAATATCAATAATAAAAATCCATTTAATCGTTTCAAAATAGCGGCAGAAAATTGGTTTTCCTAAAACAATGAAATGAGTAGTCCAATTTTGATGAAATTTGAAATGCGATTTTCCTTTAGGATGTGCAGAAAACCTTTAGTAAATGACAAAGTAAATCAGAGACTGACCGCCCTGAACATAGCGAATTATAGAACAAAATTTCAAAGCAAAATTACGAGTGATATTGCAAGAATTGTCAATCATGTTTTGCGCTTATCTGCGTATCAGCCTGGTTTAATTGTTGTTTGATCGTGTTGAAACTTAAGGGACAAACTACCCCAAAACTTAAACTCTATACAACATGGTCACATATCATCGTCATCCCCTGACCTTGAGTGGCAGCACGAGGGGACTGCCGGCTGTGAGACAGCGCATGCGTTGCTCCGGGGAGAGGTTCGTGAAGAAGTCACACTCCAGGGACTCGTGAGAACACTTGGCACACAAGGGGGTGAACTTGCACCTTGAGCAGCGGGACACGGGAGGGTAGAGCAGGGTGAAACACTCCAGACATGTCGGCAGAGAGTCGATCTACGGACACAAATCTGATTAGTGCACAGGCATCTAATTTAAAGCTTTCCAGGAAAGGCTAAAGTTAACCAAAGTAAATCACTAAATCACTATTTGAGATGCCGACCACTCTCATGAGGGTATTTTAAGTCAAATATGTGGTGAGTGGCAGTAATGAGTTATGAGGTGCAGTCTTGTTACAAACTAAGGCCGACTCTTCCTTAGAATGGGTCATTAATTCATAGCCCAATGACCAATGGAAATACAAAGACCAAATATAAATAATCTTCTAAAGTATTATTTCTTAGAAGATTATATATATAATCATACTTCTTTGATTAAAGTTTTAGTGAACAAAAAAAGAACACGTTGTGATCTAAAGTCTGATTCAGTCTTCAAATAAAAAGTAACATAACACTAAATGTAAGAAAATGTTTTGAGAGTGACTGGTCACATTACGCTAATAACTTTAGACTAACTAATTTTTTCTGAGTTTAAACTATTATTGCGGACATTTTCCATCGTTAGAAGCAAAATGATCACGACTTTTCGGGATCTGCAATCTGATCTCGTCTTCAGGTGAAAAGTAATCTAAAACATAACACAGAACATTAGAAAACGAGCTAGCCCAAAGTAATCAGCATAAGCTGACCAGTCAAACACAACCAAACTACATGTAGCTGTTAAAGCCACAACAATAAATTAATTGTTTCTACTATTTTAGGACATTTTCACCTGATGAAGGGATTAGATTCCCTATCACGAAACGTCATATTCTTTTTGTTCACCAAAAACTAATGAAAACTTCCACAATTTATATTTAACCTCAGAAGCTCACACCGACTTCATTTTACGAACTCAAGTGTCTAGAACTCTAAATTGTCGTTTTTACTCTCCCCCTTTTTATGATTCTCTAGGTGAATGTTACAAATTAATCCAGTAGAATTCGTAATGTATTTGCCATCTGTCTAATAGGTAAACATTATCCCTCTTTCTTTTAGAGATTAATGTGAATTTATAATTTTGCATTTAATCAGAATGGTAGTGTTCGAACTGTGCCATTAAGTTGCCTTTAATGCGTATATGTGTATGCAGCTTTGTTTAAGTAGAAGTCCTAACTACGCCACCAATGAAGAGCTTTTGCATTTTATTTCATTATCTAAACTTGAAGACGCTATACATAGTTTAGAAAGGTCTGCCTCACTTACCCGGGGTCCTACAGTGACGGGAGCTTCGCGAAGGATGATCTCCCCTTGCTTGACATCCCTGGACGTCACTAGGTACCTGCAACACCAAGGAACATCAGGAAAGTTGAGGAGTGTCATTTTCCGTGGTTTGTACATTCCTCCTATAGCCGGTCTAACTTTGCATTTATGATCTGTTTGACATGAAAACGTCACTCTCCACCCATCTTCTCTTCGATGTTTACAAAAATACTATCTCTTTGACGTGATAACCTTTTGGAAGATTTAACTCTTTTTTTGCAGCTATTATCAAGCCGATTAAAACTATTTTCAGATTAAAACCTTCGGACGGTTAACTTAACTAGCCAAACAAAAGTCAATGGTACTTTTTACGACGGCCACTCCCCGTGGTTTGTAAGTCACATTAAGCCGTTGGTCCATTCCATTGGCTGTTGGGCTATTAATTAATGACCTAATCTGGGGAACATTCGGCCCTAGTTTGTAGCAAAACATCACCTCATCGTCCATCAAAACACTCAACACACTCACCCTTCATCACACATTCACCTTATAATACCCTCTAGGAGTGGTTGGTGTCTCAAATCAAAGTATCAAACAAATCGGGGAACCTTCTTCGTAAGGTGACTCTTTGGCCGGTTTGTGGAATCTGCTTGAATCAGGTTGACGGTTTGGCTTTTTGCCCCTGAGGGGCTTTTGTTTATAATAATAAGCTCGTAGAAACAGGCTGTTCTTTTCTGTCAATGTAGTCTTGTATTGGTGCTTGGTAAAGCTTTAAAGGGCTAAGTTGTTCGCTTCACAAGCGGGGACGCTTTGTTTATGCTAATTAAGGGTCCACCTCAGCTGCTCGGGAGAGCGTCGTTGCAGGGGGTTGCGGGAAATAAAATGGAAACTTTATAGTACATTATCTAGGTTTGCCTCTAGTTAATTTTTCAAAATGTTTTTGGTTTTATGCTATTGTTGAGCAAATGAAATGAGTAGTGGACTGTAAATACTGGATTTGTGAATAGAAAAACCATCTGTTTGACTTTTTAGCGGTTTTAAGTAAAAATAAAGCCTTGAGTTTAATGCAACAACTAATGTAAACAGAACATTCCTTGACAACGGATAAACAGTCCATAGCAACCAAATTGTTTAAATAAACACATGTGTTTTACAATAAAGTAAACATTTCCAACTGTAAAAATGAAATTAAATTGTTGCTCTAACAGCTATAAATTAACGGTTAAAGTTAGAAAATATAGAATGTTTTAAGACTATGTAAGAAGCTAAAAATAGGTTTGTCAAAAATCTAATCACAGGCAACACAGTAACTCTTTCTCTTTCCATAAAAATTAACAGATCCTAATTAAACCTTCATATAAGAGCGCTATCTACTTTCTACGAAACCCTTGCAAGCGGAGGGTTTGACAGTTAGGCCGCATCAGTTGAAAGAAAGCCCGTTGTTTAGCCAGTTGTTACGTGCGCGGTGTCATGTGTTTCGTGGGTGGACGAATTCAGCCTTTCTCTGCGATGACAACTGAGGCGGACCCTTAAGAGTCGCTTACACTATTAATCCCAGCTCATAATATTTTTCACGATACTTACGTTTACATCATGTTTTAGCTGTAATCTTTATGTCTTTAAAGTTATTCGTTCCGCTGTGGTTACTTTATAATAAGTATACTTTGCACTCACGGTCTCGCTTCGGCCTTTAGTCTCGCAAATTATTAAAACAGTAACATTTTATAGAACCCTTTTATTTTTTAACTAGGCTTAAAATATTTTATGGACTTTATCTTACACATTTTTATTACTCTGGTGAATTTATTGTTTCTATTGCGTTGTGAAACCATCATCCACACCACAAAACACCAAAGAAATACACGATTTTGCACGCCATTTTGAACGATTTGTTACTGTGTTAAAATAATAATAAAAATAAAGTCTCTATGCTTTAAAGCTTACAAAATGCTAGAAATTACGTTTTTTAGTTCGGTAAATATGAATAATATCGTATTAACCAACAATATTTCCTAATGACGGTTAAATTTAACTCTCACTTCGTTCCTTCAAAGCTTTAATCAAAAGTATAGTTTGGAGCCTATGACTTTATAAATGAAAACACAACAAACCCCTTATTCTTGAGCATTAGTGTCTGTCATAAAGTGTCTCTCAACGTGGCTCACAGTCACCCCGGAGAGACTAAATTCGTCCGTCCAAGGAACACACGACACCGCGCACGTAGCAACTGGGTAAACAACGGGTCTTCTTTCAACTGATGCGGTTTAAATATCTAACCGAGCGCTTTTAAGGGGGTATGTGGATACATTTTCATCTTTAAAAATATATGGTTTTAAATTAATAGACATGATACATTTGGAAACTAGAGGAGAGCTCCGTCACGTGTATAGAGCTCGATTTCTTATAAGTAGTTTTAGAGATTTTCAACTCTATTTTGTATAAAAGAATAAATTTAAAAATCAAATAAAACAAAATTGAAATTTTAATTTATGAGGCTTTTTGATCAGCAATGCTGTCATCTTCAGATAACCTCAAAAAATCAATATCGTAAGGCCTTATAAATTAAAAGTTTAATATGGTTTTCGTTGATTTTTAAAATGTATTCTTTTACCATTCCAATATTATAGCTCATCCTTCAAGATTCTATTTTGCACAATTTCGACATAAACGCGTGTAGGTAAGCTTCTTAGTTTTAAAACAGGGTTGACGTATTTTGTACTAGCAGCCCCATGCATTGAGCTTCGCCACGCAGCTGAGTCGGACCCTGAAGGGCTGTCAAACCCTCCGCTTGCAAGGGATTCCTAGAAAGTACATAGCGATCTTATATAAAGGTTAAATTCGGATATGTTAATTTTATGGAAAGAAAAGAGTTTATCCGTGTTTGCCTGTGATTAGATTTTTGATATACCTATTTTTAGCTTTCTACATAACGTCTTAAAACATTCTATATTTTCTAACTTTAACCGTTAATAGCATAAAAACTAAAAGACATTTTGAAAAATTATCCACAGGCAAACCTAGGTAATATAATATGTTTATCTTTCATTTAAGAGGTGTTTCGTCAAAATGGCATTAATAATAAAGTCTCCATTTTAGTTCTTGCAAACCTCTGCAACGACCCGAGCAGCTGAGGCTGACCCTTAATTGCTAATTGGTCACATCTGACTTGTCTGATTACCTTTTTAATAAACAGTTTTAACTTTCTTGAACATAACTTTTTTATAAACTCAGAGTTAAAACACGCTGTACACTCACCCACCTGCCATATTTACTATTAGTCTCCACTACGTAAGGTCTGCAGCTACTCTTATGACTAGATACATCCTCCTTCCTGTGTTCCTCAGAACAGTACAACTGCTTGCCACAACTGCCACAGTTCACCACAGCTGTCTTATCACACTTTAGGCAGTTTCCAGACATGATAACACAGAGTAGCGGACACAAGGACACAACCAACTGTGCTCTACGACAGACTGGCTTAATTATAGCACCTGCTATTTAAGTCTGGTCAGCGCTCCGGCCTGAATCATTCCACCTACTGTCGCATTTTTTGTTTTAGTCAGTTGTATTCTAGTGTTGCTGTGAGTGTAAATCGAAGGGGTCTAAATTTAAACCCGCATTTTTGTTTTGTTTGTGCGTTGAGTGTTGATGAGCCGATTTGTATTTGTTGGAGAGTTGGCTAATAAACACGTGTTTCGTTAGTATACCCTGAATACTCAACTTTGACAATTGAAAGAGTATAAACAAATGTAAATTAATACGGAGCAATTTAAAATTGTTGTTTAGATGATACTTCCACAAATAAGAATGGTAGTTGTAGCAAAAGGTACATAATTGTATTCAACAAGACAAAGCACGTACAAAGCTCGTTTTGGATTGTTTCCAACAAAATGAAAATTTGATAAATATTTTATTTCTCACGCTCGGGTTTAATATAGCCAAGTCGTATTTGGAATCAATAACGGCTGGCCAAAATGGTTCTGTCCCTTAGAAAATAATGTCAGATTAAACTTCATTAACAAAATGCGCATTTTCTTGAGCTTGCCACTGTAACTACTGCATCCTGCAGTTTGCACAAGTTTAGTTTCTAGGTAAATCTTGGAAAAAAATCTTCTAACACCATCGATGTAATATGCTAATTACTCCCTTAATCATTGATCATTTGTTCTGAAAATTTACGAATGTTAATTTAAGTAGACCTGTGTATGGTTAAAAGTAATTCTTTTTCCTACTTCAGTGAAGGTCACTGCAGTAGTTCAAAATTTAGCTCTCTGAGAAACCTTACGAACAAGGAGAAAAAATTAATATAATTCGATTGAGAAAAAACTTCTTACAAAAGATCACACCAATGAAACAGGACAACAAATAGGGCAGAATTGTCTTATTTCTTAACTTTTGTTCAAAATAGTGTTTTGAATCTGACTGACTATAATAAAAAAAAGAATAGTAGGTGCAATTTACACAGTACTTAACTCCACACAGATTAAAGTATCAGCATTAACACTTAGTGCCTAACAGCTGTTCATTGACTGGTCTGCTATTTAGTTGCTCGTCTATGTGTCTTGGCACTGTGTAGCTCATTGAGTTCGTTGCCAACTCGTTATATTAATTAGCCCTTCTGTATTGTTTCTCGAGCTGAGCTCTTCTCGAGTATTGTTTCCGCACAGTAGTTTAGCTAATTTGGTTTTGTTTATAGCAATAACTAAATTGGAGCGATTTAGAGCTTTTAAAATGTTGTAATTTATTAATCGTGGTTTGTATGATTAACGAATTTCCTGTGGACAAATAAGGTACTCATGCCGTCTGCATGGTAAGATCCGGGCCCGGGACCATAAATGTGCACCAGTCCTGACCAACAGAACACGTTTCGACCTTTTTTGTCAAAACTTTATATACGGAAGTCACACAGTAAGAAGAAACAATTATTGAAATCATGTGACTTCTGTAATTATTTATTTATTTTGAAAAGGGTTTTCAATATTGTGTTAGGCTATGAATATGATACGCAAGTGTCGAAATATAAACCTGTTTCGTAGACCTGATGGTTTTTAATTTATTGTAAATCAAATATACAAGCCGTTTGGCAAATATCATCTTGAAGAAAGAAACCTTATGGGTAAATACGTGTTTTAAAATGGCGGCCAAAAAGTTATTTTGCACTTTAACAGTGGAATAGTAGTCCGATTTCACTGATATTTGAAATGTGTTTTCCTTTCATGATATTTAGTATAACTTCCAGTAAAAAAGTTCTAAAACGGTTTGAAATTTACACCGGAAGGGCTCTTTTGCCGCCTACTGTCACAGTCACTTCCACGACCTTCACCCAAACAAGTAATCAATTACAACTCAGAAAACTAGAGGTCGTAATTCTAAAATTTGTTAAATTTATGATTGAACCTCTCAAAGTTTGTAACAACTCTTACTACACTTTCATCGACACCTCCAAACAACGCCAGCGAACAAGCCTGCGGTCTGCACATCTGATCGATGACGTAGCAGCTACAGCTGACTCACCGGCTCACAGCTGATAACAGAGATAACAGAGTCAGTACACTCGCCTCACCTTGACATGGTTATACCACGTGATTCCGTGCCCGACCAACACTTCAAACCCGTAAGTCATGGTTTATTCCTGTACGTGTAAGCATGGAGAATTTACCTTGTAGAATGACAACTGAATGATGACTGGAGACAATGATTATTTTTTCGTTGCTAAGCGTTTGTCATTTGTTCGTGCGTCACTTGTTGATTTTTGACAGCTGGTCGTTATAACAGACTATGGTTTCTGTTTACTAAATCGCCAAAATCTGGGGTTGGTGCTGACAGAATGCGGACAAAACTCATTGAACAAGGTCGTCTGTTGAGTTGGGTTTCTATGAAGTATATTCTCAATAGTGTAAACCTCAATGTGGTTTATTTAATTCGAACATCTTTGCCGCTTAATCTTTCTTACAGAGTAAAATCCTATAAGGTTTTATCAGTCTTCAAAATGTTGGTGTACCCCCTATTTTTATACAATCTTATATATGAACTGTACGATAGTTGACATATTTTTCGCGTACCACCTGAAACGATGTTACGTACCAACGGTTGGGAACCTTTGCTCTATTGAGCTAGGTATTAGGATGAGTGAATAGTTCAAAATGTACGTTGGCTATATAGTATGAATAGTATTAGTGCATTAACTTAACCTTAGGCTAAAGGATTCAGATACGAAAAAAATAATTTGGACCAAAGTTGTAGAGAACCATAATTAAATTATTCTCTGTTTTATGCAGTCCGGTAAATGTTCCATTTACTAAAATATGAATCAAAAACGTATTGAGCGTATTGCGAACTTTCTCAGGGAGTCCTAGTGAAAGTTGAATTTTGGAAGTTGTTCGGTTGTTTTAAAAGTAAGAGGTGTATAGGTTTACTTACATACCAAATTTCCGTATTGTAGCCAATCCGGTATGAGGTTAAATCCAATCAACTAGAATTATTTTCCTATTCAATTTAAATGCAAGTGTGTATTTCCTTTTTATTGAAATCTATACATTAAAATTCACTCAATATTCGATAATAGTCTTCGTATGTACCTATTATACAGGGTGTCACAAAAAATGTGTAGCGCTATGCAGAACCGGATTCTACATACCAAAGTAAGTTGAAAATGTTTTGTAACATTTTATTATTTTGTTTTAGTTTAGCCGTAATCCACCGTTTTGTAAACTTTTGAAAATAATCTATAATTCAAAACCCTTTGAGATATTTTTGTTAAACTTGGTATAAACCTTAATTGTTTTCCTAATAACATTTTCCGAAAATATTTTTATCTAACTTATCAAATTTTAAAATGGCAGCCATTTAAATATTTTAAAGTCAAATGGAATCAAATATTATTAGTAAAACAATTAAGGTTTATACCAAGTTTCACAAAAATATCTCAAAGGGTTTTCAAACTATTATTAAATAAATACAAAATGGTGGATTGCGGCTAAACCAAGCCGAAAAAAAAAATGTTACTATTCATTTTCGACTTACTTTTGTATGTAGAATTCGGTTCTGCATAGCGCGCTACACACTTTTGTGACACTCTGTATATTAGTATATTTCTATCAACATTGTACACTACTATCTCTCCAGTTTCATTAACTCATCTAATAAATACCACGACCTTTAATTATCCTCAGAACTCCACTTTACGATCCACCGCGAGCATGTAATGTCACAGAGGCAGTAAACATGCAGTGATAAACCCAAGAGTCGAGCAACAAATCGTCAAGTGTCTCTTCCCGAGTCTGCGCCGCAGGATCGATCCCAGCTGGCTCAGGCAGGTTCACAGGTGGACACTTTAAAGTGACTCTAGAGTGGTTTCGTGCGTGCTAGCAGCCAGGGGACACCATGGGAGTCGCCACTGGGGCGCTATAACGGTTTGTCGTGTTATCTGTGCTCTTCTCTCTCTGTGTATCATACATAACCTCTATCATGCTTGTCGAAGTGCCTACTTCGTCTTCCATCAGTGTAAGTCCCCTTGGGTTAGTGCATGGAACACGTGTGTTTATGGTTTAGTGAACGTGTGTGCGCCCCTATGCGTCTAAGATGACCCAGTTAACCCACATATGCATGACCTGACTCAGTGTGCAAAATCGATACCGTCCCGCCCACCCCGAGTCCGACATTCTCGTAACTCATGCTTGTTGTGTTTCCAACTTGTAGCTTTCTCTTTGTGGACACAACGTCAAATGAGTTCATAAAAATATCATATCTATCATTAATACCTTCATTTACTCTATTCTAGGCCTTGAGCATTCTCTAATTTATTGTAACCTTCATTTAAAGTTCGCTTGTCTGTGAATGGCCTACTGACCTTTCACCTTACTGATGTAATTTTGTATCGTAGAATATTTGTGCAAAATTGGCCTACATGTGATGTAAAATAACACACATGATGTAAAATAAGAATAAAAAACACATACAATAAAAACGCAAAACCTTTGAAAGAGTAGCATACGCCTAAATGACCTGATTATTGCATTGTTAATCAGTTACATACCAAATATATTTAGTCTATTAATCAACTAATGATAGGAATGTACATCTAGGTTCAAACATTAATAAACAACAAAATATAAAAAAAAACAAAAGTGTGTACTATTAAAAATACTAAGGTTTTGTTGGTACTAAGGTACTGTTGAAAATTTAATGAATTATAACTACCAAGTTCTTTGCAACTTGAAGCTTGCTGTACCTTCCTACTAAATCTTGAGCTACTAAAAGCAAAAATTATGGATTTTCTTAGAACTCATTTCTGTGCGGAGCGTTGAGTGAAATAGTTCTGTATAGTACCGCTAGGTTGTAGTCGCATCTAAAGTTTGAGCATATGGTTTACTTACATTGCTACATTAGTATATTGGTACATTTGTAGTACCACCACTACCTTCATACATTGGTACGTCGTATGAGAGGTGTCGAAAGTGGTTTCAGTGGTTTCTAATACCTGGTTTGAGTGGTTTTCGCGATGACATTTTTGTAATATTTTTAAACATTGAAATCCAAAGACCGAGCCAGATTACAACCATATAATATGTAATAACCATGTAATGGTAAATACATTCTTTTACAAGTATACCCCATTTTTGACCCTCTATGAGTCGTCAGTGTCTCAATTCAAGTATAGTAAAACTATTTGCCCATATATTGGTATCTATGTAAAAACAAAACTGTATATGAAAGTTGCCAATATACTCTTCCGGTAGAAGATTGTTGAAATTAAATTTTGTGGTCTTATTAATTATAACGCCAGGTTCTTAATAAACTACAACCAGGAGTAAAATTTAAAAGAAATATTTGAGGAGTTAATTTCTAAACAATTCAAGTAGACTAAAGTTGTCTGTGGATGTTAAACATAATTACTTCAATACAATACAGGGCACACTTTGTGACTTTACCAATTAGTTTTGGTTCACCTTATTCTCTGTTGATTTATCGTAGTAACAAATCAATTTTCAGTCAGAAATACCGTCAAGTATGTGTCTTCTATTTACCGGCTTAGCTAGTAAAAAAAGAAATGAACTATTGAGGAAAAATTGTATCACAAAAAAAGTAAACAAAGGGGTCAACAAAGGCTCTTCTGGTGTTATTTTTTACCTGTTATAAGAAATCCGCTGGGATTCACGGTAGCGCTTGTATCTACGAGTCGGCTAAGTTTTATCAACTAATTAGAAAAAACGTAATGTCCTAAAGTAGATAGTAAAATAAAAAAACAAAGTTATTAAAAGACTTTTAACGATGAACAGTTTAATAAGGCATATGCAGTAGTAATTATTTTATTGCTCACTTTACTATTTCGAAAATATAAATATTACAACGGTATATTTATACAAACAGTTTTTTTACAACGGTTATTGTGTTGTAGTCCAACTTAAGTTGACATTATTTGGTAAAAAACAAAATGGTAGCCAACAATATCTAAACGTGCTCATCTTCACTCAACAAGCAAATTCCAAAACTGTACCGAAAGTGACTAACAGCCTGTAGCCACTTTGGTGACTGAAGATGTGCAAAGATTGTTGACATGAGTGTCTAAGGGGTAAACAAGTTTACAAGGGTAGAGGCGTCGATTGATGCAACCCTCTCGACTGAAGTGTCAACCTCGTCTTGTAGTGCTCTGACCCACTACATGAATACACGAGCTCTTTCAAAACAAACACTACAAGAAAACAATGTAGAGTCATCGGTTATGTTATGGTACTAAGTTATATGGTCACGAAAATTGTTAACTATAGCTCTCTCTCTCATCGGGGCTGGTCATAGCTCAGTGGTACAAGTGTGTGCTTCGCACCAAATCAGCCTCGGGTTCGATTCCCGGGCGCAGTGATAACTTTTCACGATGGCCACTCCCCGTGGTTCGGAAGTCACGTTAAGCCGTTGGTCCATTCCATTGGTCGTTGGGCTATTAATTAATGACCCAAACTGGGGAACAGTCGGCCCGAGATTGTAACCAGACTACACCTCATCATCCATCAAAAACACTCAACACACTCACCCTTCATCCCATATTCACCTTAAAATACTCTCTAGAAGTGGTCGGTGTCTCAAATCAAAGTATTGAAGAGGCTCGAAAGGATACTATGAACCTATTGCATAGAGTTATTACTAAAAACTGAACAAACCGAGGTGTCACAACGTATTGTTTCTGCCGGGGTAATGATCAAAAATTTAGTGCAATTCGTTTGGAAACCGTTACAATTCAGAGGATAGTATAAGTGTGAAAAACGTTAATTAAAAGTCAATATATTTTTCAGGGCGGGTTAAAGGCTACTATACATCAACATTTTTAGCACCCGTTTAACGAGAAACTGACGTGTTGAGTTGGCTGTTGTGCCAATAGGCCTACTATAAATACTTCTAGGACTATAAATAACTGAGGATTCAGCATTCAAGTGCCCTTTTTGTATGCATAGCTCGGTTCTGAACAAATAAATATGACGAATTGTTCAATGATACTTTAATACTTTGATTTAAGTCCCCAAACAATCCCAGAGGGTATTTTAATGTGAGGATGGATGGTTTAAACTAGACTTTAATATCCCAACGACCAATGAAATGGACTAACGGCTTAACCCGTTCGCTTCTAGCGGCACGGTCATAACATTGAATCATATACAAATTTTCACGATAAAACATGTCCGTAGCAGTGAATGTGTTAGTGACTTCCAAACCATGGGAAGTGGTCATCGTGAAAACGGGTTTACTACAGTGCCGGGAGTCGAACCCGGGCCGATTTGGTGCGAAGCACGCACTCTACCACTGAGCTATGCTACCCCCAATGCCTGGCGATTCACGTCTTCCGACTCTAATTAATCTACGAAACACGTCAAGTCGTTAATTTTGGGACTTAACGCCAAAAGGGTTAATACTGTACAATTTGTTCAGGTAAACAGAGACTAGAATAAAAACTCAACAAATGGATGCCTTTTATCAAAGTATTTACTCTTAGTTTAATTTTCTCTCGTCTCCTAGCAACTAGCACACTTACACATTGTTTGTCACACAGGTGATGGCCACAGATGACAGCATGAGCGACGATGTGTTTGAGTCTGACGACACACTACGCACCCCTGTAGCGGGACCTAGTCTGCATCCCTCCCCCACTGGCTACAGAGGATACAAACCCCCCGCAGAGCTGTTCAAGGACCCTGCTGAACTTGACCATGAGATAGCTCATAAGGTAAGGGACCTGTGTCTTTATGCGCCAACAAAGAAAGTCCTAATTCATATTGCGTAGCTTCCTCTTTGCGTAGGAATTCAGTTAGAAGAAGTTTTTAAACTGCTCAAGGAGAACAGGAAAGCTTATTACGATTTTCGAAAAACAAAGGTTCAATTTTTTAAATTTAGGGCTGTGCGTATCGTTTTAAAGTCTCCTAGTTTTTAAAAGTGACAAAACATAATTAGCGGTTCCTAAGAGACGGCCAAACAAACTAAAAAATTGATATTAATGGACTCAAAGAAAATATTTGAATTACAAGAAACTATTTGTTCCGTACTGTGTATACAGGATGATTCTAAAAGTATGGTGCCAAACTTCAAGGTAGGTAGGCCTACTTTATACTAAAACAATGAAAGGGTTATTATAATCATGGGTCTTAAAAGGGTTAGTCTACCCGCTAGCCTAACCTCCATTTGGGTAGTTTTCATTAATTATTAATTACCTTTTACACCACGTCTTATGAGATTTAATAATGTATTAGAAATTTGTATATAAGTATCCATAAAAATTAGCACGATGATTTAACTTACCATTTCAATGTGTTTGCTATTTTTAGGATATTTTAAGAGCTTGTTTGCGGTTATACCTTAATTATTAGATAAACGAAAAACGGTGACTTGAGTTATAAATATTATAAGGGTTTATATGACTGTTATTGTGTCTTTTCTATGAAATGTCAACGAAGTCTTTCGTTGAGTAAACTATAAATTCACTTTCAGACCATACCACATTCTTGTTGAGAGTGTGTAATTGAATCCAACTCGAACCGACAATAAAACTCTTAATCACGTTCAAAAGTCATTAGTAAAAGCCCCCACGTTAAAACTACACAAATAGCCATCAATTAATGGAATATATGAAGCATAAAATTAAAAGCAGAGCAGATTCTGTGAAATAATTCCAAAAATAGTTTACCGAGAACAACCCTGTTGCAGGCGGTGGGTTGAAAGCTAAAAGGGCAGTTATTGAATGACCGCATGCAAATTGACATACCTGGCCTCCGCAAATAGAGTTCTGCGTAGGCTTCAGCCTAAACTCGACGTGTAAGCTTTGAGCTTTGAGTGCCCACCACCCGCTCTTTGTCGGCTGTGCACTTTGATTTATGCTTTTAGCATTAGAGGTTGCAAGTACTCTAACGATTCTCAACACAAAAACAACACAATAAATATTTAAGGTTTTAAACCAAGTTTATGTAAGATGGTTCTAAAATGTAATGCCAAATTTTACAAGTAAACTGTTTATTCTAAAACTATTAAAGTAATACTAGCCTTCGGCCAGCTGGGGGCCTCGCCCCCACTTCGGCCTGTGGCCTCAATTCCGTTCGCTTCGCTCACGGTTCTGCTTCGGCCTCTCGGTTTGGGTATTCACTTTGCTAATGACTATACTTTTTCAGTTAGGGTATTTCCTACAGAATTGAAACTTATACACTGTTATTATTTGTTGATGGTTACATTTACAGCAGCTGGGAATTTTCAATACTTTACCCATATTTTATATCTCAAGCAAATTTAAATTCTTAACAGTGCCAAAAATCGTTTGTCCACGCATAAAGTTCTCCTCTTAGATGTAACTAAATACGTCGAATAATATCTCTAATGAAAGAGCATAATTCACTAATTCTCTTATACCAAAACAACAATTTATCTCAATTAGAACCTGAGATATGACAGGACAACGCTAAAAAATCATGGGAAAAAGCCTTTTGAGTATAACTTGATAAGGGCAAAAGTTAAGCGATTTTTTATTTTTGATGATGAATCTATGCATAAGTACCTTTCATTAAAAAATGAAGAAAATCGGCCTGATAGAACGGTCGTACTGACTGCCATTAGATTTTCATCAATTCTTTTAGTATATAGATTGTAAACATGGGTCCTGATTCCGCAAAATGGAAACTCAGGCTGAGAACACAACTTCACCAGAAATACTGTACATTTTTTTTGCCAAGACTTCCACTGTAACTTTATTGGTTCTAAACAGGTTTTCACGAATTTGGTGTCGAAGGATGGTCGAAATATTGGTAATAAAACTTGCTGCGAAATATAATTATCTGCACCTTTTACACCAAAACCCCTCAAAACACCATAAAATAACCACCATTTCAAAATAATAAGTTAGATCTTGCTAACAATTTTTTCATTAGATAGTCTTACTTATATACAAACGTATAACCTCTCCCTTTGAATTTATCTTGTGGATCTGCTCTAAAAGGGATGAATATATATTTTAATCAATCTATTTTGTTTTGTTTCGCAGACGATACTACTGGGCGACAGTGGAGTGGGCAAGACGTCTCTGCTAGTACAGTTCGACACTGGCAAGTTTCAGACTGGCACGTTCTCAGCTACTGTCGGCATCGGCTTCACGGTAAGTGCTCTCCATCCCTCAACCCTTCCTGGCAGAGGGTAAGTATACACTTACAATATACTGTACCTACTCAACTGAACACAGACGTCAATCAGGTATGTAGGAGTTATTTTTGCAAGTAGTTAAACGACGTAGCAGTGATTTAAAATGATTTTTGAACTTAACGTGGTGCGATCGTCCGTCACGCCAAATTATTCCACTAGGTCTGCGCCACCTGTACTCAGACTCTCTACAGTGTCTGTCGCTTGAAGTGCTCGCCTCTGCGCGTATACCGTATAGGCTCAATCAGCCGCGTTTTCAAACCGCACTCCACTATAATTATATAGAGCGCAACGATTTAACAAACTCTGCAGTAAGCCTAGTTAAGAGTGCACAGTTGCTGTCGGTCATTTTCTTTTTGTCCCGTAAGAACAATCTAAAAACGAGCATTTTCTTGAGACACCTCACGAGTACAATATTTATCGGAATAATTGAAATAAGTTTGTTTGAAATAAGTTAGTTTGGAAAAGGGTGACAATGAACTGCAGTGACTTTGCTGACCACTTTTTGGAACACATCATAGTTTAATAGATAAGGCGAAACATGAACTTCATAAACTTGTCAATTTTTATTTATGCCACTACCAAATGAACAACAAAATGTACACGACTCAGCGGAGTCACCAAAACATTTATTAAACTTTAAACCAAAGTTTATTCCATACAAATCTGACCAAAACTGTAGGCGTGAAGTGTCCCAAGAAAATGCATGTTTTTACATTGTTCTTATGGGACGAAATTCAATGTCACTGCCACTACTGTGCACTTTTCAAACAGTTCATCAACGAGTAAAAGTGAAACTTTAGAGAATTAACCAAACATGTTAAAAAGTACTGCAGGCCCTTCTTCATAAAGAAGGTATTCAAGCTCGTATGACCATTCAACCTTTAAATGTTAAACCAACAGCCGTGAAAGTTGGAACTAATTATCGGTTTTATGACAAGATGAAGTCTTAGAAGTTCCCCGGCAAAGGCAAACTTATCAACACTTTATTTGCTTCACCAACCAAGATATTTCCTGGGCTGGTCGCACCGCATGAAGAAACTCTGAAAGGAAGTTAAACGCGTCTGTTTTTAAGTTGTGTTTAGTACTCGTGAGTAGTTATGTGAACAGTATACCTCGCTAAATTAAATTCATGTAATTTATTGCATTTTTGATACCGTATAGACAGTGTGAGAGTGCCTTAAGACAGCGTCAAGTTGATTATGGTTGAAAGGATGGGTATAGGTGTTGGTAGCAGGAAAGATACGTGACGAGAGTAACTGGTTGGCTTGAGAAGGCTACGTTCGAGTGTGGTTGGTTTAAATTTAAACTTCTTAAGAAAATTTTTCCTGAAACTAAGTGAATGTTTTGAGCGTATTTTTAAACGGAACAAAATCTGAAAAACGCGAATGGCCACAAACCCGTGAGTCGGCACCGTGAGCAAAGCGAATTGCTACTCATCAACACATTCAAATCATAGCTACATTTATGAATACTTGATCCTTGTCAGTACTACAGGAAAAGTGTACTTTTATTACTTTGAGGTTTAGCAGTGAGGTTAATTTCACTTTAGTTGAGGAACGCCAGATGTTTCCTAGAAGTGAGCGAAGCTTGAAAGAACATCACCTGAGCAAGAAACTCTCAGCTGAGTTTACTTAACCACATTGTTTGGCGTTGTGGTCTGTCTTATACGTCATTAAAACTTTGCTGTTTTAGAAACATGTTTGAGTTTGTCAGATATCTCAGCCGGCGGTGAATATAAAATGTCTTTTTAAAGATTAAAAGAATATTAGAGAACCAATATCATTATTCACAATTTGAGATGCCGACCACTCTCATGAGGGTATTTTAAGGCAAATATGTGGTGAAGGATGAGTGTGATGAGTGATAGTAATGAGTTATGAGGTGTAGTCTTGTTACAAACTAAGGCCGACTGTTTCTTAGAATGGGTCATTAATTAATAGTTCAATGACCAATGGAAATACAAGGACCAACGGCTTAATGTGACTTCCGAACCACACAGGTCTGATATGTCTAAACGATGTTGGGAGTTGATGTGGGTATCATCAGATGATCACTGAGACTATCTGAGCCGCTTTAGACCTACGTATATCAATAACTGCTTTGGGACCAACTTGAAGAAGAATTTTATCATTGAACATGCATCATGTCGGTGTTAGTATAATTATGAATATCGTGTTTAAAACTAAACGTTTCGAAAGGTATTGGAACTCCTCTCGTTACCAAGTGGTTGGTGCCGTAACGAAGCCTCAGTGAGTAGTTTTCAATTCCTAGGTTTTAATTATTATTTTATAGGGTGATTTGTTTCTGTAGCACACCGGGTCAAAACATCATAATAATTAGTTTGAGATATTTCGGTCTTGCAGTGGAGTACCATCTACAGTCACTGATTGGATTAAACTGAGCTATTTGCTGTCTGCAATCCAATTGGTGGCAGGGCTGCCAACCGTCCATTGGAGCAGGGATGAGAAAATTTGGAGCCAATGAGAACATCGACTGTCGGCATTCCTGCTCCAATGGACGGTTGGTAGCCCTGCCACCAATTGGATAGCAGGCAGCAAATAGCTCAGTTTGAGCCAATCAGTGACTGTAAATAGTATTCCACTGCAAGCCCGAAATATCTCAAACTAGTTATTATGATGTTTCGACCCGGTGTGTACCAAAAGAACTAGATTATAATGTATTGTAGTTGGTTTATATTATGTAGGTTAAGTTTCATTTTTTAACGGGAGAAGTTTCCATACCTCTCCAAACGTTGTGTAATTTTTTTAATACAATATCCGGTAAAAGGTTCAAAGATTTCCATGTTAACAATTCTATTAACTGTTAGATGCAACGTCTAATATTTTGATCATTTAGTTCACAGAAAGGTCTACTTATTGCATAAACAAAAAGGTTTACTTCAAAGTTTTCTTTTTTCCTTTTTGTTTTTGCAACGTCTAATATATTAAGTTCGAAAATGAAACTTTTTTTATGTTCCTCTATTTATCGAATCTTTATTGGGTTTATGTCTATAATAGAAACAAGACTTTCACATCGGTTGACTTTTTATAACGTGTATATTCAATGGTGACTAACAAAAGACATGTGTGAATTTTAAACTACAAAAACAAAGTGTACTATAATAAATTCTAACATTTATACACATTTATAACAAATGGTACTAAATGTTACAAATCTGCATGTTGCTAAATATGTGTACCAGCAGTGTTTTAATCCACCCAGAATAACACACGTGCAACAATAACATTGTTAGAGAATGGAATGCAACAAAATCTGTCTAGAAATAACAGTGTTGTGTTACACGCGTTCGTAACTGCACGTGCAGGATTCCTCGTTGCTTCATTTGTTCCATTTTCAATCTGTTTCAATGAAGAGTTCACCACCAACTCCGTATTCATGTTTGCATAAATGATTACTCACTGTTTCAATGTGACATTGTTCATCTATCAATTCATACTTCAGTAAAGTCTTGTAGTATTTTCCTGGTCCGATAGTTGTGCATTGAAATTTACCTTCTTCTCTAGATTTGTCAAGGGATAAACTAATTTAACAAACAAATTCTTTGGAATCGTGCATGGGTTTGTTTTTTGTCATAATGATCAAACTCTTAATTTTAAATATGTACTTTTGTTTTTTTGAAACAATTAAAACTTATTTTATTTGATTATCCATGGTAACAAAACAACCAAGTACATGACATGTACTTCAACAGCACCATTGTCTCCGTGGAAATTGTTTCTTGAAGACAAAATCTTTGAAGCCTTTTTGGTTTAAGATCCCGCATCAATATTTCTACCTTCATTTATTATTTGAAAAAGATATGTGTTATATAAAGGTTTAAACTAACTTAGATCAAAAAACAAAGGCTGATCATTCAAACCCAGTCTAGGATATATTTAAAAACACGCGTTTTATGGCCGCTGTGGCGCAATCTATCGTAATTTGCAACAATGCAAACAAATTTGTAAACTAGTAAAATATATGATAAGTTAGGTTCAGTATATAGGATAAGGTTAGGTTAAGGTTAACTCTCGTAACAATAGAGTAGATCTATGACGAACGTACAACCGCCATACACTACCAATACCACCATTGGTAATTTCCATCAGTATTCTCACCGTACACAATACTCCAAAAACAAACCAACTATACAACTATAATCTATTTTTTCCGTTTCACACAGCTTCAAAGGACAGTAAATAACAATGAGAAAGAGGTTAACAGTGATACATTCTTAACATAAAAACCATAACAATATGTTAAATATGTAACTTTGACTAATTAGCTTGATATATTTTGCTGTGGAGTACCATCATCAATCACTGCCAATCAGTGACTGAAGATGGTATTCTACAGCGATACCGAATATCTCAAGCTAATTATTATGATGTTTTGACGGGTGTGAACCAAAAAAACTAGACGTGACATCAGCCACGAAAGCCTGAGAGTTAAGAATATTGTACAACTACTACACAAAACTAGTTAACAAGGAATATGAACGATACTAACTGAAAGGTTGTCTTACTGATTTCCGGAGGAAGTTGTAACACAGTGGCTTTTAATTAATTGGAACAACAAAGGCACAAACAGATTGATTAGATTGTCGTTGCCATGGCAACGTGAAGTCACAGCCTCCCGTGCCCTTGCATTCACTTAGGGCCTACAAACAGCATGCTGTTATTATTTACTGGTATAGATAAGCGATAATACATGCTCGTACGGCTTTTAGATCAAACATACTGCTAACAAAGGAGAATTTATTTTACTGATGACTCAACGTGACTTCCGAACTACGGCAGCAGGCGTCACCAGACTCGTCATCGCCGCCTAGGGTATCGAACACGCGCTCTATGCGTACGCCACCGACACTGCCACGACTACTGGTAGATGTTCAGCTGCTTGGACATAAGTTGATTGTTTTTCAATTTGTGTATAGTATACTACCAATGGAATTTCCCATGAAAGAATACACTTACCATAGACTTTAGACTTAAATTTACCGTAATCAAAACGCTAGCTAGGCCTAGGCGTTATTGACCTATGCTTAGAACTAGAAAGATCTCCAAAGCCAACATGCATCTGCCTAGTTATTTATGAGTTTCTAAATCAACATCGCCACCAAATTCGCTTTATCATGCATTTCAATTCAAGTTCACTTATTTCTTTTCACTTACATTAGAAAGATAAGTAAATATCTAAAAATAAATACCAATATCTTATTTGTAGTTATATCATTATCTCTATGTAAAACACAGTACTCACATTCAAAGCCAATCATCACTCTTATCATATATGCAATCTACTCAAATATAATCCATATATTGATTTGGAACACCAGGTTCAAATGCAAAATGTATTTTAGAGATCGTTTGCAAATATGGGTGGGAAACATGAATAGGGTTATGGTACGGCAGCTGTTAGGCTTCCAATTAATTATCTCTTTGCATCAATCTGTATCAGAGAGTGGCTTATGTACTTACGTAGAACATGTGTGAGCCATGCTTTATGATACTGAGATCAAAGCTTGCTTGTTAATGAGCTCCCGACCTTCACGACAGCTTTCACCGACATCTTATGAGAACAGGATCAGGTTGAAAGTAATTTTCTTCAGGGAGTTGAGTTAGGAAAAACATTTTCCTCTTGATGCTTTGTTGGATATTACGTACATATCGTTTGGTTTTAAGCCATGCGGGAGAGTTTAATAGTATTATACATTATACATATCTTTGTTCATGGTACTGGGTAGTTTTGGCTGAGTAAGTTCAACTATTGAAAGTCCAGAAATGTTGCATGGATCGAAGACGTATGCCCTTGATACACTTTACATGATTGAATGGTTTCAATTTTAAAACATACCAGGAAAGCATTTTAGCACTAACTCATTTTTTCTGAGTTTAAACTATTATTGCGGACATTTTCCATCGTTAGGGAGCACGACGATCACAACGTTTCGGGATCTACAATCTGATCCCGTCTTTGTAAAAAGAGGATCAGATCACCGCTTTTTACTCCAGGTGAAAAGTAACCTAAAACATAGCACAGAACATTAGGTAACGAGCTAGCCTAAAATAATCAGCGTAAACTAACCATTCAAACACAACCAAACAACATGAAGTTGTTAAAGAGTCGAAACAAAAATTTTAAAAAACTAGCATAAAAACAAAAGCACATGCATAAGACACACTAAAAACTTAGCTAAAGAAACATCTCAAAGAAACACGTTCACACTTGGTGAAGGCTCTCGGCAAAGTGGATCCCCGAAACGTCGTGGTAATCTTGCTCACTAATGATGTAAACAATAATAATTTAAACTGTAAAAATTCTCCATCGTCAACAACAATGAATTCTACCATCACAGTACAAATCTCAACGATGAAACATGATACTTCAGCAGCACAAATATTATGACTCAATCGCGCTGTTTAAATACAAGCAGGGATTGTGCAACATTTGAGGCAGGGTTGTAAACAACGCCGAGTTAAACCGATGAGCGCGCGCGCTGTCGCCTAGCAACCACCGCCGTAACCATGGCAACGCGCTGTGTTGCCATGGCAACGCGCTGTAGAACGCTGGAACTCAGCTCAACAAGTTTCTAGTTGCAGTCTACCTGTGGCGTTGGTCAGTGACACAACGGAACAAACCGATTTCGGAACTAATCAACAAATTGTTCAAGGTAAGTAAAGCCACAATCTTATCGACGTGAGAACATTGAATAGATTATATTTTGCGTATAAATTGTTTTGATGTGGTAGTACTTCGTTATAAGTTAGACTGTTGAACATTTTTTACATGTTTAACTCTAAAACAGAGAAAGTACTAGTATTATGTTGAAATAAAAGTTTCCAACACGTAGTGTACATTAACGATTGAGCATTAAACGCAAGGGCACGTGGCATTGAAAACAATAAAATATCATTTATTAATTTGGTTTTTCTGCGATGAGTGAGAATGAAATCGATACCGGGTGTTCATCGAATGACAGTATTCATAAATAAAAGTAACATAACATAACATTTATTGTCAATGTACAATAATTCATTGTGTTGACATAATGCTTAAAACTAAGTTTACAGAGAATTTAGAAATGATAAAATCTCCGATACCGGAGTAGGCCAAATAGTCCAAAGTACATTTATGGTAATTTTAAAATAAATTCTAAACCTATTTGAAACTATACTTATAATTATGTGTATGATTTTATTATTTTCTAATTAGTTTAGGATACATCCATAAATTGATCCACACTATAAAATGAATTGTTTAAAAGATATTGTTTTAGCGAATACTTGTTCAATGTTATATTTGATAATATTCAATATTCATTTCGATCTATTTAAATGTGCTTGTTTGTTATATTTGTATTAGTTATTGCAATACACATTTAGTCGACACATTATAAGTGGATACATTATTTACAGTATTGATAGAAAGCTTGATAGTGATACCCATGTCCCCTTGTCACGGTATGAAGTGAATGTTGTCTTTTAAGAAACGGAAAATGCTACTTCATTGTTTTTAGGAAACAAATTTCAAACGCACTTTTCATACTTTAACGTAGTTTTAAGACAAATTTTCTCAATTTCTTCTCTCGAACGTAAATGAAATGAACACGGGTTAGTTGATTGAAACCATTAACGTGATTGAAAATAGGTGATATCTGAACTAGTTGGTGGACTGAACGATCTTGCAATTGACGAAATTGCCACTTCGCATTAATGCGGTCTTAATCTACTATAAATAAACCACTGGTACAACTTTTGGGTCAAATACGTCCGGTAACAAAATTACTATATTCAATAAATTTGGGGCTCAGCCCAGTCCTCTACTGATTCCAATTTCGGAATCTTGACTGCATGAAATATTCGTAATTTGACGATAAATTTGTGAAATGGCTTTATATAAACTACAATATTTAAACAAAATATACACACACAAAGTTAGTAATTGGCAATAGAAGGGCGTGTTAAAAAGATACTAATCATCAGATTGATGGAAACTGTTTATTGCAGCCTTACTACACTAACATTATAGTCGATGGACTTTTCTATCAGTTATTTTGTTTAAAACCACACAACGTCTCAGGAGGTACGGTGTTTTGTATTGTGAGAGTGGACTGTATGAGAGACTTTTGTAACGAGATATTAGATACACAATTTAGAGAAAGTTAGTTTTATTTAAAAATATTGGAGCAAAAACATTTAGTAACAACAAGCAAGAGATCTGTATTATTTGTAAACAATAAACAATTTGCAAACAGCTGTTTTAAGACACATACAATAACAAAGATAAACACATGGTTACAGTAAAATATAGAACATACGGTAACCCATCTCGTCAGGGTTATATTTAATAATAATATTTAATTTGCAACTAAATGGTACTTCTAAGCTAATCTCTCGTTAGCAAGTGAAACTATATAGTAAGTGACATCATATTCAAAGCCTAACAACTAGTACAGGGTGTTTTTTTAACGCAACCCAATTTTCAACTTATAGCAAGTCATTCATTCCTAATAGATTTTAATCTAAGTCACCTTTTACGAGCAATATATGTTTATAAGAGTTCATAACTAGTTTTTTCGCATTAATAACTTCTAACTGGATTGTATTGTTGCAGTAATATTGAGATTTTTATTTCCTAATTTGATGTCATTGTGAAATAAACGCAGTCATGACTTTTAGCAAAGATCAAAGTGTTTTTATTTTTGAAGGGTTCTTAAAATCAAGATAATTTTCTTTGTGTCCAGATACGTTTGATGTCAGGTATGCAGACCTGTGTGTGTATTTCAAACAAATTTAGCATTCACAGACTTGTTTAAATTTTAAAGAAAAAGGTTCCCTAGGGAACAGGAAACATAAGAGAAGAAGGACTGTACTGAATGAAGAAGTGTCGGAAAACGTTAGTTTCTAAAGTTCCCCTACACAATCTATTGAAATATCAAAAACAAATAGCCTACTCACCCTTGTAAATTTTTCCTCAAACGCCGAAAAACGTGGTCATTTTTTACGGGCGTAATATTACGATGAACTTTGTTTTCAATGCATCATGAACCGCTCTCTAGGAAAACACTCCCAAATAACTTAATTGTAAACAAAATATCACCGTCACATTACGGCCGAAATATAGTGTTCACTGTTTCCTAGGAAACCATAGCTTAAACACATAGATTCGGTTAACACAGAACATAGACTATTACAATGACCAGCTGTTAAATGCAAACAAATGGTAAATGACACGCATTAATTGCCAAATATGCGAAAACTAGCTGTGGACAATTTACAAGAGTTCAGTTCAGCTTCTTACGCAACAAATCCCTTGGCAAAAAATTTAAGATAACAGTAATGAACAGGAATTCCGCTAAATAACCAATTAATTGCTTGAATGAATATAATTCTCTAGAAAGCTTTATAACTCGTGGAAATCGCCGACAAGAGTGAGTGGCGTAGAAAATCTGAATAAATAAATTCTAAGAAAAGTAGAGTAAGAGATACTTGTGTTTCATAGAATAAATAAAGAAGATCCTTTCTTGGATGTTTTTCATCGTTGTTGGTTGATCCTCAAAATAAAATGTTGTATACTTTTTGCTCTATCTATTTTCGTTGTTCTTATTGTTTACTAAGAATGTAAAATATCTGCATTAATATTTCAATTTGTGTTAATATATTTCCAAGCTACGGGTATAGAAGTGTATAGGTTCCAAAGAAGTAGAAGGCAATATCAAAGATATTACTTGATATTAATTTTGAGATAAGATCCAAAGACATATTCAAACAGGAAGTATCAAAGGGAAAATCGATGGCGGTTTTTACTTGGATGAGTTTCCTCGAATGTTTTACATCAAACGATTGCTTATTATTGAAACATCCAGACACCATTAAAAAGTTTGACCCGTACAATGTAACCCTAGTTTTATATAAATTCAATACTTTTAACTCATTTTATGAACTACTTTATTGTACACGTGTACAAACATCTGATGTTTTTAATCTTTAAAACGTTTTCTAAAAGTAAATGTTTTTAGTAAATTGATTTATGTTTACGCGTAGCAATATTAAATGCACACACTAGGCTATATCAACAAACCCATTTTTTATATAGTTACCTTAATAGTCTTTTTTCTATTAACATAGTATTTCACAAGATTCTAATGGTTACAGCCTTGTATTAGTCCATTTTTACTTGCAAGTTGACTTTACAAAAATAAAATATAAACGACTAAATTTTTTAATGTAGATAACTTTTAACTAATTTTGTGATATAATGTAATTTTATTTGTCTGATTCATAAAGTGTGAGAACACAGAACACGCTTGTTTAAACACTGTTCAAACTCTTGTGTCTGCACTGGGAATCGAACCCGTAACCTACTACACTAGAAGCCACAACTACCACTGAGCTATATCCGCAGGCAACAGTTGAAAATGAATGTACAGGGTATAATTTATTGGACACATTTTGTGAGGATTTAGTGAGTAAATGGCCAAACTACTCAAAAACGTTTGAACAGTTTTATTAGGTAGCAAATTTAAAACAGTTTCATTACACACAAATGACAAAACATTACTAGTGCACATTCTTTTACAAGTAACGTTACAAGGGAACTAAACTATTTTCACGTGATCTCTATAATGGTTCGCAAAGTTTGTAGTCTAAATTGGCCATCACACAATGTTTTTCGATCATTGCTGGAGATAACCTATCGATATCTCTCCTTATATTCCTCAACGTCTTGAACTTTCCTTGTGAACATTTTTGGGTTATGTCACGGACAGATCGTTCACAAAGAAAGTTCAAGACATTGAGAAACTTAGTAGAAGAGTTCGAGAGGTTATTTATTTATTTATTTACACGATAGCTACAGAAAACTTTTTCCAAAACAGCTATCTTAACAAAATTAAATAATAATTTACATTATGATAAACTAAACATATCGATTATCACAAAACATGCTGGCAGCTATTTAACCGCTTATTTAAGTTATCTGCGGGATGTCGAATTTAGACTACAAACTTTAAGAGCAAACCACGGACACCCCCATGGAAATGGTTTAGTTTCCTTGTAACATTACTTATAAAAGATTACCAGTAATCTTTTGTTAGTAATAATTAGAACTATTTCAAATTTGCTGCCTAATAAAACAACTCCCACGTTTTAAATCATTGGTCGTTCACTCATCACTCAATCTCAAAAAATATCCAACAATTTATAACTATCCTGTATTTATTGAACATGAAAAGTAATCCATTGTGTCGACACAGACAGAAGCAGGTGTAATCTTATTGATGACAGCATGCGTCTGTACAGGGCTTGGATCATTGCTGTTGGCATTAATCCTTAATCCCCTCTCCATTGACACAGACACGCCTGAGTGATGCTTTCAGACACGTGCTAAACTGTATCAACATCGGAGGTGCAAATCCGCTCGTGGCTGAGTGGTAGAGTCACTGCTCACAGCGTTCGATTCCCGGTGCGACGTCTATGGCTTGGAGCGTTTGAACAAAGCTGCACACTCCTTGGAGATAGCTTTGCGAATACTATAATAGGTACAAAGTATTCGCTTACGTCCTCATGAATCGTATTTAAAAACCTGAAAATCCTGACGTTGTAAATTTATGAAACAATACTGCATCCCTGCATTCATTTTCCGGCGTTGCAGTAACAACCTTTTACCACTCCCCGTGGTTTGGAAGTCACGTTAAGTCAATGGCTCATTCCATTGGTCATGTTAATGACAGTCGGCTCTAGTTTGGAACAATACTATACCTCATCATCCATCAACAAATTCAACACACTCACCTTTTACCTTAAAAATAGCCTCTAAGAGTCGTCGGTGTCTAAAGTATTCTAATTTCTTCTTACTCGATTGTTTGTTTTTAACTTTATGTTCATTTTGTATTTAAGTTTAAGTACTGTAATTAAATATCAACACAACTCTTTTTAACTAGTGGGCGACAACTTTAAACGGCTCTGGCATATGTAGAACAGTAAGCAACGTTTAATAATATATACTTATTTAGACATTCAGAACAATTGGTTTTTTATTTCATTAAGAAAATTCTAGGCTATATTCTATATTTCTAAATTGAAATAAGCAAAAATAAGTGTTTATAAACGTTTCTCTCAACTGAAAAGTATGTTAATCAAACACGGTGCTGTAGATAATATTCAATCACATGATTGGATGCGTATTGTACGTGAATTACACGTGATTGTGACATTCACAGGATATCAGCTGATTGATTGAATGTAGAAGGTATTCAACAGCTGCTCAGACGGAACTGAACAGACGCTCTGTAGAGCAGACCTAATCAACCAAATTACCAAGCACGATCAAACAATACGGCGCCCTTCAAAGGAACACTTTTAGGCGACATTGTTGGGTTTATAAGAGTTTGTTTCCGTTAGCTGGCTTGTTTTATCACGCAAATTTTAATATAGATAGCGCAAACATGATATATAAATTAATATACACGATGAGTTTTAATTTTTTTGATGGGCACATGCCCATCAAACCTTAACTTTTGAAAAAGGAAATATTTTTTAAAAACCCTTTGGGGAATTTTTTTATAAGATTCTGAAGTTTGTTTTGACGTACTTTACGTCTTCCACCCCCACCCAAACCCCAAACGTTTTTAAATACAACCCCCTCCTTGTGGTACCTCAAAAGAAAGGAAGTTTCAACACAAATTCAGCGACACAAAAAACAAATCTTTTATCTCGACTCTTTTTTTTGCTATACCAATTTAAAGTTGACACACAATAAAGTTTAAAATGTCACATTTCACATACAAATTATAAAATTTTCTTCAAAATACTTTGAGGGAACATAACAACCCTACAACATAATCCCAAAGACGTTTTGAATAACATTTAGTCATTCAAAATAAATTGTATGTGAAATATTAAGCCTGATTTTCTGTCCTCTTTAAATAAGTATAGCAAAGTAACGAGTCGAGATAAAAATTTGTATACGCGTCATTAAATTTGTGTTTATTGAAATTCCCTTTCTATTGAGGTGCCACAAAGGGGGCTCTTGAACGAGTTGAACGAGCAAAGATTTGCTGTGAAATTGTGTGTGGGGTAGGGATGATTATCCAAGATTCATCACGAGATATGATTTTTGACACAAGGTTTCCATCATCTCCAGAAAGTTCAAGCAACAACTGACAGGTCTGAACGCGATGGCCTTTTTATTCTTACGATGGCAAAATTTAAACTGTGTACGTATTTTTAAACATATCTAGTATTACGGTGGAACGAAATAGTTTTATGAATTGTTTAACGTATTCGCAAATGTGTTAGCCTTATACTTAAGGTGTAAGAGTATATGACTTTACTATCATTAAAAAAAATGTTCAATTTAACTAATTTAAAACTACGAAGAATAAAAATAAAATAATATTTATTTTGCCTATTAGGTTGACAATAAATTTAAGTACTTAGCCTGATATTCACAAGGTATTTTACGAGGACACGCGCAAACAAAAATTTATACTGACTAAATACGCGCTACTGTGTTCACTTCTAAAATATTCAAAAAGTAGTAAAAATGTTGTTTTGTATTTTATAATTTATTGGTTTGTTCTAACATAATCTACCTGTTTTGTTATGAACGAAAATCTTTATATAGGGCCTATCTTGCTACTTATGGGTAAAACGCTTTGTTTAAAGTTTGTTGTTGATGATGGAAGATTCTGAGTTTAAAATATTATTGCGGACTCTTTTTATTCTTAATGAACGAGAAGAACACGACGTTTTGGGATCTGCTATCTGATTTCGTTTTCAGGTGAAAAGGTACAAAACCATAGAAAATCGCCTCATCGGAAGTAATTTGCGTAAGCTGACCCAATCAAAAACGTGTGGTTGGTGCGTGTGGGGTGTTTCTGTGTATGTGTGTTTTATTTTTGAGAGATTAAATACACTCTAAAAACTAGTCTAGAAAAAATAGTAAGTGGAAAAACAGGTAAAGACACGAACATCAATCTGCAGTGATTGAAGCTTGACGTGAAAATTGGTCAGAATATTATGTTTTACATAAAACACTTACATGAAGTGAGAAAGGAGATATTCTGATACAGTTGAGTGGTTGACCGTTCCAGCCGACATATCACAGGAATTTCCCCTTCACCGCTCATACACTTTTATACATATATTCTGCACTTTACACTGACTTGCATTATACATTTTACACAGTAATCTGCGTTGGAGCATGATGCGCTCAGCTGTTTTGTTTACGTAATTCTTCTACACTATACAGATCAGCTGTAACACCGCGTTTTCACCAGCAATTAAATATTGACAAGGTTTACCTGGCGAGGTTTGATCAAGCTGTTAATCTTATGTTTTCCAACAATTAAAAAATGAATTAGATAGTTTAAAGGTTGGCCAACATTATTCAATATAGCGGCTAATTTTAGAATGTCTTTGTGAACGCCAAAATAATCAGTTAACGAAAATATTTCTTAATATAAAAGAGCTCTTTAAAATGTAAGAATGTTGCAGCTCTTAGCTATTAGGTTTATAATAAAAACAATTTATTTTTTGTCAATATACAAATATTTTATATATACTTAAAAACAAGAACATATTTACAAGCTCATTAAACAAAATAATAATAATAATAATAAAAACTAAAGTCATTGATAACAATTAAGGAACAATTATTTGAGTACTCATAATTTTAAATTACTTTTTTACTTTGATATGAAATTGTTTAATTATTTTGATCCATAAACTCACCGACGCTGTAGAAGGAATTGGTAACTAAATATTTTCTCAATGTTAATTTAAAACGCTTGAGATTTGATAATTCTTTAATTTGTTGCGGAAGTGCATGGAACAGTTTTACTCCTGCATAAGATGGAATCGTTTCATACAAGCAAAGTCTGTGGGAAGTCAGCCTAAAATTTTGTCTGAAACGCGTGTCATGGCTATGTATATCTCTGCCTTGTTGTAGTACACATTTACTAATGCAGAACATTATAGTTTCATAAATGTATAAACAAGGCAGAGTAAGCGGTTGAAGTTGTTTGAATGCGTCACGACACGAGTCTCTAAAATTGAGTTTAGAAATAATTCGTATGGCAATTTTTTGTAAAATAAAAACCCTGAGAAGGTGTTGTTCAGCGCATGAACCCCCATATAAAAGTCAAGAATGAAAAAGTTATTAGTTAATTTGTACTTGAACTCCAAAAATTCCTTGGTATTTCGGGTTACCTTAATTAAGACATTCTATATGTGGCCACCATACTGGAAAAAAGCAGCCACTTTCCAATTATCGAATTCATATTTCCAACTCTAGAGGACAATAGGTGAGCTATTTCTAAAAAAACGCATAACCCACAAGGTTAAGTAATGGTTAAATAATGGCTCGTTTAAGATGAACACCCAGTATTAAAAAAATAGTTCGGAAATTGTTTGTTAATTTATTGTTTGATTAATATAATATGTAGCCTGTAATGAACCACTCAGAAGCTCCTGGCTCAGCAACTTAAGCCTTTGCTCCAGGCGTATTTGTGAATTAGAGCGTGTATTAAGTTTGTTAAGTGCTTTTGACTTCAGAACTAAATCTTCCTACAGATATATATATTTTCTTAAACAATAATGTCTTTAAATTCACCTGTAAAATTGAATGCAGTTGTTTTTCTTGGTATGGTAATGGTAAGCTCGAGAACGGCTATATAAGTTTCATTAATCTTTTTCTTTGTTTCCTAACTGTTTGTATAATGTTCTTACGGAAATAAAATGAAAAACCAAAAGTAAAATTGCGAAATTACAGAAAAAGTGGTTGATTTATTTCTGCACATATCAACGTATGCCTACTTATTAAACAAAACAAAGTTGATAAATATAAAAAATGTTTTTGTGACCAAAACAAACTCTATCGAGTCAGCTAGTGTTTAATATATTTATATTTTACGAAAGTGTCTTGTTAAAAGTTTTATAATAAATTATATTTTTTGTCGTATGATACCATACAATATCTAAATTGTGTTACCATAAACAATACAATAAACAAATAATACAGCATACTATTCAACAGTAAGAGTTTTGCCAATAATTTGCCAATTATATTATGTGTCAATTTAATATTAATATAATTGATACATTTTAAATTTAAAACTTTAATATTTTTCGATACCGAAAAATGCTGGTACTTTTATCCAGAAATTATATTAATAAACATTTTTAAGCTTGAAAGAGTGGGTTAAAACATTATATTGTATGTATCAATTGTTAAATAAATTGATACAGATTTTTTGAAATATTTATATGTTTTTATAATCTTCACCCTGTTTAGTAATCTAAAGCGTAAAAAAGGTAAAGTTAGACTTGGTTAAGAAACCAAATGTAAGACTACAAAGTCCTCTCTCACCACCAACCTCGACCTTTACCTAGCGTTCCTGCTTGTTATGAACGATTCCAACTCACCCCTTGCCGGCTTCAACCTTTTACTTGAAAGTTCTAGATTAAAAAAGGAATTTCTTCCTACAGTAGTTCTTTTTAAACTGAAGTGCTTGCATTTTAATGATCTAGTCTTTTTATTGTAGGGTTTTAAAACGTTATATTTAACATTATTTTAGGTATTTGAGCCGGAGTAATACACCTTCAATATATAATTTTGGTGAATTTAGGAAAAGGTTTTCTTTATTTAAATTGTTTATGCTCAACAAAATCAACGAAAAATCCTTTCGAACATAAATAATTTTGTTTTAATTTCTACACTTTTTTTATAACTTTAACTAATCCAAAATAAAATAAATCACTTCATTGGTAGGCAGCCGCTATATTTTGATGACTTGAACATCGTTATCAAGCTTACACACAAACATAAAAAATTAAACATTGTATATAGTTAAGTAAAAGGAAAAAATTGTATAAGTGTATCCATGGCTGGTGAAATTGTAAAAATAATAATATATAAATGAATAAAAATCACATGAGAATTAATTTTAAATTGTTATAAAATGTTTAAATTGTCACATCGAAATATAGCGGCTACCTACCAATGAAGTGATTTATTTCATTTTGAATATACAAGTCCTTTGGCTTATCAAGATTGAAGAATCTAACAAAAATCCTCAACACATATTTTGAACTTGCTTCTTCCAGCAAAATAAAGGTTGAAAACATACAACAAGAAAACGTGTTATTCAATAACGTTGGAAAGTAGGATTTAGGCGAACAGAATGGGGATTTAGTGAAACTCGAGTGAAAGGAGAGAAAACCACGTTTTTGGTCCACTTCCCTAAATTTTGTTTCATATTACATTGAGATATGTTGTGATTATTTGTCCTTAAATACTTAATTCTTTAAAAATAGAATCTTTATATCCATTCTTAAAGACAAGTATAAAAAAAATGATAAAAATATTATATTCAGTGAATTTATTTTATAGTATTTTGTACAGTAAGCTTGATACTGAAACAGCATCAATACAATAATTTAAGATTGGGTAAATGCAGTTAATCGAATTAAGTTTCACACCAATATCATTTCTTTCGAAATCATAAGATCATATTTAAAAACAAATATACGGTAGAGAAAACAACATGGACACTCAAGGTGGTTGTTAAGAGTCCGAGAATATAAAATGTTTTGGACAACCTAGCCCGTCTGGCAAAAACTACGTTGAAAATGAAGTGAAGAATTTAAATAGTCAACTTTATAATTACCTACAACATTTACTCTTTCACTTTCTCTTGAACTTTATAGTTGCAACTAGCTATAGAACTAGCCTAGAAAACAGTACAACATGAGTTAAGAAAACAAGAACGTTAAGAAATTAAAGCAAGGTCAGTGACAGTTGCCCACCGACTGGCTGGCTGGCTGGGAGCTGTGGACGACCAATCACAGACGTGTATTAGACTAACTGTAAGAGAGAACCCGAAAATACCTTTTTTTGCATAGCTAATGGAGGGGAAGAAGTTCTCAAGAGTATTGATGAACGAGTCAGTTTTTTCTAACAACGGAGCTAAGATGACTAACAAGTCTTTAGGAAGTTTCCTACCAGGTGAATCATGATAACTGATTATAGGTTTAACAGAACGTTAGGTTTATGAATTTATTTCCTAATATTTTAATTTCAGAAATTCTTTGAAAGTCAACGAACTTCAATAAAAAAAACTTTCCTCGTAAAGGATATTTGAAGAAAATCCGTGAAACATATTGGGTTTGCGTTTTTATTGCATCGTATCAAGCCAAAACCAAAGGGTGCATTTTTGAAAAAAAAAACATTATCTAGACACTTTGTAAAATATTCATACTTGTTTACTAAGGCAACACCTTCTGATTTCTCAAAGTTGTTTTAGGACACTGTTCTGCGATTGCTGTCGAGCTAGCCACCATATCCGGTACTCTCTAATCCAACTTCCGCTGAACCAAACCTAACCCACCCCCTACCACTGTTTCCTGCCTCGTCAGTTGCTAGTGTACCATCAGTTATTAGACATCTTTACCCTCTTTTAGAGCATCGATACGTAAAGGTCTCATAAAACTAATAATTAATAAGCCCACACTTTTATATAATTATGTGTCTACTGTAAGTCATCCTAAAAATCTAAAAAATAAGTAATTCCTTGAGTTGTTAATAGTAACCATGTACAATCTTGTGTTGGTCGCAGATCTGTAAGTAATTTTAGTAATTCCAAATAATAATTCTTGTCAAACCAAAACAACCGGAAGCTAATTGGAACTGAGAGATTCAACCTCGCAGATGTACTTCGACTGAATGTACGAACTATGACTTGTGAAACATCTGTTATCAAGATTATCAAGTAATCACCTTCTAAATATCACAATGGTGTACTATGGATGCTAGATACATAAGATTTACTGTGAATGGTACATTAAGTGTTAAGAAATGTTAAAACAAGTTAAACTGTCTCATGGCTGGATCCCTTGTCGAATCTTTAAATAATCCTGCTTCGAAAACAAACCTTAGTAGGAAAAGGTAGCTAAGTAGTAGAATATGATCTTTTTAAATTGCCATTACATAACCTACTTGATTGAGTTTCCTCTTTAGACTAGTTAAAGGTAAAGGTAAGGTTTGTCTTGTTTAAAGAGGCGAAGCTAGGTCTACAAAGTCCTCTCTACTACTCAACCTCAACCTTTACCTAGCGTCACTGTATTCTCACATTGTAAGTTGTGGCTGCGGGGATCGAACCCACGCCACCAGATGTGATGAGCTCCGGAGTCGCGCGCGATACTAATCCGCCACGGATCTGCTCAAAGTTATGCACTTCACTTCAGCTAATAATAGAAAATAACTAATACAAAAGTGGCCAAAGCAACGTCCTTTAACATCGCAAACACTTTGCACGTATGATGTCATGAAGTGATAAAACATGTCATAAACACTCTCTAATCAACAACTTGCCTCTCGATTTTCGTTTCAAAGGCAGGATGAAAATAGTCTCTAAAACACCCCAGAAAAGATATTCCATCAGCTGGAACATATTTCTGTACAAAGGCGATGTATTCAGTGACCTGAGAGACTTTCAAACTGTTACTTTGTCCGCGTCAAAACCACCCCGCTGACTCTTCGTTCTTGGGGCAGTCTGCACTTAGCTAGATAGGGGTAGTTTTGTATTCCACGGCTGTTGGCTTGATTGTACTTACCGTGTATGTACATTATGTATATGTAATGTATATTATGTATTTATTTGTGATCAAATAGTACATATAACTGCAGTGACAGAAATAAGGTGGAAGTTGTACACAAAGTGGTGAAATGAATTATTCAAACGTAGCCGACACGCAGCTACAAGCGCTACTGTAATTCTTAGCGAATTTCCAATAAAAAGGCACAATATTTCATTTAAAATTAGACGAAATTCCTCCATACTAGTACATTTGTAATGTGACTATAAGGTAATGCTAGGTAAAGGTCGAGGTTGAGTTGTAAAGAGGGCTTTGCAGTCCTAACTTCAGACATTGCAGTGTTAAACAAGACACACTTTACCTTTTTACTTTCTGTATCCAAGGAAACATAGGCTAGGAAATTATATAACAGCTTTATTTATACCCAGTGCTCTGAATGTCAGTGTCAAGTTTATTTTTGAAAATAGCAAGACCTGTTAATAAAGCTTTGATTTCTAAAGGAAGCTTGTTCAATAATTTGACAGCTTCCATGTAGTCTGTATTTGCAATCGGTGGCTAACTTGTCTGTATATTTTACTAAATCGTAAATTTTACTAAATTGTACGAATGGGAATCTTGAAGCTGCAATAAATTATACATTCTGAAGCACAAAATACAATTGTATCGTAAATGTATAATGCGGGCAATGTAAAAATTTCCAAACTCTTAAACTGGTTTCTTCCTGACACACCAGATAGAAAATTACAAATGAACGAATCGGCTATTTACGTATTTGGAGTACAAACCCTCTTATAGTTTAGTCTCAGCACAGGTGCCACAAAATATTATTATCATAGGAGAGATGAGGGTGTTAGCTTTTAAAGTAAATAAGTACCGATGCTGATGTTTGATGATGATGAATGTTTTTTCTCTTTAAACTGAATGTTGTCATCATTGCTAGATAAGATCGAGGTGGAGTGGAAGAGAGAACTTTGTAGTCCTTACATCACCTCGTTAAACAAGACATGCTTCAACTTTTACCATTTACAAGACACGCGTACGAGTATAGGGATTTTCCCATTAAACGATACTTTTTAAAATTAATTTGACAAAATCATTTTATTTAGAAGTTTGGTACAACTCTTTAATGAACACATTTTATATTTGTTATGTAAATATACTGAACCAGCTGAGAGTACCGCGCTTCGCCTGGGGGCTTTATTAACATAGCTGTGTGTATATTTTTTTAAATTGCAAATTTAAATTAAACAACAAAATTGTTTCCTATGTATCCTTAGAAAATTTCCATTTAGTTTGCCTGTTAGTTCACCATCTTCTCCTTATAAGTGTTGGCTACATTGTGAGATTCATAGTTACTCACGCCGTTCCACCCTTTTTTAGAGCTCACTTTCGTTTTTTTGCAATTTATTTTGAAGATGTTATAAATTATAAACATAACATGTAGTTGAAAACACACTGCGTGATTAGAACCCTTAAACAAAGTTTCACTGCCATAGTTTCAGCCAATGTTGACTTATAAGCGGTCCAAAACGCCTTATAACCTGTTTGGAGCCCATTTTGGTCCCTTGCCATTTATTTTTTGGATGTTGTTTTGATACAAAACATAGGTAAAGACACACTGTGTAATGGGCTAAACCCTTAAACAAATGTTTCACGCCATGGCTTCAGCCAATTTTGAGTTATAAGCGGTCCAATATGCCTTAAAAACGTTACAAACAGACATGAATTTTTTGACGCCAGTCATAGCAAAGTATATAAAGACCATATAACGAAAACCTGTGGATTCATTGCAATGTACAGACAAAAGTGTTATTTTATTTATATAGATGTAAATATATGCTAAACGTTCCTTGTCGAAGTTCTTTATAAACAGGAATGACTATTAGAATTTTAAATAGGTCTACTAAAAGCGAGTTCCTCTATAATTATGAATGGAAAAAGCTTTGTGAACATTATTTTTCTGACAAAATTGTGAGCTTTGTGAACAAAATTGTTAAGGTCATTGTAAATCTGATTAAATAAGAAATCGTCTGCTTGTGAAGAAACAGAGGCACAATTCATATTTCTGTTGAAAGCACAAAATGACTTGATAATAGTTATTGTAAAATTAGTATTTTAGCATCATTATACAAATTTAGATCAAAGTTTAATTCAACTTGGTACATAGGATCATAAGCCAATCTTGATAGAAACTGACAATAGAAATTGAACTGTTCGGTTAATGAAAGCCGAGATATTGCTGTTTGATGTTTATCGTTTCATAAACATTCATTATAAACGACATCAATACCACATTGTGTCAATTTCATCCATAACTCAATTTACTGGAATCATTTATAAACTGGTGGTCTAGTGATGAAGTGGCTGGATGTATCACTGATGATAAATCAAAGGGAATATCACTTTTCCATTGTTTCAAATTGTTTCTTTCCAAAATATATAGACTTAACCTTATCGCAATAAATATACATGCGCGTCACCTGGAAGCAAATATTAAAGTCTATCAGCTACATAAGATCGTAAGGGGCAATCTTACAGTATTTAAAACAAAGTGACATAAAACAGCTGTTTTTAAAATAAGTTACATGAATCTAATCTGTATGTAGCCTTAATAAGGGAATAATTCCCTTAAACACGCTAATGTAAAACATTTAAAGATACGCAGTATATTCTCGAAATATACATTCATACATACTATTGTAAACTTAATTTGTATTTTAACTGTTTATTAAGTAAAAACACTTATGGGGTTGAATTCCTAATAAAAGAGAAGTCAGGCTTTGGCTTTAAATATTGACAAAACCATCTTATAATGCTTTCAAAATTAAAACTTTCAAAGTGTTAATGGTTTGTTTTAGCCCAAATGAACAAGAAGTGGAAAAAATGGCAATATTTCCTTACATAACGTTTAGGCTTTGCGGCCGGTTTCACATTAATTTTAATTTAATCTAATTGTTCCGGTTCACACCGCGTCAAAACATCTTAAGGGCAGTCCGACTTCCATAAGAGCGTAATATTAACTTAAGTACCAATATCTAATGATTGGTAACAGATGGGGTACACTTTTTTTTAAATTTTGTAATTTAGTTCCTTACATGAGTTTTTAAACTTTAAACCAAAATTAAAAACTATATTTTGGAAAAATTGAATTTTTAATATGTTTTAAGTTATATTATACTTTACTTTGGTTCTAATTTAAGAGGTATTTTAAACCACTTGTGCAAGGAACTAGATAATAGCGTATTAAACATTTTAGATGTGTATTAAAAACTTAATAGAGTTTGGTCCAATAGTTTTTGAGTAATTGGTAACCAAAGTTATAAAACACAATTTACGGGAAATCAAGAAACCCCAAACAAGACGTAGCATAGTTTTATAACCTTGTCCAAGGGCCAAAAATGAGTTGCCAGCCTTTTTTAATTACTTTGTTATATACGGTTCCCAATTAGGTAGTGATATGTATTATATATAACCTTAAACAGAAAACTACAAAAATTATAAAAACAAAAGCAAAAAGATTGAGTTTTTATGTCAGACTGTCCTTAATAATTAGCTTGAAATATTTTGGTGTCACTGGTGAGACCGTTGATTCGCTGAAGATGGTAGCCCACAGCAAATCCAATAGCGGTTTTGAGGTTATTGAGTTATAATGAAAGCTCAGGGAGTTGTATGTACAATGAAAACCACTGAACAAAGCAACGCAGACCCCAATACAGAGATTTGCACAAAAACACATAACCCCACAATGAACCAATCAACAATGTCGCACACACACACACACACCCACTGTTCAACGCGTTAATCGAATAACGGGGCGCACATTTTTCATGTGTTCAATTCCCCAATATAGCTAAGTTGTCCAGTGTAGGCAGATGGTGGAGTAAAAGCATTCGCAAACTAAACTTAAATTTATATTTATTTTATAAATAACAAACTAAGAATGCAAATGGATAAATCAAGATCAATTCATATGGACGAGTTTGGAGGATCATGGTTTGAACCAACCCAAGAATTGAACCTAATCATTGAAATAACTCCATTAAAATGTTCGGTAAGCTAAATAAATATCAGCATCAAATTTTGTAAAATAACTTTGACACAACTATAACTGCAAGAACTGAGGAAATAATTTTCTAACATTAAAATACAAGTTAAAAGTACACTATGCGTTGGAAACTACCTTACCAGGGACAGCACCGTGAAAGGGAATCCTTACATAGGGATGGATAGCGGACACTCTTAGGCAACAGAACCCCGAGAATGTATGCCAATAAATAACCTTGTATTACGTGTCAGCACAACCTTGACTAGTAAAGATTTAAAATATTTTGTTCTACCAACATGGTTTACAGACTGTATTTTAAGAAGAGTATACAGGGTGTCTAGATAAACTCTCCGTACACATGCTCCCAGGGTGAAAACAATAACACTCCACCAAAAATCCAATTTGACCATAATCGTCTTTATAAGAAGGAAGCGGTTCTGCAGGCAACCAGCACAACCTTGCGACACTATTATGGGAGAGAATTAATAATAAGCATCATGACTAATGGTGAAAGAGATTATTTATATTAAATATTTAAACCGATGAAATTCCTACTTATTGTTAAGGAAAACTATCTCTAGCGAGCACCAACAAACGAACTGTTATTACGGACGTGAACAATAAAAATACGACGTTTCGTGATCTGGAATTCACGTCCCGTCTTCAGGTAAAAGTAACCTAAAACATGACACAAAACATCAAAATTAGCTGTGACAAACTTACAAAAAAACAACACACACACAGAACGAGCATGCGAACATGTTTGGGAGACAAATACAATGTGTTTAAGTCCAGAGGTAACATCAGTCTAATAGGCGTTCTTAAACACAGACATCGTTTCTGCTGATACTACTTGGAGTGAATCGCGATCAATCTGTTTGAGCTATTTCTTTTCTAAGTAATCTTCCTTAGACTTCTAAGACTCTTCCTTAGAATGGGTCATTAATTAATAGCCCAATGACCAATGGAAATACAAATACCAACGGCTCAACGTGACTTCCGAACCACGCAGGTGATGGTCTGATATGTCTAAACGATGGTGGGAGTTGATGCGGGTATCATCAGATGATCACTGAGACTATCTGAGCCGCTTTAGACCTATATCATCCTCAAAACCTGACCTCCATGAAGCTGGATTACAGAACCACGCCACGAGTCACAGTCAGCTGATTACCGTTTACATTAAAATATAGATTTTCATTAATACGCTGAAGAAAACTTTATACAATTTATTAGTCATGTAATACAATGGAATCGTTATAAACAACGATAATTTTTAACGATCGTTGTTGGTTTAGTAACTTAAATCTAGTCATGTTATCACAGTAGATAAAAGTCCAGCCAATATTAGAATTGACAATTATTTGATTGATTCAGGAGATGAAAGGATTCGGCAGAAAAGCCGATAATGGACGACTAAGGCCGAACTAATCCCGTGAGCTCTGATCTCACCTGAGTTCTATGAACAATCACAATCCAATATACAGAGTGTATGTTTTTTTGTTTTACGCAACCCAATTATCAAACTATGGTAAGTAATTCTTTGCGAGCAATATATGTTCATAAGTTAGCTTTACTTGGTCGTTTGCTTCATCTATTAAATGGTCTAGGTGTTGTTGCAGTATTGTTGTTTTGATTTCCTAATTTGATGTTTTTGTTAAATAAACGCCATCGGGGTTTTAGCCAAGATAAAAGCTGTTTATTTAAGATCATTTCCTTTATGTCAAGAGGCATTTGAGGTCAAGTTTGAGGTGTGAGTAGGCTATTTGCTTTTGTTGATTCAAAATTCTTGTTTAAGGAAATTTTCCTAACTCCCCTAACATTTCCCAAATTACCTTGTTTTTAAGTATTCTTAAGCAATAAGCACTATTTAATCTTTGCTAAAAAACCATGATTATATTACTGCAACATTACAGACCATTTAATAGATACTGAAGCGAACAAACGACCGGTGCAAACTTATAAACTTGTATTGCTCGAAAGGAATTACTTACTATAGATTGAAAATTGGGTTGCGATAAAAAAAACGCCCTGTAATACAGTATGCCATTATTATTGACCTAGAAATTAGCATGTGATACTTTTGCTGGATTTTATTACTCATTTTTCCTGGAAGTAATAAATTCAAGCATAGTGAAAGTTCTAATTCCTGAAATTATATTCGTCGTGCACATCATGAGAATGTACAGTATTACTAGTAGTTGTACGAGTAAGTAAATTATCCTGATTGATTTAATGAGACAACTATGTTCAATTTTCTTTATACGAGTCTGAAATATGTTTCTTTTTATTGTAACTGTGACTCATTGAACTGCTTGACTTCTGTCCGGTATTAAATGGAAAAGTGAACAACAATTGGTTTACATATTTTTATGTAGCATTTTACCCATATCGTCTGATATTTGCGTTTAATATATGTACAATGAGAGAGCCGATTTAAACTGAATATTTGTAATCAGTATTTACAGTTAGTGAACGTCAAAACTAGAGGATAATATGCAAATAATGTTGATACCATTGATGTTACGTTTCTATTTGAGAATACAAACTCTGATACTAAATAAATTTGAAGAGAAAGTTGTGTGGACCAAACCGGGACATGAACCCGGGTCTCTCACTTGCCGGGTGATTATGCTGACCATTACAACGTGCGACTCACCTTTTTATGCCTTCAAATTTAGAGAAGTACGTACTTAAACCTGAATGTTTATCCGAAACATGTGATTGTCAATAATGACTTTACATCAACAAGCTGGAAATATTACAAGCATAATGTAAACACCATGTCAAATTACTTATTATAGAATACAAACTCTCAAATATTAACGTTAGCTTCTGATCTTTTGCTTCAAAGCAGGCAAATCACAAACACAGTTTTAGCGGTGTCAAAATCTGGTTTTGTTTATGTTTATATAGGAAGAAACCTTCTCATGAAAATCTAGGATTATGAATATTTATCAAAGTGCAAACGCGTACTTATTCAAGACTGATGATCGTATTGAAAACGCCTCATGTTGTTTTAATTTTACAGAAGATTTAACTCCTTTTCAAAACTAAGTGAAGGAAAAACTCTTATCTAAACTCTTAGTTCTTTCTTTTTTAATACCGTTTTATACAGGGTGTCACAAAAAGGGGAGCGCGCTGTGAATAACCGAATTCTACGTACAAAAGTAAGTCGAAAATGCCGAATAACATTTGTTGGATTTCGGCTTAGTTTAGCCGTTGACTTTGAAATCTTTAAATAGCCGCAATTTTGAAATTTGAAATTGTTGGCAAAAGTTATTAGGAAAACAATAATTAAGGTTTATTTATACCAAGTTTCACAAAAATATCTCATAGGATTTTTTTAATTATTCCATATTTTCAAAAATTTAGAAAATGGCGGATTACGGGTAAATAATGCCGAAATCAAAAACTGATATTACAATCTGATAAAAACAATCCCTAAACGGTTTTAAAAGATTGCCCTTTTCAAAAGTTAAGAGGGTTCATTAACTCACCTTTTATAAATAAACCATAAACTCGGAATCTCTATCTGACAATCCAGCCATCAATACGCTTACAGACTTCTATGATTATAATGAAAAATACAATGTAACAGTTTTTACTACAGTGTTCATAAAGAAGTTATTAAATTCGTCGAAAAGATAAAATAATAAAATGAATCTCTGAGAAAAAGCTCATTAAGTCCGACTCCTGAGGCACAACTATTTAGTTGTTATTGAAACTCTTTTATGTTAGCTATCCAGCTGAATATTTAATCTAGAAGTTACTAGAAGTAATATTGTATTGTTACATTTCCAAAGACACTTTGTGAAATTCGTCAATCCTACTGAATTCCCATTGTGTCTGGGCGTTCTTTATCAATTCTGCTTGAACTGTTTTAATAATCTATGTGACATAAAGATATAATAAAATAACGTTTTATGGTTCGGATATTCTATGTCAAACAACACAGTAGTTTTGTAAGAGAAAACAAACACTAGACCACTCTAGAACTGCAATTGTTGCCTTTTACTTTCAACAAAACTGCGAGTTAGAAAGTGTTAACTTCTTTTCTGTCAGTTTTGTATTGGCTTCCGATTAAGGGCGGAACGTTAGACAGAAAAAGTTAGTTTTGAACTCCAACAAATCACTTCGATCGAATATACGTCATATATATAGTTAATGTAACTAGTGTTTATACATGACACTCGTGTCTTTTAAATTGTATTCATTATTTTATGTTAGTATACAGTGAGTTTTAAATGTCCCCCACCATAACTTTTGAAAAAGGAAACATTTTTCAAAACCCTTTTGGGAATGTTTTTATATAATTCTAAAGTTTGTTTGGTGTACTTTGCGTGTTGGGCCCCACCCCAATTTCTTTACAAACCCCCTTCCCTTGTGGAACCTCAAAAGAATTAATACAAATCTAACGACTCAAAGAAAAAGTGTCCATCTCGACTTTTTTTGTAATACACATTTAAAGATTAGAAGAAATCGGGATTAAAATGCACATTTTCACAAACAATTTTACATACAATGCTTTTTCTTGAAAATCTTCTGAGATCAGCATTACAACCCTATAACACAATTCCATAAAGTATTTTGAAGAAACATTTGTACGTGAAATGTGGCATCTTAAAGCTGATTTCATGTAATCTTGAAATAGGTATTACAAAATAACTAGTCAAGATAACAAGTTCTTTGCATCGTTGAATTTATACTAAAATTTCCTTACTTTTGAGGTATCACAAGGGGGGTTTGATATAAAATTTGGGTGGGAGTTGGGTGACACCAAAACAAACTTTAGAATATTATTAAAACATAAGTGTTTTTAAAAATATTTCATTTTAAACCTCACTTTGTATGTATACATATTTATTAAATGTACACAGTACTATGACTTTTGAATGTACTCTATTTAATAAAGATATTCGAATTTGAATGTATTTATCGTACGACATTTCTATCGAACATTCGACATAATATATATCGAACTTACAATATATCTATCGACGTTTTGGGATATGATGTTGCTAAAGGAACTTCATTATAGAGCACGAGTTGGCTTCACACTTTTTTTCACAAAAAATCAAACTTAAACCATTTTAAAATTTGAAATTATACATTTTTTATGTTTGAGATTATAAGAGAGTTAAATTTCAAAACGAAAATGGAATTTCAAATTTAAACTTTTTTACAAAAATGGTGTGAAGCCAACTAGTGTTCTATAATATCGATGGAACATACTACTTATTATATAAAATTCTTAAATTCTACGGTTAACACATGAATTGACGTTACTCTTGAGGTTTTACACAAGGTTGTGTTGTTTTAAACTAACTTGGTTCAAGTACAAAAGACCTTCCAGTTCTTGTCAGTTCAATCAGGCAAATTTGAAATATTTATATTTATTTATACTTATGATTAAAATAAGAATCATTTATTATTGTGAAATTGTTGCTGGATAATCCTTTTCGTACAACCACGCTACCATTTCTAAAACTACATCTGCAGCTATTATTTAGAGAGTAGAGTAAGTTTTAGCTTTCGTCTAGATTTGCTGACAAGCTTTTAAATAAAAGACATGATCGAGATACGATCAAAGAGAGATACATGTATTTAGACACAATACTCATTGTTGTTGATAGACAAGCATTCTCTGTCACGTGAGTCAACAGTCGACCGTGTTTACACGTTCTGTTTTCCCTCCAATTTTCAAGTGATCATTTTAACACCTCCAAATTGTCTCTATCGGTTCGATCGAATGATACGCTATTTTTCTATTAATTTAGTGAGTCACTAGCAGACTTTTGGAAGTATAATTAGATTTCATTTTACAAATAAGGTAAAACTTGTATACAGAAGATATCAGGATTCGTGACACCAACCTAGGAGGAACATTGGGAGTTAGAGCTGACATGAATAAGTGTATTAAGCTTATCTTTAACGATGTTTTAGTGACAATTAGTATAAGAAAAATATCACTTTGAGAAATCATTAAATTGTTTAACTATGAGGTATTTATAAATCCTGTTTAATTTTTCTCTTTGTGTTCTTTCAACTTATTCAACGAATCTTGCACTAATACTACAAAAATACAACCTCGTTCCTATAGTAATAATACTTTATTTCTCTTTTGTTGTTATCCAGTATGTGCATGAAGTTCTTGGTAGTGCTGTATAAATTATGCTTCTCAGTGTAATGATGGCTTATGGGATAGCTTTCCAATTTATAGGTCATAAAGTCATTCGGAATGTAGTTTATCTTACTTCTCTCTAAAGAGGCTATAAAATGAGGAATTTATTGGCAATCGAAAATATGAATATAAACACGAACGCGTTGTGCTTTGATCTCTAAATAAATGCCCTAGTTAATTATAACAAGACTTCACTTCATTATTATCAAAACACTCACCACGCTTACCATCATTCCATATCCACCTTAAATGCCCTCTAAGAGTGGTTGGTGTCTCAAAGCAAAGTAAAGTATCAAAAAGGAACAGTTTCTAATGTATAGAGACTTACCGTATCCTAACTATTGTTATACTCTCTTAACGTATATTAAATTAACTCGACGGTTTTAAAGTTGAGTACATAAATGAAATAAATATGTTTCCACTTATTAAATGATAGATTTAGAATAATTTTTTCAACTGATTATAATAAAATAGGTTTAAAGCAGTAATCGAATATTCCAGAAATATGAAGTGAGTAAAATTTAATTTAGTCTGACTTTTGAAGCATAAATGTTTTTCCGTGCTCTTTAGCCAACAGGAACTAACATTTTAACTGAAAGGTGTATTTAACGTTTTAAATAAACTCTCAACTAAATTCTTCATTAACTGAATTTAAATGAAAATATTCTATGCTTTTTAGGAAATTAGAGAATAGTTTGTTGCAGTTTTCATTACATTTCTACTGAAAAGGCTGTATTATAAACACAGTAGGTTTCTACAGATAAAGTCCCACCACTCTTTTGGAACTGTAATGTTTCGTTTTGTTTCATCAAAACTAAAAGTTAGAAGGATCTTCAACTTTTCTTCAGACTTTCTGTCATCTTCCGATTTCGAAAGGAAAGTTAGGTGAAAACTAGGATTTTTAACCCTAGTAAATAACTTCTTCATGGCAGATCCGTAAAGTTTGAAGTTCAAAGAAGGTTTTCCACTTCGGCTTCTATTTGGACGTTATTCTTTACTTCGTATCAAAAAAACCTAGACCTAGAGATGAAATAATACTGATAAGGTTAGTAGAAAGTCCACCGAGCAAATACCTACTACTAGTCCTACCAATGTTAACTAAGCGATTGCGTACTTATTGTATTCTAATCAACGTAGAAATTCTACAGGGTGCTCATAAAAGGCTGTCACAAATATTGGGATTTTGTTTATTGTGTCCAAATCAAGTAAAAATAATAAATGAGGCTTTTTAAAAATGCTTCATTCACCGGATATCCGCCATTTTGTTTTTTTTACTAGTTATTTATTTTCTCCCATACCATTTATGGGATTTGGCTCGAACCTAATTTACATTTGTATCTAAGAAGCCCATCAATGGAAAGATTACCAGCATGATCTAACTAACCATTTTAAAATTGGGGCTATTTTAGAGAATTCTTTGGTGTTACACCGTAATTAGTAAACAAACTGTGAGCTTTACAATAAAATGTACCAAATGACATCTCATGGCAAATTCTATTACCTATCTATTGACATCAAAGTCATAAAAATCTACTGATAATCAACAAAGTTATAGTGGAAACCGTGTCAAAATCCAGGTAATAAGGTGGAAAGGTGCCTGTTTTCAGCCAGAATTTTCCCTTAAGCTCTGCTATTTCTCAATCGACTTGTATGATTTTGGTGTTAACAAATAAATAATAAAGTATACTGTAAAATAATATTCTTTACATTTTATTGTAAACCTTGCCATTAATTATCTTAATGCGTAGGCTTGAGCGGCCGGAGTCATCATAATTTCTAGGCTTCCAGTGTCAGACCGCGTCAGTAGACTAATTTCTAAATTGTCAAACGTTTCGCCCATTCTAAGATGTGGCATCCTCAGTGACTGCACAGCTGAGACTGAGTCACTGAGGATGCCACATCTTAGAATGGGCGAAACGTTTGACAATTTAGAAATTAGTCTACTGACGCGGTCTGACACTTGCCATTAATTGTTTATTAAGGTGTAACCCTAAAATTGCCCTAAGAATTCCATAAAATAGCCACTTTTTGAAATAGTAAACTCGATCATGTTGGTAATTGCTTCCATAAGTGTTCTTATTTAGATACAAATTTATATCAAGTTTGATCCAAACCCAGTGGTGTGGGAGATAATAAATAATTAGTGAAAAAACAAAACGGCAGATATTTAATAAACAAAACATTTTTGGAAAAAAGGTCATTCGTTATCTTTTGTTTATTTTGGCCTAATAAACCTAACTCTAAAGTATGTGACACCCTTTTATAAAGACCATGTACATATTCATCTCTGTACATATTCAGAAACATTGGTCAGAGCAATCGTCTTATTTTTAGGGTGATTTTACACCATAAAACAATTGTAATATTTTGTATTACAACACGTTCACATGAAACCTTTACATCAAAACTTTAAACGTTAATTAGAGGTTACTTAAAATACTTTATCGGAGAAATACCTTCATCTCTCTAAACAAAGAAATGTAAAATAATACTCTGAATAAATATTAATTATATTTCACCACCAAGGGAAATTGAAACCAGCTGTTCGCAGAAAGCTGAGACGTTTTATTTTATTCTCGTAATTTAATAACGCTTCGTCAACGCATTAATTAAGGTTTGGATTTGAATTGATTGGAGTGAGAGAGTGATTGATATACGTTAATCATGATATTGATCAATTGGTTATATGGAAGGATTAGTTGTGTGAGACGTCAATGGGTTACTAATACGGGTATGATAGATAATGTAGACATCACTTGGCCATTATGCTAATTTTCATCGTACACAGAGTGATTCCATGTTCAACACGAAGAAGGTAGAAGGTGCTCAATATTGGAAATAGTAATAGAAACTCATTTTAAAATATTAAAAACCAATATTGTAACTTTTATTCAGGACGAGGCGTTTCGAAGAAAATTCCTTCATTGTTAGGTGCTTACAAAAATGAGAAAAAGTAAGGTTGTGTAAATATTTGAAAACATACAACGATAATAGTCATATGTTAAAATAAATCATACTATACGAATTTTTAATAACATCTTTTCTTAATAAACTTAAACTTTAGTTAGGATTGTCCGCGTCTTCATGATTTAAAATGTCATTTCTCGTACATTTACAAAATAGACAGATGTTTAAATGCTTTGTCCGAGATAAACTTTAACTTTAAATTTTGATCTGAAATTAAATGATAAGGTTCAATACAATGTTCTGTGATTGCTTATTCTTCTGGACAGTTAAATTGTATGTGTGCCAAATGTTCTTTAAATCTTGTATCAATGTTTGTTTAGTCTGTCCTGTGTACGTATATATTATCACAATCACTTCAGTTGATTTGATAAATTTTCAGAACTTTTATTGAGATCAATTTTATCTTTAGGATTTGGTTGGCGTGATTTAAATTTATTGGTGGTTTATAAATAGACATATTTTATTTTAGGATTTGGTAGTAAAAAAGTTCGTGATTTTAAATCCTATACAATTAAGTATGAGTTATTTAAAGACGTGGTTGTATAAATAGTATAACATATTTTTTGACAATAAAGGCATTGCCTTTGAAAGGCCTCGTCCTAAATGAACTTTACAACATTGTTTTTATATTTTAAAATTAGTTTTATTAACAAGTAGAAGGAGTAGAGTGATCTTCTAACTTTTCCTCGATCAGAAAACTATAGAAAATACATAAAGACTCTTGCAAGTAAAGTAACAAAGTACGAAGTTAACAATTAGTGAAAAGTCATGGCAGTTTAAAACAAATCTCTTGCTTAAGTCCACACCTAGAAGGTAAAAGGTAGTGTCTTGTTTACGAGGCGAAGTTAGGACTACAAAGTCCTATGTACCACTCAACCTCGACCTTTACCTATCGTTACCGTAAAGTCATAATTTCAAGGTGACTGCGGGGATCGAACCTGCGCCAGCGGAGTGATCAGCTCCGGAGTCGCGCACGATTCCAACCCGACACGGGTCTACTAAACACCTATACTTGGCCTATGCTTTCATTAGATGAATGGCAAAGATCTCAATCTTTTGCCATCAATTTCAGTTGATTTCATTTCCAATTAATCCCCTCATCAATCAGCATTGTTCATATCTCGGATTACAGGTCCAATTACTCGACTCGTCCGGATTTACGCACAGTATAAAAGTCAATATTCAATTAATTTAGATTAATTTTGCTATTCGCCTACGGAAATTTTCACCGGTTTGCATTAACAAAATTATTTTGTTGAGTAAGTTACGATAAAAACCATAACGATATATTCGTAGTTATTATTTTTATACTATAACGTACCATTAGGCTGTTAAGTGTTTTGGCTTGAAAAGATTACGTCTACATCGATGTCAATATTTCTTGTTATTTCGTAGTTTCAGGTGCAGAAGAGATACTTTTTGTAAGATTCTTCTTCTTTTGTTGTAGCCTACTTTTTTTATTTTGAGACACCGACCACTTTGGGCATTTTAATGTGAATATGGAATGGTGGTGAGTGTGATTAGTGTTTTTATAAATGATGAGATGTAGCCCTGTTACAAACTAGAGTCGACTGTTCCCCAGATTGGGTCATTAATTAAAAACCCAACTGGATGGAATGGGCCAACGGCTTAAAACTACCTATTTTAGTTTCAAATGAATCATCGATAAACACTAATTTGCAGTTTAAATCAAACAAACTGGCAATGTTAAAACCAAACAAATTTGTTTATAAATGGGTTGCGTCATTTCATCAAAAACGTTTAATTCTCTCAAACTAACTGTGTACACCATTGTCTTGAGGCTGAACCTATTTACAATATTTAAATTTGAATATTAATCAAACCTTTTTTAATTGGTAAGCAAGAACTTTATTTATATTTGAAAGTAAAACCTCTTTTATTGTACCGTTTGAATAATTTTTGAACTATGTATAATAAACCAGTTAATTGAAATAATTGGGAGTGATGTCAAATTGTGTGACGAGAAATCTTCTTCAACGACGAAAGTTGTCACCCTCGAGATAAACATCATTTTGATGAGATTAAAAAGTAATTACGGAACTTACTTATTCCGATAAAACATTCGGAATTCATCTCTCTGATCAGTAAGCCCCGTTGTTAAATCCAGACGTTCCTCACTTCTTGAATATGCAAATGTCTGTTAGATTATTCAACAAAGTACTGTAATCGAACTCAAACGAATGTCTACCAAGAATAGTATTATTTGTAATAACTAAGGGTCCACTTCAGCTGCGCGGCGTTGCTTCCGGACCGTTTTGAACCTTTCAAAATAGTTTTAAACAATAATCACGTGTATTTGTACACTAGAGGAGGTGTTTGGCACGCGTTTAGAGCCTTTTTTTCGAAATTATGTTGTTTTTGTTTTAAGTGCACAAAATTGAGTTGAAATACAATAAAACTTGGGCAATTTTAAAGTATATTTGGGAAACTATTAAACAACTTATGAGAAAGCGGGCTCTGTAATAATCCAAAATGTCTGTAATAATCCAAAATGTCTGTAATAATCCAAAATGTCTGTGATAATCCAAAATGACTGTAATAATCCAAAATGTCTGTAATAATCCAAAATGTATGTAATAATCCAAAATGTCTGTAATAATCCAAAATGTATGTAATAATCCAAAATGTCTGTAATAATCCAAAATGTCTGTAATAATCCAAAATGTCTGTAATAATCCAAAATGTCTGTATAATCCAAAATGTCTGTAATAATCCAAAATGTCTGTAATAATCCAAAATGTCTGAAATAATCCAAAATACGCCGACACTGTTAAAGTTTACACAAGTAACTGTTGACACCTAAGTATTTACAATAGTTTTGAAACTAAGAAGCTTACCTACTCGAGTAAAGAGCGTTTTTTCTCGAAATTATGCGTTTTCAATTTGCAAAGCGTAGTGGAAAATCTTCTAAAGCTTGGACACTTTAATTCAACTTCAGTTTATTTGTGAAACTATTGAACAGCTTATGAGAACTCGTGTTCTATACACGTGTCGGAAAACTCTCCTAGTTTCCATATTATGTATCTTGTTTATCTATGTAAAAATTACTATAAGAGGTAAAAGGGCCGTTGTAAACTTAGGCCGCATCATTTGAAAGAAGGCTCATTGTTTAGCCAGTTTTTACGTGCGCGGTGTCGTATGTTGCTTGGGCGGACGAATTCAGCCTTTCTTCGGGATGACCACTGAGGCGGACCCTAAAGGGGTCGTCGGAACAAACTGCTGACCTTCTTTTTGTCCAAATAGGGCTAATTACTCATTCTAGCGGGGTTTAAAGTGAACTAACATTTGCCCGTACGTAGTTACTCATATAACTGTTAGGTAGAAATAGTATCGATGTGCATTATGTTGCCTCCCTGGGCATCGTTAGGTATTTTCGTGTCAAGCCTTTCGGCAAATTAGTACGAATGGCCATATTATGGACAATATGGTCAAAAGGCAACTTTGTATGGTTCAACATGAAGAAAGTGACGTACTTGAACGTAACACCGGTGACCAAATTTAGCCTGATTGACAGTACTAACAAGATTGTTCACTTGGAATTTTAAAAAGTATCACCCTTAATATTTTGGCGTGAAAACGTAAACCTTTTTATTAACTAGTCGATGTGGGAAATACTGTAATTATATTAGATGATGTACATAGAACGACCTTGGATTACAAGTAACTTATAAACACGCATTTTGTTCATCAATTTATTATCGTCACTTGTGAATAATCACTACCTGATTTAATTATGAATATAAATTGAATCCTGAGACGTTTGTTTATTTTTCTAACAATCAATCAAAATAAACTAACATTATTATTCACAAACTTTAAGTTGCCTTAGCCAAAACTTGGAAACATCCTTCTTTACTTCCGTGATAAGGAAGAGTCCACGTTGTATGATGACGTAGTTTGTAGATAGAAACAAGGTCCAAACTTGTTGAAACATGTTTATCAAGTCCATGTTATCAGTTTCAGAAACTTAACAACATCTAAAGTGAAGATGTTCCTAACTTGGAGCTCCTTTTATGAACCTAATGGATTATTTCACATCTGTAGGATAACCAAAAATTAGCTTATAAATTTCCCAAACGTTCGCCTGAATTTTTTACTTTACCAATTATTAGCTTTTATAGTGCAATATAGTTTTGTTAATAGTTAAGCATTTTGTTTGTTTTTTTCGTATTGATATCGATTTCAGTTTGCAATACAGGGTGTTCCTGAATGCTATGGGAGTGCTGTGCAGAATATTTTCTTTTTTAGGCAGCTAATTGGGAATGGATCGTCGACATACTTTAGAGTATTGTTGGTTTTATATATTTGTGGTCTTTAAAACGAGGGGTAAGGTTTTCGATCCCATAAGTTGCGATGACAGACTGGGAGTCAAAGCCTGGATAATGTCAAAAAGTACTTCGGGATATCCTTATAAAATGTGCCAAACCGTTTTGAAAACTTTCAGCCGTTCAAAAGTTTAGTACAGCTAAGGACAGTAGGATTTTTTAAACACCCTGTATAACTGAGGTTAAAACTCGTACTTCGGGCGTTTCCATAGTGTTTTGTAAACCAGAAGAAAACAGGACGTTTCGGGATCTAGATTCTCATCCCGTCTTCAGGTGAAAGTCACCCACCCCCAAACATCTAGTAAAACATGCACAAAAAGCGTAATGAAAAAAAACAATTGGAGAATTTAAACACGTTCACAGCCCGTGACAGCTGGCTAATGCCCACCGACTGATTGGCTGGCTGGCTGGGAGCGTACGACCAATCACAGACGTGTATCAGGCTGACCAACTGTAAAAAACTGGTTATGCACATCAAATGGGAGGGAACATCTGTATAGTTTTTAATGAATGAGTCAGTTTTTCCTAACAAAGGGGTTAAAATGTCTAATATTATTTTACAAAATTCCCACACACGGAAATTAAAATAACTGATTATGCGGTATTAGACTTGTAAATTTTGGGAAACCCATACAGCATATGTATATGTAGGATTTCTGAATGGGGCGTCTAGTAAGGTTTTCTGTGGCCTGTTTTGAGTCCTTTATACCATGATGTGTGTCAGTATTTCCCGCTGAAATTTAGGAAGTAATTTATGATTATCACTACGCTTAAGTTTATTTTTGACTAGATAGGCCTTATTTCAACTAAAGCTTTACTGACTGGACACTATGAACCAATACACTGGAAAGTGTCAAACAGTCTAAAACAAAAATATATCATGGAGGATGTGACGAATATTATGAACTGAAAATAACATTTTGTGATAGAACCTATTTCCAGTGATTCTTGTGTTAACACACTCATGTTACGTTTGTTAGTTACGTTCAGTGAAGCACAAGAACCGTTGATGTGTGTCTGGTCTTGTTACTATACTTTCCACCTTTCCATGTATTTTCTTGTCAGGCAGAAGATTATATTTGTACCGCTTTCTGCGTACAAGTTGGCAAGCGTGCTCTGTTTGAGTACTAAAAAATATTCTTTTTAAGGCATTAGAGTCCGTGCGTTTCTTCGTGGCGCTTGGTGAGAGGAAGTGAGGGGACAGAGTGGGGGAACAAATCGATGTTTTCAAAAAGTACAGTAATAAATAGCCTTTCCTCACAGTACGAGTTCTATGGAAAGACTGAACAGTTGGTTACCCCCACCCTCGAAAACCCAGTTATTAGGTTTTAGTCGTCAAGGTCAAGCTCCACGAAGAAACGCACGGAGTCTAATGGGCTTGAATAGCTGTTAGTTTATGCATTTATTTATTTATTCACGGTTTACACCAATTTACAATAGTTTTACAATCTTTGAATTCAATACGTTATATGAAAAGTTCTGTATGTATGAAGTTTTCGGCTTGTAAACATTAAACCAGCTGATTTTGTCAATGGTATAAACAATTTTGGCACGCCGACAACTTCATGCCATTTGCACATGCTTTTGCCGATTTTTATTTGAAACTTCTAAAGTAACTGTGCACAAAGCAATGATGTTAAAACTGACTTTCACTTTAATATTCATATTTCTCAATTATTTCTTCGGCAAAATGGTCATGTTTGGGCAACCTAACATTATTACATTGGACTATCTCGCTAATTGTAAAACGGCTTCACCGTTGGCAATTAATAAATAAATCATGCAGTAACGTGAATTTGTAAGGTTCGCGCACAGACGATTACTTTCAACTTATCTTTACATAATTAATGTCTCTTGAATAGGTATTTCCTTCCGTTGATAATAAACTTATCTTCCGCCTAATAAATGATGCAAAGACTCGTTCCTGTATTTTAAACTGAGAAACCCAAACTTCTTAAGTCAACTTAAGCTTCCATTTAAGATTTATTAACTGAAATTACCAGGCAAAATATGTTGCGAAATAATTACAGCTCGGTTGTTACTAGCTCAATCTTTTAGAATAATAATAATATTGAATAAAACAAACTGCTTGTTTTGGAGGGTAAATGATTCAGTTTGCTTTTGGTTTTAAAATCAGTAGGTAATGCATTCGTTTAATGGTACATTTTAGAATTATCTAGCGTTGGTGGTTGTGAGGTTATCTATTGACAGTTACAGAGTGTTGCAACCTACATATTTACCAAAGGAACATTTGTATCAAATTTCGTAAATACTGGACAAAATGCAACCTGTAGTGTGTTTAGACACGTATACAGGGTGGTACTTAATTTTGCCATTTGACACATGTAGGTGTTGGGAGTAAAAAACTGCTAAACGCTTTATTCTACTATGTTTCGTTCTACACCGCAATAGAAATTAATATCTCTATGTCCTTTGGGAATTCACAATAACAATAACGTCAGTTCAGATAAATTAAATATGTGTTTCTGTTATTTTTTTAAACTAACTAATACACATACTATTATGAATAGTATGCGGATCCGTGGCGGATTGGTATCGCGCGCGACTCATCACTCCGGTGGCTCGGGTTCGATTCCCGCAGTCACCACTTACAATTTGTAATGTGACTATACGGTGACGCTAGGTAATGGTCGAGGTTGAGTGGTAGAGAGGACTTTGTAGTCCTAACTTCGCCTCGTTAAACAAGACAAACCTTTTTTAATACACCCCCACCCTCGCGTAGCAGAGCTCCAGTAAGGGGATCAGTACAAGCTTCTATTGTGCGAGGTTGTAAGACATAAAGGCTAATGGTTAAACGTAACCGAGCCCCGTTAACCTCTTTAATCCTTCAATAACAAAGAGAAACATTCAACTCAGGCTGCAATTACGCACATATTTGCAAACCACGACAAATTTAGAGTCCTAGCAAACCTCATGTGACGGGGTAAAAGTTACAATGAAAGTGTCCTATTTAACTTTTTATTGACTCCTGTGACCACTGTGAAAGACGAATGTTGTCATATTTTTACGACCTTTTATACAAATGTGTTTTTTTTTTGTTAATATCTATGTTAAAATCTGTCCTCCGTAAGTGCCGTTACGGAGGGGGTTTTTTCAGCGCCAACACGTAGGGTGTTTCCCCAAAAAATACGAGGTTTACGTAGGTTTACGCTTTGTATTTATAATAATTTTAATACCAAGTTTTAATTGATTACTTATTGATGACTTTTGTTGTTACCGTAACAAAAGTGTGTGCCAAAAATCACTAAATCCATTCAGCCAGACCAAGATGGCGGCAGAAAAATAAATTTTTCTAGACCGAGTTTGCTGGTTCACGAGATTTAAGAAATAAATATGTGTACCGAATTTCGTTAAAATCTAATGAAAATTCGTCTTTTAGAATGGTCACACATTTGTATAAAGTTTTGGCATTTGACTCGGAAAGTGTTGAGAAGTTCAGAACTGCAAACAGTTTTGTTCTACGATGTTTCGCTCTCTCTAGTGATAGAATTGAATATCTCTATTTCCCCAGGAGAGTCACTGATAAAACCTATATTTGATTAAGTTGTGTGATGGTGTTTATCACTCTTCTTGTTAACGTGGTTAGTGAATGAAATAGGTCAATGATTGGTTAGAAGGAGTTCTGTGTCGCCCGCTGATATATCGGCTCCCCGCTGCTAGTGGTGGTTCATTGTTGTGTAGCTTACTTGTGTAGTTTTATTCATTTCATTCATTTATACAGAGTGTCCCACAAAGTGCAAATCTAGTGTATGGGTCAAACAAGAGAACATCCAGCATTGTTTGTTCCCAAAAGCCCAATAACACTGCCCAATTGACAAAAGCAATAGAAGAAACACATATGTATATGTGCACAATATTTTGAATCGCTCGATTTAAAAATACATTTTTAAAAACAAACTTTATCTTGTTTGATATTATTTGGTCAAAAAGGATCGAGTCACCATTAGTTATATTGAAAAATAATATAATTGAAGAAGTTTATAGTATGAAATTTCTAGGGATCCATTTAGATAATTAACTAAAATGGGAATTCACATATTGATTTTGTGACTAAAAATGTGTTCATCAATATTTCTCCTACGAAGTCTATCGCAATTTTGCACGCCTGGAGTTTTGAAAACTGCATATTTTGGTTTTGTTCGACCTTACATTTCTTACGGTGTATGCTTTTGGGAGAATTGTTCCAAAAACAAGGTAATGAGAATTTTTATTTTACAAAAGTCTGCTATAAGAGTAATTTACCGTCTTGGTATCAGAGATTCTTGTAGACAAGCATTTGAAACAATACAAATTTTGACATTGCCTTCCATTTAAATCTACGAGACTATAATATATTGTCTATCAAAATGTAATTTAGTTCAAGGTAGACAAAGCTCAATTCCACAATACTAGATTAGCCGATTCGTTTCGCACAAACCAACATTGATTAAACATTTATTCGCAGGTACCTTCCCAGGCGGGAGTAACATTATTAAAAAACTCCCAAATAGTTTGAAGAATTATGAAAATTTCAAATCATTTAAAATTGTAATTTAGTTCTTTCGGTTTACATTGCGTCCAAACTTCATAACTAGATTGAAATATTTCGATCTCGCTGTGGAGTATCTTCAGTCACTGATTGACTGAATTGACAAATATTTAAAATTGATTTAAAACTTTTGTAATTTGAAAATCTTTTACAGTGTTGAAGATTTTATCAGTGGTAATTGGACGAAACATTAGGTTTTCAATTATTTGTTGTTACTGATGACTGAGCTGATATTAAATGTAAAAAGAAATTGTAATGTAAAGTTTCAATTTAATAGATGTACAATTATTATTTTCAAGGTATTTCGTTTGTTGTTTGTTACACCATTTTGTATTGTATGGTCGGATGAATAAATAAAAAATAAGGATTTTCACAAGTTATGTTTTTCCTTCAATACCACTAACTTAATTGGTTTTTATCAATCATGATCAATTGGGTTTTTATTTTAAAGAAGTTGTTCGCAAGAAGAAATACCTATATGATACAATTACTTAACTCCAAATATGGCTGGTTCTTATATTCTGATACTAAATAGTAATAAAATTAGGTTTACAAATAATTGTCGAATAAACCAGTTTCTTCAGTGTACTCAACCATAAACTCAACAATACCAAACACTTAAAAATGTCTTGAACACAACCAAGTAACAGTGGTGTTCGTTACAAAAATACATACAAAAGCTTTTTTTGACCCGGCTTTCATTTAAAAAATTAAAAATATAATCTCGAACAAAAATATAATAATCAAAAGGCAGCCTTTCAAAAATATGACATTGAATCACATTGGTAATTTTTCTGTATGTACCTTGACTTAATTCAAAGACATGCCAAATTAAAAAGCTTATCAAGCAAAACCTTAAAAAACCTACCAGTAGCCACAAGCACTACCGAGAAGCGTAGAGAATTTCCTGTAGTTATGAACTCAATTTCATATGTAATCTTAACCTGTTACTTAATTTATTACGATCAAATCTTGTTCTCTACTTCAATAACTGCCACATTTCAAAACTTTAACCTTATTTCAAACGATCCTTTAAGTTGTATTTTTTATATGATCGCTTTGATTGATTAACCATGAAGTGATGTGTACAGAGTATTTCAATGCAAAACATCCAAACATTTTCATGAAAAAGGCTTTTTCGAATCTAGTGTGAAGAAAAAGTATTCTCAATAGACAAAGCAGGAACTAGAGCCCAACTGGGAATGAATTGGGTTTTCATTTGTTTCACTCTGAGAAAGAAACAAACAATCAAACAAAGTAATTAAACGAGAAACCTAAACTTGTTTTCTTTTAAAGGCAGAGTTTATATTTAATTTAGCCGTTGTTGTAACGGACAAAACAAAGCTAAATAAAATACTCCACTCTTGAAATATAATTAGTGCTGGTTGTTGTATGAAAACTCTCTTTCTAAATTAGTATAAGCTGATTTTCTAGCTTTGTAAATAAACAAATAACTCCTTTATTTCGCAAAAACTTACGAGTATGTATGTGTCATTGAATTTTTATTTTTCGAGGTCTAACATTTGGCATTCTTACCTTTACATCGAAAAACACTAACCAAGATATAAAATCGCCCATTCATTTAATCTACATTAATTCAAATGCATCCACTCTAGAATAAGTCAGTAGTATGAGGTATCTCCCTGAAGTGCCATGAACTCGTTTGCCATGAACTGAAGTAGGACGACTCTGAGATCGAAGAGGTCTACACAGCTGAGTTCCTTGGAATACACCTTGATCGAGGGTTGACCTGGAGCGCTCACGTTTGCTCAAAACTATCCTCAGGAATCTATCTATGTTTTGAAGAAACTATCAGAGTATTGCCTGACTCAGATACTGATGACGGCGTACTACGGAGTAATCTACCCACATATCTCTTACGGATTGACTTTGAGAAGAGGTTGCACAAACGCAAATTTTTTAAAAATGTTAATTATTGAGAAAAAAGCTGTTTGAATAATCGCAAAATTGCGTAGAAGAGAGTCGTGTAGGAAAGCACTCAAAGACCTGAAACTGTTGACACTATCTTGCCTCTATATTTTAGAGATATGCCTTTTTTCAACTCAAAATTTAATGCCATTATAGGTAGTGACATACACTCTTATGAAACTAGAGGCAAGGACAACTACCGAACTGGGAGACACAGAACGGTAGCTCATTTCGTCAACAGATTACCAAATTCGTTCAAAAATGTCCATATGCCCAAGGCATTCAAAGCTCGTCTGAAAGCTAGTTTGATCTCTCAAGCATTCTATAGCACAGACGAGTTCTTGGCATTTAATTGGGAGAGACTGCATTAACTAGGATCTAGAGTGGTATCATTCGGTTGAATGGGAGAGAGTGAATGTAACAAATTTGTATGTTTGAATTTGTTTTCGATGTAAGAATGAGAGGACAATTTTAGCGATTAATCTGACGATGGCTATGCATTTATTGTAAATGTTCATGCAATAAAATATTTTATTTATTTTATTATTTATTCGTCCATGATGTTAAAGGCTTCCGAGGCCCGAAAGGTTTCCAGAAGGGTATTGAAGGACTTAAGTGAAGAGGCACATTTTATGCAATTTTGAAAGTAATAATAACAAATAATAATACTAAGCAAATAATAATATTAAGCAAAATTGTTGAGGAATAACCTAGCTTCTGCCTGAAAAGAAGGCAAACGCTCGGCGGCTCGTGGATTACCGTTTTGTGCCTCCCAGTCCAGTAGTTCAAGTTGCATAAGGGTGAATGTCACTTCCTCTTACGTGGTCACATTTTCACTTGACACAAACGCATGTTTCTAGAAAGTAGATACATGGTCCTTTCCTCACTAGATCCCAAAGTGGCTGCGTTTGGTGCGTAATTGTTTTGTTTTGTTTTTAGGAGAATCCAACCAGAAAAAATGAGAACTTAAAAATTTGTTGTGTGTAATAACCATTAGTTTTGTCAAAGGGCGAATAAAATACAAACTTAAAACAAAGCCGACGCGTAGCCACATTCAAGCGCTTCCGCGAATCCCAGCGAATTCTTTTACAACAGGGTAATACTCGTAGTTACAGCGGCTGTGCTCTTTTGACCCTTTTTGGACCTTTGTGTCCCTGGTAAGATCGCACTGTGTGTCAAGTATTCACACAATTTAGTACAAACGTTCATTTGTTAAATATTTAAATTAAATATGAATTTTGTTTTGTTATATATTTAGGTTCCGGTGAGAGAGAGTAGAAATACAAACCGTAAACAGTGACTTGTTTTAGTTTTTAATTGTTAAATTAAGATAATTTGTTAAATTTAATTATTAAAGCTTAAACGGCTCAAATGTTTAAATCAGGTTTACTGCACTATCTTGTTCAATGATGTTTTTGTAGAGCCAGTGGAAAATCACAAAATGTTATTTTATGGATCTGTATTTAAACGAGTGGAAATTGTTCAGTGGAATGAAACTGGTTTTTACGGTGGGCGAAAATTAAGCTAACCCAGTTTTTCAACCGTGATTCCATATTTGCTTAAGCCAATCACTGTCCAGATCATGTTCCGTTGAACACATATTGACGAACCACGTCATCAGATTATTGACATTTCATTTCTGCTCTGTTGCAAGTTTGCATTCAAATGAACTAACTTGTTTGCAACGGAAATAACATTAAATGAACTAAAGATTACCTCATTTATAATTCTCGTTAACTATACTAAGCTGCGTGCATTATAAATGCAAGAGTTAGTCGGGATTAATTCGTTGTTACAAGTAAGTTTACAGACTAAGAGTAAAACTTTTGGATCCTATAACGAAAAGGAGTTAAACCTATTTAATTTATCCTAGTTTCCTTTAAAGAGTTTATCTTTGAATTTCGTGGAGTTGGAGTTTAAAAATGTTGCTTGAGTTGTACATGAAAATGAAGCCTTAGTTAATAAAACTAGAAGTTAAACCTGGAAAATCCGTTGTTTCATTAGTTTATACCAATATATCAGCCTTACAAAATGTCAACATTGTGAATATGAATTGACATGACAATGAGTGCCAGTTATTCACCTAATATGAATCAACGAGATGAAAATATACATAGTTTGAATGAATGGCAAAATACAAAATACACGTCACTTATATTCTGTAAAATATACAAATATTTTTGCCTGAGTTTAGTTAATTACAACTGATTGTGTCCATTAAGTTTTTATATGTTTTCAACTAATTTATTTGTTATGTATATATAGCATAATGTCTATCAGCCCAAATATGTATTAGGAGTTTGTTTTCCTTGATCAGGCTATGCCTGAGAGATTTCTATATTTTGCTAATAAGAAATAATCATGAGACAAAATAGTGCATGTAAAGGTGAACTGGCATACCGGGATTTTATTGTAAAAATGAGTTGGTATTTGATGTACATACTGCATAACAAAAAAGATAAATAAATTATTTGTATTATGAACATCTAAATGAACGGCACGAACTTATCCCTTAGAGCTTCCACAAAAAGTAACATCAGAACCTTAGGAAAAGCCCAATTTGAAGTACATATTGTTTAGCGTGTGTACATTAAATATACATAGATATATACGTTCGTGGGTAGCTGTTAGTTATTTATGAAAAATAGCCTAAACATACAGAGCTTTTAACAAACAGAATTGTTATTGATATTATACATTAAAATTAACATTATAAAACACTCTTTGTTCGTCCACAAAGCCTGATAAAACTAACAAAAAACATTGTTACGATATTCACGGAAGTTAAACTATATTCTTGTATCTATTTAAACAACAAAGTAGATACTCACAAGAAACCATAACTCTAATAATAATAACCATAGTAAAATATCTCTTATCTCGACAACAACATCTTTATTAGTTAGCATAGAAAATAAAACTAAACTATGTACCGGTATTCTATTTGTAAATCAGAAGATCTGGAACATCTCTGAGGTGACATAAGATTTAACGAACTGCACAGACCATGACGGAGTAATTGGTTCAATCATATCCAAGGCCGAAGCGGGATGATTTGCATTTGTTATAGTAAACAGTCTCGCGTTACGTTTACTGGCTGACAGCTCTTATAGGAAGTTACGAAAAGGTTAAACTTGTATCGGTGAATTGTGTTGATTCAATTCAAGTTTTACGTGAAATGGGTAAGACTAAACATAGCCGTCGCCTAGCCACAAACGCTACCGTGAATTCTAAGGAATTTACACCGGAAGTACCCTGTTGGTGGAGAGTTTCCCTTTTAAAATGAGCTGTATTATTATCGAATTTTCATTGAAAAAATGAGATATTCAAGCCGTCAGCATGGTAAGACTCAGACCATGAAATGAGCGCCAATCCTAACCCCGAGAACACGTTTTTAGCATTTTTTCAATACTTTATATACATTATATGTACGAGTATAATTATGTGCATATCATCTCATGTAGGCCTACAGGTTGCGTAGAACGTAAGAACAACAATTCTCACCGCCAAAGATATCGCCAAAAACTTCAATGATACGTTTTTAGTTTTAGAACTAAAAGTTGGTTTAAGAAATAGAAGGTTCTGTGTCATTATTAGTAATCGAAGTGTTATTCAAACTATTGGCAATAAAACATAAATTTTACGAAAGTAATAAAAAAAGGAATGAAATACTTTTGTATAGATACATATACATATATTAACTGTAGAAAATATGTAAAACGTATAATATTTGAAAACTACATTCCTTTATTTGTCCATTGGCAATAAACTCCACACAGCTTATTACGCTGTTATTAAAAGAACCATTCTAATAAATTATTTGTTCAGTATTGTAACAACCGTTTGGAAGAGTTCACCTACATTACATAGCCGAGCTAGGAACTGTGTATGCGCGTCCACGCTCATGCTGCCTCTATTGATAACAGCACAATGGCGCATTAATTACACCTGTTATCAAACCGCTTTGTTTACAGAGCCAGGTGACAACCAGCACCAGCTGTCACTTTCAGGCAGTCGATAGTCGGGCGCGGGTGTCGAGACGCGCTTCGAGAGTCGATCTTCGGGACAATGCTTGCTCAAGACTTGAACACGTTATTTAGATGCGTGGTTTTGTGATAGATCGATAAGTGAAAACGTAAAAACTGGAAAATCGTTATTTCGAAACGGTTGTCACCGAAACGGTCATTTTATTTAATTGGTATGAAGGACTTTACGCCATTCGAAGGACTTGAAAAAGTGTTTTGTTTTATAAAACCAATTTTTTGTTTTTATGGTAAAAGGTGTTTAAACTGATAATAATTTCAAACAATATTATGTTTAAAAATTTACAATTTTTGCAATTTAGAATCGACAACATTTGAATTGTATGGAAGTAAAACAGTAAGCTAGCCCAACAAAAAATGTTAGCACTATTAGCTTTTGACGTTGTTAGTGACTAGTTCCATTGCAAGAGGCTTTCAAAAACAACTTCAACCTAAACTCATTTCTGGCTATAATATTATGGGAACTTACATGAAAGAGTTTTAAGTGATGTGCTAGCGAATCAATCAGGTATAGGCTAAATAACCGCAAGCGATAAAATTCTCGCCGAGGAGTCACCCATTAATAATAATTATTGTAGGATAGCAGCAGGTAAAAAGAAATCGTATAGTTTTCCTGCAAATAACACAACATCAAGAGATAAATCTGGGGTTTTCATAGGATTTATCACTATGCTAGGACAGGCTATAGTGGCATTTGCCATCTAAATGCTTTTTTGAATTACAACAACAGTTTTAATAAATACAAAATTAAAATACCAGCTCGGGACTTATCACTGTTATTACAAAATCCAACACCTTAAACTGCGAGTATTAAACCTCACACGCACTATTTAAAAAGACCGAATCACGATTCAGCCACGAGATCGATACCTCGACTGCGATGATCGAATGCTTGCTACAGCCACTATGATCGCTGCAGTCTAGTTCACACCGCTTGTATCGCAGTCGAAGCTGTGTATTGTTGAACATATGTCGCACTTGTGTAAAGTGTTCATCAACAAGAGATGAAATGTCGTCTAGACAATTGGAGTAAAACTGCTGGTGATAGAATTTGACCAATTCAACGGTATGTATGATAAGCTTTTCTAAGTACTTAAAGTAGTAGAAAGGTACTATACTGAGACTCGACAGATGTAGACTTTGAACATAATTTACGGTGGACTAGCGATTTTCGAAGAATATTTGAGTATATTCAAAGAGCAGCATGTTTTGTATAGTGCTATGTAGAGACAGCTGTTTAATTCGAATTAAAGTTTTTTTTATGTAAATGAAGGAGTAAGTCGACTTACTCCTTCATTTACATAAAAAAAACTTATGTGCGTTTACATTTTGACCTGGGATATTTCTACAAATCTGAAGGGTAAAAATAATCATTTACCCATTTTTCGCAAGATTAAACTATTATAGTTTAGACCAATCTATTTGTCAAACTATTTAGTAAATCACTTCAACGATACAGTACGAGTTGTTAGCAAGTTAGTATACTTGCGCGTTTCCCCCAGTCAGTCTGGTATCTGTCTGGTTAGTACCTGCTCAGATTACTTTACACAGGGGTAAATAACAAAACAGCGGTTGACATTACTGGACAGCTTCGTAGCCGTCCGGATGTTGAACATGCTCCGTTACACTTTAGGGGAGGTTGGACCAGATATTAATGTGAGGGGATGCGGCAGCAGGGTAGGCCACGACTTCATGAGAGCCAAAATCTTGGGGGGAAGGTCCCCTGAGTGTTGGCACAGCTCGCTTTTGGGGGGTTATAGAGAACCCCCTGAGTAGTTGTCAGTGGCCTGGCTTATCTCTCGCTTTCATGATCGTATGTTCTGCCGAGCCCAGTTCATTGACCCAGTCCTCTCATTAATCCAAACTTCCTTTCATTCTGGTGGTAAGGCAATGTACCCAATCAGACGGGTATAATACTTTGATTTGAGACACCAGCTTGTCTAAGAGAGTATTTTAAGGTGAATATATGAGATGAATGGTGAGTTTGATGAGTAGGTCATTAATCCCAATAACCAAAGGAATGGACCAACGGCTTAACATGACTACCGAACCACGGGATCCCTGATCATTTTATCTCTTCAATCTAACATTTCTAGTATGCTTGCAGAGAGAAGTTTGTGTTATGGGGGATCAGCGTGTGGAGAGGAGGCAAGTGTACTCAAGACCCCAGTGGGCCAGTTTCCAAGCCAATGGGGGCCTAGGGGGCACCAGCTCACCCCCTAGCTCGCCCCCACCGAACACAACCCAGCCGAGACCCACCCTCAGCCCCGCTCAGAGCTACGACCTTGTGTGTAAGGTGAGGACACTCCACAAGACAACATCATGAACGTTACCTCCTCATTATCAGGTTCTTTTTGTCGTGTCCATTCGTGGATTATTATTTGGATAATCGTAAAGTGTTGACTGTTTATTTTACTTTTGAGTTTTCTCTACGCTTCACGTTTATCTTCTTAGACCTTTCGATTCAATCGCATTTTAGAGTTTTGCCACATTATTATTAGCTTCCGGAGTTGGGATTGCTTAAGGTCCATCTCAGGGAAAGCATAAATTTGTCCCCACAAGGAACACACGACACCGTGCATATAACAACTGGCTAAACGGACTGTCTTTCAACTTCATCCTTAACTGTCAAACCGAGAGCTTGCAGGGTTTACGCGGGTACGTTTTCCCAATTCCAAAGCAATTTTTAAACTAACCCATTTGATATTTTCAAACTAAAAGCGATTATCTACTCTTGGATGGAACCCGATCTATGGTAGTGCTCTTACACTATTTCCACTAATTGACTCGACAAGTTCAATTTTCTTTGTTTGAACGCCAGATTGCAGACTTGATAGGAACAGTTAAAAGCTGTCCATAAGATAACTTCCTAGGTTTTACGTTGATATGTAAATACTCAAATTCATATTTTAAACTGTTTTGACCTCTTACAGACCCTTGTATCGGGTGTCACCGCGGTACTTAGGTGGACCCTTATCATCAAACAAATCAGCTGTAGATTATAATACCTTGGAAATCCGTCAATCCGTGGACTAAATACATCGCTACCGCTTAGCTAAATTAATCTCAAACTACCTTCACCTTTTTTCTTGCTATACCCAGTACCCATGGTATGGTGAGCCATGAGATCCTGTTTCCTCAATCATCTTTCCTACCGTATTCAACTGCTACAAAACATGTATTATTTTGTTCCTGTTTACCAGGTCATGCTGTTGGGAGACTCCGGGGTCGGGAAGACTTGTCTCCTGGTCCGATTCCGTGACAACTTGTTCCTCTCTGGCAACTTTATATCAACTGTCGGAATAGATTTTAGGGTGAGCCCACCTTCCAACTGACTTCTGGGTGTGTACTTCTTCCTTCCGCTGCATCTTTCGTAGCTTCTGGGATTGCTTATTTTAGCCCATGCCGTAAGGTTCGATGTACGATTGGACTTACTAGGGAGTACAGTTCAGTAGGATATTAAATAAAAGCCTTCGCGTTATTTTTTAAGGTTTCTTGATTTTGTATGTTTCTACATAAACCATACCTGAATATAAATTGGCTATCCAATATCTTTATAATTGTGTAATAATATGTCTTCAAAATCGCAGGAGACCCTGGAACAAAGTTTTAAATAACTTTTCCAACGTTCGATCTTTATTACCATTTTAATGTACAATTTTAAAACTTGATTTATTAACTGGTATTACCAAAGTAATTCACACTTATATTATATTAAAATAATTGTAACTTATTGTATAAAATTTTATACTACTTAAGTTATTTGCGGTTAATTTGAAATACGTTCTCAAAAATTAACTAAAAGCTGTTCCTTGATCTTGATGCCGCGTTTTGGGCAAATGGTTTTCTTCTCTTGCAGCTGGTTTATCATCATAAGTGGTACTGAGTATTCTTGACCACAGTGCTGGTTTTTTATTGTTCAAGGAGATTTTCATTTAACCCCCTTGCTTTTTAATATCTAAGTATGCTATTTTAGTAGCACGGTAATTATAAGTTAATGCGCCGTCAACTACTATACTTAAGGTAAGTGAAATTATTATTTTCTGACTAACAAACTACTGGATCATCAAGGCACATCTCAAAACTATGTAAGTCAAGAAATATGATTTATCAGCTTTTCAAAAAATAAGCCAAGGCTCAGCAACCTTATTAATTTTGGTGATGGAAGCAAGGACGCTGTGAACCTGCAAGTACCTTAGTTGAAGCATTGACTTTACCTAAACATTAAAAATTAATGGTTCAAGGGATACGACAAAAAATTACTTGAAACTGCAATAAAAGGGTATATGGGAAAACGTTATATACTGACATTTGTATTTTAAATAAACTTATTCAAATTAATTAAAAATTTTAATGACTAGCGGATGCAATTTTATCTCGACGATATTGCACAAGTACATTCAAAGATGTTTATTATTTGGGTTTTCTATGTTTTGAATAATTAGAAATAATTTATCTGTAGACCAAGTCAAGCTGTTCTCTTTTATTGCCAGTTTTGTTGTGCCCAACTTTACCTTGTCGGCTGTCAAATGTCAATACACAAACCTAGTTTCCAGTTCTTGGTATCATTGTTACTTTTGTTATTCCTACAAAAATTGAGACAGAGCACCAAAATTTAATTTAATTTGAATATTGCTGCAGTTTTACTTGTGTGTGTTTCTTATTAGAAACAAGAGAGACATGAAATGTCGGGAGCCCAATAGTTTTCCAGGTTGGCACAAGACTTGCGATTTTATAAAAGAAGGCAAATAAACATGAACTTAAAAGAAAACATGAACTCGCCTATTATAGCTATGCTTTAAGTTCGGAATGTTAGTAGTAGTATTAGCCATGTGCATTAAGTATTAGCCAACTTGTTTTAAAGACTGCCGTTCAAGCTGAGCTTCTAACTGGTTATCCTTGAAATAGTTTCTAGCTGAGTCCCTAAGCATAATGTGATTTTGCAGAATAAGGTGGTGTCCGTGGATGAGGCAAAAGTGAAACTGCAGATCTGGGATACTGCCGGGCAGGAACGTTTTCGCAGTGTGACTCACGCTTACTACCGAGACGCACATGGTAACAAGCTCAACATTTTAGTATGAGTTTTATAGAGTAGCCTAGACTCTGAAAGAACGGGGTGCTCGGACACATTTAAGTAAAGGCTTAAGCAAACTCTTACTTTATAACCTACAGATTTGCTGCTATATCTCCGACTCATAAGAGCGAATTGTTTTAAAAACGTCAGTATTTGTCTAGAAGAGTGACTTATGATTTCATTAGCTAAAACTGATTTAACACGATGTGGAGAAGGCTCCTAAATATATAAAAATTTGTTTTGGGGTGCGGAACTTATTTAAAAGTGGCTTAAAGTGACTTTAAAGTTGGGACTATTTTACGAGCGGCGGACACGGTGCGCGCGGCACTCTGTGGCAGACGACAGTCTCTGTCATCCACTTCATATTAACTTAAAGGTGAATAAGTTATTATCGTGAAATTAGGTTAAGTTAGGTTATGTTAAGTTAGGTTAGTTTATTTTTTATGTTGAACATATTTAAAAGTGGCTTTAAAGTTGGGACTATTTTACGAGCGGAAGACGCGCGGAGGCGCTGGAACTCTATAGCAGACGACAGTATCTGTCACCCACTTCAAATTAACCTTGAGGCTGAATAAGGTGTTATCGTGAAGTTAGGTTAGCAAAAGTTAAGTTAGTTTAGTTCTTTTTGTAAAAACATCGTTTTTGATGGTTTCCGCAACTTTCTCGAAGTTAAAACATCGTTATTTGGCCTTTTTAGAAGGTTTGAACTTAGAAAAGTGCTAAAAATCCATAAGTCACTCTTCTAGATTTTTACCAAAGCGTCATTAGCTGAACAGTGTCTTAAACTTGTTACATTAGCAGCCTTCTCGTGCTAGACACCACAAACTTTCTCCCTGCCTTGCTAAGATTTTTTATTATCTTTGATCAAGAGTTTCAAATAATAATAGGGTTAGTAGCTAAAACCTGACTGTCTTTAATGTGTTAGTGCCTATAAAATGTAAACCTCTGCGTTGACACTTTCCCGATCGGACTTACAAAAGAACACTCCCATATTCAACATATGAAATATCAACCGAATAAATTACTCTTTACTCGTGTAAGATTATTCTTGTGGATATGCAGTGTAAGAGATGTTAGAATGCACACAGTCAAAACCCAAAATTGTGACAGTCCTAAAGTTGATACAGCTAAGAAACTGTAATTATTTTATTAACAGTAATGTTGTATTTAAACATTGAGGAGAAGTGTTGCATGTCACAAGTCTCTTGCATGAACAGGTGCTTGGATGTACGTCAAGGGGACGAACCGAGGGAATAGGCTAATAAGTAATTCATCGCTTACTTTGCCGTCCGGTACTTGAAACTATTGATCGGTCTGGATCAATACAACCTCTCTTGTTATCTGACAAGAGTAACTGATAACCTTTAATTGACAAGAGTGGAAACCAATCAGCCCTTGTATAAAATTATATCCTACTATGGATTTACTTCATAGATAAACAAAAGATTGAAAAAAACAACCAACAAAATTATAATAGTAACCAGAGACGTTTTGTTTTTTAATAAATTGTTAAAAAGGCTCAACACATTCACGCCATTGTTTAAATTCACATTTTTTACTTTTATGTATGTTTTATCATACGGTGTCTTGATGAAAAAGAATCACAGAATCATTTTAGCTAACTAGAGTTCTAAAGAAAAAAAACTTTGTAACAGTTAATTCCTATTAAAAATTGTTTAAATGATATAATTTATATAATAAATTGTACTGAACTTATATATTGGATAATAGAAATAGATTAAGTTTAGATTACATAAGTTTGTACATCTTGTAACAACGGTCTTCAAGCAAATTACATCGCATTGCTTCTTGATCTTCATCAACACTCATTTAGAAATACTTAAATTAATTGATTGATCGAGATATGTTTACAAATGAAGTTACCGTAGGTAAACAAATCTTGCATTCCAGAAAGTTACACAAGTGCAGACGTCAAGTTTAGAGAGAGCCCAACCGTGCAACACGTGAAGGCATGTGCTTGTGGGTTCCGTAGATGCCTGAGAATGCAGACAACCTGTTGTCATTGACTGTCTCTCTCAGTGTCAGTGCCAAACTGAGAGGGTCGCTAGTAATAGCTCATGAACCATCCAAAAGGTTCAGCACTACACAAAGGAAACCTATTTTGGAAATTTAGCAGAACAAATTATCTTGGGGAATCCTAGGTGCATTTAAGGGTTAAGCAAAATTCACCAAATAGTCAAATACTAATCACCCATAGCATAGATTTTCCTAAAGTAATGTGAGTGTTTTGTGTTTCAGCTCTGTTATTGCTGTACGATGTAACTAACAAGAACAGTTTCGATAACATCCGAGCCTGGCTTGGGGAGATCAGAGAGTACGCCCAAGACGATGTTGTCATCATGCTGCTAGGTAACGAGCAAACATACAATGCTAGATTATGCCGGAAATGCGTCACTGTCCTATCTGCAAGCTGACCTTCGCTCTTTGCTTATTCTATATTTTAGAGAAACCCAGTTGAAAGAGGCTAAGAAAAACCTTGAAGTGTCTCAACTCTTTTCAAAAATGAGTTTCTGAATCTGTGCTCCTGTTTTGTGATTTTACAATGGAAACTGTTTGAGTCCCTTCAATTATAGTTAGCATTACTTAATAGTTAATGCAAAACTACAGAAAACTTTATTTAATGTTAAAAAAGCCTTAAAATGACGTTAACCCTCTGGCAGGTATGCACGCAACGTTTTCGGCCGGCGCATGAACCTTCTGTAGCACGCACGAGACTGTTGTGATCAATACGATTCCGGCTCAGTTTATGAAGTATAACGTTTGTGGATGCCCCTGCTACCTAGCGGGAGTTTATCTAACCTCTTGGAAACAGTTAAAATATTGATCCGCTAGATTGTAGCTGCTGTCTACCAGCCGGGTTTTTTGCCTGGCATCGTTTCGTGTCTGTGCCGATTATTTCATCTATGGTTTTTATAAGACATCTGGTAAACTGACAGCTGATTTGTTTTACTTTGTGTCTTGTGTTTAAATTACTATTCATTGTGTTCGTGGAAAAGTTATAAACAGTTTTTTTCAGCAGTTTTTACTTATATTTGATTACTTATTGATTTAGTTTCACTAACTATTTAGTTCTATTTTGAGAGCGTTTTATTATTGTAACAATGTCTCTTTCTAACAATCATAAAGCGGAGATTTTTATGAACAGTGAAAATTAATGTGAAATTGAGAAAGAAGACGAAAACGTAGCGGACTATTCGTGAGTATACACGCAGTGTGGATGTGCCGCGACTCCCGCGAGTGTGACGCACGCGCTTCTCTGCGTACTAGACTTCTTTGTCACTTACCATACGAAGCTAAACTTTTGAGGTAAAAGGTACACACCTTTTTTTCTTTGTATCCACATTTGAATAATAACCTAATATAATAACTAAAAAGGTTATGTACACAAATATATAAAATAAAGTTTTCAAATATCAAAACACTTTTTTTACCTATGTACCTATTTTAACAAAAAAATATTTCTAAGGTTTAAAACAGGTTATTTGACCAAAAACCCAGTATTTTAAAATAATAATACAAAAAAATTATGAAAATACAAAATTAAAAAACTCACTTTCTGGGGCACAAATTCTTCTGGAAAACTCACCTGTCAAAGGGTTAAAGGCAGAAGAGACAATGTGAGCAAAGGTAACGGCCTATAATCTCTCTTAGCAATTAATAATCTAGCCATAAGCGTAGCAAATGCCCTTAATTTATTAGGCCGAATGTCCAAACATCATTGTGAGTAAAGTAAACACCGTGCAAGTTATTTGCCGTTGTGTCAGCGAAAAGCACCCAAGCCATGTTGATAAATAATTTAACTATAGCATCACAAAGTTCATATTTGGTCTTGTTTTACAACTTACTAATCAGCTGTTATGACAGGTAACAAAGCCGACTGCCACAGTTCTGAGCGCATGATTCGGAAGGAGGAGGGAGAGAGGTTGGCCAAGGAGTACACAGTTACCTTCATGGAGACCTCGGCTAAGACTGGACTCAACGTGGAACTTGCCTTCATGGCTATTGCGAGGTAATCGCTGAACATCGGTTGTCACGGACAAGAGATGTCTAGGATCAAAATCCAATACACCAACTCCAAATTTCACTCCAAGTTTTCTGGGAGAAGGTCTTGGCTTTTGTGTTGTGGTTGTTTATGTTTTCATTTTTTAGGCGTCTCACCGTAACTGCATATAATATGGCTAATAGGATATATCAAGTCTTTTTTGCCGGTCCAGAACCAGCGGTAGGAATCAGTTCCTCCATTATTTAAACTATGCTAGCAGATAGGGCAAATGCGCGACACACTGAGCGATGAAAACAACTACCATGCCAGGAACCCACCAAACTTTTAGTCAAGAATCCATCAAGGATACTCACCAAACATCTGATCAGTCTCAGTCGCCAGAACATCAGACTGGTAAACTCATACATCACAGGTCATGAGCACTTCAAAAATCACCTAGCCAAAATGGGTTTCCACACAGGAGATAATAGTTATAGGTTATGTGAGCGTACTCCTGAAACCGCAAAACTTGTTCTTATCGAATGCGAGTCCCTTGAGGCCAGTAGAAGGGGTCTTCTGAGGTCTCGTGAGTGGCAGGAGTTACATCCTTCTGAATTTGTAGCAGACTAACAAATTCCCGGGTGAATGTTTGCCTGCGTCCATGGCTCAGTGGGTAGAGTCATAGCTTGCAAAGCGCAAGGTCGCGGGTTCGATTCCCGGCGCAGACACTAGGGTTTGGATTGCTTTCCCTAAAAGCTTTTTGTGATGCCCATAAACCCCTAGGATGAGAACAAATTAAAATCCCATTTGGGTAGACAAGAAAAAAAAGAAGAAAAACCATTGGGTAGCACGATCCTTGAGCTTTGTAAACAAGCGGGAGGGGGGCTGCCTAATTAGGAGAACAGGGAGCCAGCACAATGAACCAAAGGGTTGACGTGCACGTGGTTTCGAAACCACAATTCCAAACAATCTAAACTAATATCCTTTTAGATTTGAATTGTGTCTTACAAAGTTCAGTCTCTTGCACCCAACCAGACCTTAGTTCTAAGGACTTCCAATAATAGAATGGATGGCTAATTTTGTAGCTTCTTCTATAAAAAAGTTATTGGTCTGATATCTAAGTTCCACCTAAGCTTTAATTAAATTCAAGTTAAGAGACAATTCCCTGACCAGAACTGCACGAACAAATTAATGAGGCAAACTAGGAACCCTTCCATCCCAATAACCACTAAGGGTTTGGTAAGATGAATTTACACTGTCACTTGTAAAGTTATTGCAGACATTTTCCTATCTTTGCTAATTTTTGTTTAAGAGTAATTATAAAGGATGCCAATGTTGTAAAGGGTTTTAAATTTTTCAATTCAATTTAAAACATTAAAAACAAACTTATTTTTGTTGTAGAAATTAATTTACATTGAAAGGGACTATAGATATACCAACAGCAGACGATAGTCTGATGTCATTATCCTACTACACAAACAACGGAGCTGGTTGTTCCCCGTGCTACTAAATATATTTTTCAAGTCTGAAATACCTTGCAGGCTAGTGACATTTTGTACATATTTTGTGTATGGAAATCTAATTACGTTAATAATTGTTTTCTTTAACGTTTAAAATGTTTGTTTTCAGACAGCTGAAGGCGAGGAAATGTGGTAATCCTGACAGCGCTGTGTTCAATGTTCAAGAATACGTGAGAGAGCAGACTCAAAGAGGATCTTGTCCCCCGTGCAGTACATAGAGGAATAAGTGTCAACTTGACGAGCACAGAGACTATAAAAGCCTGTATCAGACTCAAGCCAAAGTATATTTTATATTTACGAGACTGAATCGTGAATCTTAATGTCTTGTTTGAAACTCTTCGCAGGGAGTTGAAACATTACTGATGTGCTTTAAATTATAATCTGTTCCTGTAGTTTTTAGTAAAATGAGTAGGTTTTGTTAAACATTGATATAGTTTGGAGTGTATATGCGATTGTTAACTTATGGTGTATTTTAACAGAGTGAGTTTATTGTTAATCGATTGTCAGAGTTTAAAAGAATTTCACCAAACATATCACACCTTTCAGAGGCGCTGAGATATTTGAAGTGTTAAGAAAGTTGAACGGAGTATGACGTCAGTGAACGACTTGCCGGACTTGATACTGCTGCAAGTTTTTGCGCTGCTCAGCGTGCCGGAAGTGGTAAGTTCAGTGGCGAATGTGTGTGTGCGTTGGCGTTGTCTCGCACAAGACGATATCTTGTGGTACAGGCTAAAGCTGGTAGTGACACAGTCCGAGGATCTGAGTCGCTTCATGCTGCTTCTCCCTAGTGTTCCGCAACTAAGGAGTGTCCGGCTGGAGTGGAGGAGTGAGATGCCGCAAATCATCAAAGCGCTGAGTGAACATTGCCCGCGACTCTCCAGTGTAGTACTCATGTGCTGTGGAAACTTCCAGGAGAGCTGCATCTCTCTTCTCATGCAGTACCAGAAGACTCTCAAGGTGTTCGATATCGGCATGAGTTGGGCTGTTTCTAGCAAATGCATTGACGGTGTTAGAAACTTTGGGAATTTGACAGTGTTGAACCTGTCGCATAACAAGGTCACGCACGATCAGTTCAAATCTATTTCGGAGAGCTGTCCAGAAATCATTTCTCTTAATCTTGATTTTGTTCGCGGTATTACCGAGGAGGACTTGGTTATGTTTCTAACACCGAGGGAAAATAAACTTAAGTATCTAAATGTTTTTGGAGAGCTGTTGACCAACAATATTTTTAACCATATAGAAAAGTGTTTGATGTTGAAACGATTACACGTCTCAAGATGTATGAACTTTTCTGACAACTGTTTGAAAAGTGTTTGTAAATTGACAAAACTTAAATCCTTGACCCTGAAAAGAGCAGACCAGATATCCCCGAGGTCGTTGTCTATGTTTTACTTTGAGTCTCGTTTTGTGGAGAATCTTAAGCATTTGTACATATCAGCGAGAAGAAACGTCACTGACGAAGACGTTTTGCTTTGGCCCACAGATAATGGGTTGTTTGACCAAACTCTTGTGAACCAATTGTGTACTTGTCTATTGACAAAAAATGGCTTTAAAACAACTCGGTAATTTACTCAAGGTTCAACTTTAAGTGAGTATTTTTATATTTATTTGATAAATGTACCAACAGCTTAGTGTAAAAGAGTTAATAATAATTCTACAATACGTCACAACAACATTTGTAACTGTTTATTGTGAAATGTAACATTGTTTCATGTAGTAGCGATAGTTGTAAGGTTATAAGTATGTTTGTGGCAGAACAAACTGAATTAAAAGAATAATTAGTAGTTTCTCTTTTGGCTTTTTCATTGAAAATATAATTATGTTATGGAGTAACTAGTAGTAAATGCAACCGTCAATTTTCACCTAGTTCAAGTAAGGTGTACGCATAGCAGACTATGTTTTCTAATAACTTCAAATCTTCAAATTAAACCAGTGTGCTGACAAGAGTGTGGGCAAAACACAGCAAACAAGAATCCCATTTGAGTTGGTCTTCTAAATAACGTACATTCTCAATGTTTTTACCTGATTAGTCAAGATACCTAAATGTATAACTAAAAGTGTAACTTTGGATAACTTTTTGCACGGTCCTGGCAATAAAAGCTTTGCTTTCGAAAGGCCTCCTCCAAATACAAATTTATAATATTGGTGTTAGAAATTTTAAATTATTTTCTTATTATTGACAAGAAAATCCTGTAATACTTATTTCAAAAATAAAATAGTATTACTTTTGAAATATAAGTGTACAACATACAGACATATTAATGTTTCCCCATACATTGAGTATGTAAATTAGCTATCTTAATGTACTAACTTGCCTTTTTCTGAGCTTTGATTTGTGTCATAGTAACGGTATATGTAAAAATCTAATATATAAAGTTATAGACAATAGAAATGTTTTTTTTAGATTCTTTAATTTTATTTTACCTATTTACAAAATGTAAATAAAATGTTCCACAAACCCAAGTGTTCTAAAAGTCAAACAAGATTTTGAATTACCATACATTCAGTGGTCTAGAGTTGTCAACAAGCTGCTCGTTTTTAAGATTTTTAAATTTGTTGTTTCTAAACATGTAGCTAATTTAGAGCTCGGAAAAGACAACCCAAACACATATGTTATTTTTTAATCAAACAGCAAGTTTCCAACTGCATTTTAGTATTGAAAGTCATATGTTTCCGAATAGTACGACGTAAAATATTGTCCTTGTACTGCACAAAGGATAATTGTCTAGTTTATTCCACCAAGATATTAAATTATGTCAAGTGTACAGCTGTAAAATGAGTGTTTGCCTGATTTTGAGCCAGACCTCTTTTTTTTCAATGACAGGTTAGTCATGACCACTTGGTAAATATTAGTATTAAATTTCAATGAATCCATTCTGAATTTGATAGATTCAAACAAGAAGCAAGTGTTTGAATGCAAACTGTTTCTAAAGCCAAAATACTGTACTATATTTTTGCAGCAATTTTTAGTAAAATGGTTGTTTCTAACTTTAAAGTTAGACTTAGTAAGGTTAAGTTAAAACTATGACATTTTTTATTAAAGTGTATTACTGTGTCAAATGTAAGAGATTGTTCTGAACATGTCTGTCACTTTGTGTTTTAAGTTTATATAATATACATGTATTTTGAAGTTATTCTTGTTTAGAAATTATGGTTTTAAATTTGTGTACTATATTAAATAAACATATTTTTAACTGGAGTTATTTGTAAATTTTATTCTAAGACCTAACTTAGTATTGCCTTTTATTTTGAACACCTTTGAGGTCGCGTGTCGACTATAGGTCGACAAACGCTATTTCCTTTTGAACGCTTGGATGTGAAGTACAGGAGACGGTTGAAACAGTCTCTGATATGCGAGGACTACGCAACACTAACGGCGCCTAGCAGAGAAGAGCGAAACTACCACTCCCTCCCCGCCACGGCAACTCAAGTGTGAGTTTTACAGCCCACGACAAACAGCCCGGTGGTTTAGTGGTTATAGTGACGGACAGCTGGCCCCTGTCTGTCACAGCGTGGGTTCGAATCTCACCCGGGTGCGCTCTGGTACGGTGCAATGCTAGTTGTTGGATCATGCCGGGTGCGGGGGCCACAATGACCCGCTGAGGATCACTGAAGAGAAAATGGCTCATCAAATCCAGTGGCACTTTTTGAGCTTAGAGAGGCGTTAAATCCCCGCGCTTAGAGGTGTGGTTCAATGACTGGTAATGCACCATACCAGAGAGGGGTTTTGCTTACGGGGGACTGGGAAAACCCATACGGGAGGCTTTTTACAAAAATTTAAAAATAAAATGAGACCGCAAAGGGTTAATAAAATAAAGCTGAAAACTAGTATCATTTTGATTTTATTTCTTGCAGTATTACTTTTCTTTTGGTGGGTGAGCAGAAAATGAATTTACCCCTAATACATGGTAAGTCGACTATGTGTAATAGTGTTGGACTACAGTAGCTTAAAAAATGTCATTTGAAAGATTATGAACTTATTTTCTCTTCCTTAATAAATAAATAAAAAGCAATCGCTTTATTACAAGTGTTTTCCAATTTTCATTGCTTTTCAGAACAACTTATAATCTATTAATATATTTTATCGTAGGTCCAAAAGTGACTCTTTTTGACACAAGGTCAAGTTAAAGTCCGAGGGGGTCAAGTTTGGACCGAGTGATGAACGATACTTTTAGTCACTATGCAAATAATAATGAGAAATAAATGCCAATAGTTATTTTAAAGAACCTCAAGAAAACATAGTTTTTAACTCAGCACTCTGAACTATAGTGTTTTGAATAAACCGCTGTTACATTGATTTACTATAAGTCAGTGAAAATTCAAAACTAACTCATTGAACCAGCTGATGTCCACCCTACAAAAAGATCAAAAAATGAGGTTTTTCTCCGAAACATAAAAACAATACTTTATTTACCTGGGTGGAAAAGTGACACTTTAGCATTGTCAATACATATGTGTCTAAAGCAGCTGTTTTCAGAACAGAATGACAAAAACAATATTTACTTAGTGCTCTTTTGATTTAGATTTAAAATTTGCACATGAGGTAACAATTTTTATTTCTTTGGGGATGTTGTGAAAAATGTGGTGATCAAAAGATTTAAAACTTTAACTCCCAAGCTCAAGAGTGACCCTGGGAAAGCGAAGCATCCTTTTTTTGTGTAGGTGTTTTGTCATGTCTCCAAGCCTTCTGGATGTTATGAGTGGCATGATCAGAAAGAGTGAGCCTGTCGTCATCCAGCACCATACCGAGGGTCTTGGCCGTGTTTGAAACGGTCGAGCCCACCCCAGCTATCTCATTTCACTTGCTCCTCTCATCGAGGGTATGAACCATCTGTTCAGGGGCAACACGCAAGATAATACACTTGCTTGGATTAAAATTCAGACCGTTGTAGGAGGACCATTCAGAAATTCTGAAGATCTGAATTAATGTTAGCAAAAGCATCCTGCATCTCACCAGGCTTTTAAGATAAGGGCAATTGTCCGCATACTGGTGGACTATGCAAGCTTCTAGACATCCTGGAAGGTTGGAAGAAAACAAATTAAACAACACAGGCCCCAAGCGGCTACCCTGAGCAGCACGCTGCCTTATGACCGACATCAATGCTCAACATCACATTCGGGTTGAACTTCTATAATGATCTGAACCATTTTACAGTTGATCAAACAAGATAAGACTTAGAGGGTAAATTCATCACCAAAGCTTATGTTCTTGAACTAATGGACAAAAAACAAACCACTTTGATATTCAGGGAAATGGGGAATCTAAGGCTTTATGATCCAAGGCGTTTTTATTTATTTATTTATTTATTGACGGATACACCATTACAAAATATGACACAATAGTTGATATGATTCCAGATGGAACAGCAGGCAATGCTTGAGTGCACTACAATAATAAGCGAAAGCACAATAGTAATAACTCTAAGGTACACTTTGCGATAGAGCAGTTAAAAAGTCCACATCTTCTCCAATAACGTTATATCGCAAGCCATGACGTTTAGCTGAGGAAAGTAGAAAGATAAGGCATCCATGGTGTAGTTATCTGAAAACATTCAAAAACTACTCTTGGGGGTAAGAAATCAAATAATTTCAATAAATGAGGCAATTTCTAGTAATTTGGATATCGATTTTGGGGTACTACAAGGATTAATTATTGTGGGCCCTATAGTTTTCCTCGTTTATTTTATTAATGATCTTGGCTTGGATGGAAAACCCCAAACTTTTGCTGACAATATACAACCCTCATTATTAGCGGACTAGACTTAAACTGCATTTCGCACCGCATCCACAGTTACAACAACGGTAGGATCTTCAGGCCTAATACAAGGTAATTAATAATTGAACTTTGGTCCTACACTGGGTTTCACTTCTAGTAATGGTTGTCTAGTTAAGGAATTTTACAACTCACTTGATACAAATAATTTACAAGAAAATGATGCGAACTTTTCATCTACTTCAGGAGAAAAAACTACTCCCTTAATTGGGACTAAACTCTTGAAAAAATACCAAAAACCTCGGTTCTCTATCAAAATAGAAAATCGAACATTCTTTTGGATGTGATAGAGGGTTTGTGCTGTATGTAATTCATTGGGTTTGAAATACATATTTAAAATTAAACTAATCTTAAGGGTAAACATGTTGATAATGTCTATGGTAAAAATGATTTTTGTTCCTAATTGTTATTACAGAAATATTTTTCAATTTATTTTTGGGATAATATGGTAGGTGCTCCTTTCATGGTGTTTCAATTAATTTCATTTAGTTACTTTTTTCGGTGTTCTGTGTTCAAGCAGATATCAGGAATTTCAAAATCTGTTATCCTGGAAATTAAAGAGAGTTCATCATTGTTATTACTGGGGTGATCATGGTGGGTTTTGAATCTCTACAAAATAATTAATAAAGAAAGTATGAGTTTTACTGTATAGGGAATTTTACCAGTGAGACTCCCTATAGGATATAAAAATAAAATAGATTATTAAAATTTAGTAGTTGGTAAACATTTTATTTATATAATAAAATAATGTATAATTAATATAATTAAGGTATATAATTTGTAAATTATATTCTGTAAGGGTTTTCGAGAAATTAAGACTTTTTGGTTGGATTTGCATCCCAGCTAGTCTGGTTAAAGCAGCTCCTACATCAGATGAGCTTCTAAAATTGTGAGCGATTCTATGACTGAAATGATGATTGAACACTAAACTCAACCAAGATACGCAAGACAAGACCAAGATAACTTTCAAGTCATCCCCATTTCAACTGTATGTCAGGAATGTCTCCCCATTGGCCTAAACATGTAAAATCAATGGTCTCTCTTAGCACAATACCACCACTTTTATTATCAGTTTTATAGAGGTTCCAGTATTGATCTGAAATTGTCTTGACACTTGTCAGCTGGTTTTCTAATAATTTATTGTAATCTATGGTGGCTTTTTGGCATCCAATCAAGAAACCAACACTCGCCATATGATTAGCAAACTAACATACGTAAACAACCCTGTCATGACATTTGAATGAATTATCTTCTACCGTGGTGTGTACATTCTGATTCTCAATTCTAAGTAAAAGACCTTTTGCTTCTTGGCATTTTTCTTAGAGTGCAGAAATAGATGGGACAGGGAAAGGAAGAACTGATGATACGAGGAAACGAGAGGTTGCGATTGAACGATTGAATATCCAGTCAAAAGTGTCATGGTGGACAGACACCATCAGTGAACTTTTCCGTCGTCTGAAGTTTAATGTTTTCTTTCGTGAAGATGTAGCTACAAAACACTACAATGTGTGAATTAAGTGATGTTGATGTAGACGGCGTATGCCGTTTATGTTTAAAGGGGGACGGGACTATCATTCCTATATTTGGCAGAGAAAATACTTCAAGAGATTGCATACCTCTGTCTAAGAAAATTTTTGACTGCGTATCGGTTAAGGTTAGTAAACAATAAATTTGAAAACGTCTTTACCCCTAAAACTTTAGATCAGAATGACGATTAGAAAGCATTATCTGGATCTAGATTAATGTTAAATCCAGATAAAGAATTCACATTTCCAATTTAGCTATACCAGATTGAATAGTAGATCAAAGAAAATAATGGTTTCATGGCATTTGAGTTGGGATCTATCATTACGTGGATTGATTCTAGACTAGGTCTGATTCTATTTCAACCTAACATATGGATGACCTCGAATGCAATACGTATTTTTGGTCGGATGCTACTTTATAAAAGTTACAATTTTATACAGCCTAAAAATAGTAAATTGATACTTGATACCTAAAATATTGCTTGTCCCTTCAATTACCTTGTGCATTTGTTTAAAGTAGCTGATGAATTATCATGATCTGTATGAGACATAACTACCAAATGATTGTGACAGATGCGTATGTGCTGTGGGCTAGTGGCTCATGATTCTGATAGGTTAAAACCTATTCCGGATACAAATCTACAAAATCACAGTTTAGCCAATTTCTACATAATGATGAATCAAGCATATATTTTAAATTGATCAACAGTTGGGTCTAGGTTAGAAATTTGTCAAACTTGCAGTTGTGGAAGGCCTTTGACTAAGCTAGCCATTTGAGAACTTTTAGTTGTTTCATATAACCTTTTGACCTAGGTACAGCTTAACTTCTTGTAACATACTAATTTGGATGAGTTTGATAAGTGCGGTTGTTTGAAAGGTAAAGGTGAAGTTTGTCTTATTTAACGAGGCGAAGTTACAAAGTCCTCTCTACCACTTGTTTGTTGTTCGATTGAAGAGATCTCTTGTGCTCCCACACTTGTCCATAGATGGAAGTCACATCTCATTAGTGTGAATACTCTGTATTTTATTATGTACAGCATAGCTCAAATAGTATAAACAACATATAAATAATTTTCAAACTACTGGTGATATATTAAAACTTTTGGTAGTGAAGCAAGAGTTGAGCCGTGGTCTGGCAAGCACTTTCTGCTTTAAATAGAACATGAAATATTTATGCAGATAAGCCAAACATGGAGTTTTCATTACTTGTATTTATTTATTTACGGCCTACACCAATTCACAAATAGTTTGACATTACTAAATAGAATAACCCGGCTGGTTTTTTATTAGCTAGAACTTTTGAGATGATATAGGGCCTGGATAAGGTTAGGGGCTCATCTTGTTTGCACTATTCTGTAGGATAACCATTTTTAAAGGCTATGAAAAGGTGATCTCTTCATAGCTTAGGAAAGCTAATTTTGAAGTCCAAAGCCTTTGAAGCTCAGAGAAGCAAGTGAATAAATTAGGCCTTTGCAAGCTCTTTAGATTGTTAACATAATTTTTTGAGTTAAAATTGAGGATACTGCAATTAATTAAATTGAAAAGCTATATGCATTTAAACCTTGATACAAATATATAAATGCAGAGAAACTACTTTGATGCAGCCTAGAAGAAGTAGTTTTGACACTTGAGTATTGGATAAAGTGGTACCTTACTTAATACCGAACCTTTTCCACAACAAAATGCCTAGCTCTTGGTTCCTGCGGCTTGTTAAACATAAGCAAATATTCTGGACCAGATTAGCCTGAAAGTCCTAGAATTAACAATAATTTAAAAGATGACAAAGCTCAAAGGAAACACCGATACAGAATACAATCCTGGTTACACCTCCTTTTATCTTGTTTTAGAGTTATCTCAGATATTTTGTAAAATATCCACAAATTTACATGTTTTGAAAGGGCAAAGATTGTGTTTATTGATATCCTCTCCCCTCGGAACATAAGGCAGACATGACTGTAACTCTTTCAAGGTACCAAGATTTAGATAAACTTGAAAACCCAATTATCACCGTCTTGTGGATTGGGGGTTTATGGAACAATTTTGCTATTTTATCATTTGCCGCAGTATGTTTTACTAACCTAACCCTAGCAGCAATTAAGTCCCTTTTATTTTATTGAAATTGTTCTGCTCTGGTATACAACTACAATTACTCCACCAGAAAAATAACTTAGGTAAGCTACAACTTCCTTTTTGAAAATGTCACTAGTTACAACAACAATATCATTGCGAGTTTTCTGGCTCCGTGAGTTTCCCTCAAAATTGATAACTGCACCAGCTTTAGTTTGTCCAGGTAAAAAACCCATGCCGGGTTTTGAACTTGAATACAACCAAGTTCATCTAGTGAATGAATATTGTGTACAATTGACGGTGCTTTAACCAGTTTCTTGGCTTGCAAGTTGAACCGAAAGACTGTTGATGTTTCAGATATGCCGGGAAGACGGAATGCCAAACATGATCTGTGTCGGGTGCGTGCACCAAGTCGACTCATGGCACGGCTTCAAGACTTCGTGCGACAAGACACAACACAAACTCTGGTCTTGGCTGGAGAGAACCAAACCTGATGTCTTCGCCAAGGTAGGTGACACTTCACTATGTCCTTTCTGCCTTTAAAATACAAACAATATACAACATATGGCGGATAACGAACAAATTTCACAGTAAACAAAGTTTATTTCAGTTGGTTCATCAAATAAGTCAAATTGTGTGCATACCCAATTGCAATTTATCCACTGTGCACTAAGTTATGTAGGCTTTCTTAACCAAGGAGTCAGTGTCTTGGAACTTTTGTTTGAAAATGTAACCTCATTATTTTCTGGCTAATGCTTAAATACAGTAATGATATAACTTCACGATTCATTTTTTAGTTTGTTAATTGAAAAAAGTTTCTTGTGAGTTGTAAAAGTTTTCAAGTTTATTTTTGACAGCAAAAGCTTTTTTAAAAATCATTCTAAAACTATGTGCTTGATACTTCATATATGCCCATTTAGCATCTGAATAGTTTATTTGATTGTCAGTTCAACATTAATTCAACTATTGGATCGAGTGAGTCACGTAACGAGCGAGTGTGGACATCAGCACACAGAGAGTGGGTTAGTGATCAATACAGTGGCTTGGGCGAAATAGCTTTTGTAAATAGTCACACACCCTTAAAGGAAGGCTATCAGCATTAGGGTGACTAACCGCCAGTAAACAATGTAAACCTAAATAGTTATACAGTAGAGTCTCGATTATCCGACCTAAACCGGCCGCGGCAAGGTCGAATAAGCGAAAAGGTCGGATAAATAGACAAACTTTATTGCACAAAATACGTTTTAACATTGTGTAGTACAATGTGTGTTGTTTTACAATGTGTGTAGTACAACAAAACTGATGCATTGTCACATGTACCAGGAACACGGAAATCGGTAAAAACGACGTTGAAAATGTGTTACAGTAATTTTATTTACACATAAAAATCTCTTACGATACATGTAGCGTACTAAAACAATGCGTACAGTCGGGTAGGAAAGTGCGGTCACTAACTTGTCACCTAGCGCTCGAATACAATGCGTACAGTCGGGTAGGAAAGGGGCTGCATTCTGCGGAAATCTGCTGCGTACAGTCGGGTGTGATGACAGGGGCTGTTTCGCGCAACAGCCTTCTGAGAAAACTCGTGATAAATGACCAATAATAAATTTCCCGGTAGGTCAGATAACTCGGAAGGTTGGATAACCGAAGTTCGGATAACCAAGACTCTACTGTATAAGGTTGATTAAATAACATTTAAGTGAGTAATTTTAAATCATATTTTTTCAGAACAAGGCTGAAGAGGAAAGCTCTCAAAGGGCGAATTCAACTCCTCAACAAAACTCTGCTGTGATCAGTTTGTCCAGTGATGATGACGATGATGTGGTGGTCACAAACCCTTCTCCACCTCGACGCTCGATTCACAGAAACATACCGAGGGTGAGGAACAAACCCTCACGTCGACCGCAGAGTATAGACCTACTGAACATTCCCACCAACGAGATCGAGATACTCCCGGTGGCAGATGCCAACATGAGGTTGCCAAACAACTTTGACTGTGTAGAAATCTTCCCCTCCCCAGAGAAGAGAGAACCCAGTGCAATGCCCGATTCGAGTTTGCAGAACAGTTTCCGACCTGTCACACCCAGTTCTTCCGACGATCTCATTCTACCTGACAAAAACATTCCGGAGGATTTTGCTCATTTAGGTCAACCTAGCTCTCCTGAACATTATGCAAGTAAAGAATCAACCATAGAAACACCAAATGAAAATGTCCTTAATGATGAGCCCAAGGGAAACAATGAAGAAACTACTGATAACATTGTTAGTATGGATATTGAACATGTACAAATCAACGAGACAGAGTTCAACCTGCTGCCAGAAAACGAATCACAAGAGCAAGACACTTTGGCGGTGAACCCACTCGACTTGCAAGATTCTAGTCAAACTAACGTACGAGCACTCGAGGGCAACCAGGAAGTTGTAAATGAGAGCAATGCAGATAAAGCCAGTAATGTTTCCAATCTCAACGTCCAGAATGATTCTTCGATCAATCAATCCAATCCCTTAGAAAATCATGAAAAGTCAAATGAGAAATGTGCCGAAATTCCCGCTGAAGTTTCTTCTTTGATGATTGAACAAGTGACTTCGTTGACTAACAGTGACGACGCTAGGATGGACAGTGATATAAACTCGCAGGAGATTACGAGCAGCGAAAGAATGGAGGTAGAAGAAAATATTGAAAACAGTCAGGACGAACCTAGAACAGACGATGATTCCAACGGTGGGCAACGAGAGAATATAGAGGAGATAACAATCGTAGATGAACACTGGAACAACCAAAGCAATGATGAAGAATCCCAGGACTCTCTGCAACCGGATATACTGGTAAGTAGGGTTCTCAGTTGTTTGATACAAATGTGAAACTACTCAGGTGATAACATTTCCACTATATGTGGATGAATTCGGTGCTCACAATCCGTTTGGCAAGTTTGGATAGCAGCAAACGTGCAGACAAAAGTGTTAATTAATCAAAATAAAATATATTGGAACCAATATTTTAAATTGTAGTTTTAACTTGCCCAATCATTGGCTTTAACCAAGCTAACTATTTCATTCCTCAGGGTATTAAATATGAACTGACAACCAATTACAGTCTTGGGTAAATGCATTATGAATTTACAGTTCAAAGGAATTGCATATTACAAAGACTCCGAAAGCCATGACAAACCAAGTGAGCGATGATGTGTAGTTTTTGAGAGTTTTCAAAGGTTGTTCAGTCTTTGACCCTTTGGCTCTAAGTTAGGCACAATATTACAAATGGACTGAAAACAGATTTTAAAGTTAACTATAATTTTTTTAGATATTCTCTTAAAGGCCATTTTAAAATTTTCTTGCTACAAACACCGACCAGAGACTAAGTAAAAAAATCTTTATTTATAAGACAACCCAGTATACAAATATTAATAATACACTACAGTATTATAAATATCCAATAAGACAGTGTTATCCAACTTTCCATGCAGTTGAAGTAAGCTTTAACTAAGTGTCATAAGCATCAAGTAATTTAACTATATTTTTAGGGAGTTCACATCAAAGAAGAACCAGTGAGTGCAGACGATGAAATAGTAGAAGAAGATGATCCTCTAAACTTTCATAGCATCACAATCAAAAGAGAGCCTGCCGACTGGGCGCTAAACGAAAACGAACCTGAAGACGTGAAGCCAAACGTTCAACAACTCAATGAGGCTATCCAGAACCAAATCTACACTCCCAAGAGGCTGAAGAATGGCAAACTTCTATGTGAACCATGCAGGAACTCATTTTTGACAGAAAATTATTACGAAAGGCACACAGGTTCTTCAAGACATAAAATCAACCTGAAACTGTTTCAGGCAGGCAAAGGCCCTACGAAATTTAAAGGAAAAGCCCTCGTCTCAAAGAGCAAATATGTGACGTTGTTCAGGAAAGACGCTGAGCCGGGGCAGTATTATTGTTCAGAGTGTCCGAGCGTGTTCAAACATCAAAGAAACCTTCACACTCACAAGAAGAAACATCTGATGCAGATACGCAGTGTTGCTCCGGTCAACCCAGTGTTCACTGAAGTGGCAGAAACTCCGCCTGAAATGTCAGATTCAAGATCTCCGTCTGTATCATCACAGGATTCCAGCGTGTCCTATAAGCCCCAGAGAGTGAGTGCGCAAAGTGCTAAGTTCAAGTTTAAAGAGGAGCTCAAGTGTGAGATTTGCTCCAAACAGTTTGCCTCACTCTCAGGAATGTTCTCACACAAGAGGTACTGTGGTATCACAATGTACAGTAAACGATGTAATTCCTGTCAGCAGAAGTTCACTACCCACAGTCAGTATGCTCAGCACAGACGAGCGTGCAGGGAGTTGTATGGCGTGAAACACTGGCGGGATAATCAAAGGAAAGCGGGAACACCCCCACCTCCTAAACAGTCACCTGTTGAAAAGCCGACGACGAGTCAAACGACCCCCGCAGTCACTTTAGACGGTACAGTCCTAGCCTGCACCTTGTGTAGTTTAACGTTTGAAACTTCTTCAGCACTTATCAGTCATATGCAAGAGAACCATATGGACTTTGGGAAACCGCAGTCACCGTTGCCGAACTTTGCAAGACCTAACAATAAGAGCAGATACAATGACAGTAAGATGCACTATTGCAAGTACTGCTTGAAATCGTTCCCGAGTCTCGGCGCTATGACGAGTCACGCAGGCTATCACGTCAGACAGTCGATGTTCTGGTGCAAATTTTGCAAACACGCACCTTTCACGGACAAGTTGACGTTCAGGCAGCACATGAAGGTGCACATTAGCAACCCTATTTTGAATAGAAATGTGTGCTGGATTTGTTACACACGGTTTGATTCACCTCAAACATTAAAAGATCACAAAGTAAATCATACCAATACCAATATTAAAGTCTTCTCTTGTAAATTCTGTGATAATTCTTACAATACGAAAGAGCTGTTATCTAAACACAGAAAAGTTGCACACTTCTCAAATCCGACCGAAGCAGTTGTTAGTCAAAACCAGTCGGAATACTTTCCAGCACAGACGAAAGAGACAACAGTCCAAATGATCGATGAAGATAATAAACTCTTTAAGTGTAGAAATTGCAAGAAAAAGTTTACTACGTTGGGAAATTTAAAGAGACATATGCAAATAAAACACCCCAAGGGTGGTAGAGAGGTATACTCTGCACCAATCAATAGACCACCTGAGGGCTCATTTCAGTCTGCTTTCAAATGTACCGGATGTTTACGACCGTTTGACACCCATATCGGTCTCATGAAGCATAGGCATTACTGTATAAAGTTCAAAAGAACAGCAAGCGTGAGTAACACTATGGTAAAATGTCAAGATTGCAAGAAGTTCTTTGCATCTAAAAATACCTTGTATAAACATCGTCTGTTTAAACGATGCCACCCTGAGCTTCAGTCTAAAGCAGTTGAAAAGAATCATCTAAAGTTCCAAGACTGCCCTAACTGTGATCAACAATTTCTCAGTGAAGAAAGTTTAGGTCGTCACAAGCAACATTGTAAACCTTCTATTGACAGACTGACTTGCGACTGCGGGGAAGTGTTTTCTTCCCTAGAATTGAAATGGAACCACGCGGAGTCTTGTTTCCAGAACTCTACTTGCAAATTGTGCAAACTGAAGTTCAACAGTGCAGATGAGTTGGAATCTCACAAGGAGATTTGTAAACCTGACGACTCGCCGCCGTCTCCTGCTGCCGCTACACCTCGAGCTCAAGCAAAGTCAAGTGCAAACCACGAGCCTCGCCTCCCTCCGGTAGACTGCCCCAAGTGTAACAAGAGGTTTATATATCACAAGAGTTACCAAGTTCACCAAGAGAAATGCTTCAATGACAGATGGCCTTGCACTTGTTGCTCCGATATCTTCCCTAATGAAGCAGCTTTGGCCAAACATAAAAGCACTTGCAACCACTATACCCCGCAAAAATTAAATAGGTCCTCTTCTTTTTCTTCACTTGAAGGTCCCAATTTCAAATGTGAATATTGTCCAATGTTGTTTATGACTGGAAATGAACTAAAACAACATTTGACATGTTGTGAATACAAGCTGCCACCGCAAAGCTCACCGTCGATTTACGAAACTAATTTGGATTACAATAAACAGTACGGTTGCAATCTGTGTGGAAAGTCATTTACGTGGAAGGCTAATTTGCAGCGACATCAGAAGCAATCTCACAGTGGGAACGAATCGTTAAATTCTAGTGGAGATTCAGAGTCAGCCAGAGTATCAGAGTCAACGAGAGTATCAGTTGACAGTGTGGGGGCAACGTCTAACTCAGAAACTACAATAGGATTTTACAAGTGTAAACTCTGCCCTGATATAGTATTTCATAAGAAACAAGGCTTTTTGGAGCACCGAATGGTGCACGAGAGAGAGGCTGCAAGGCGAAAACAAGCCGAACCTCAGAACCAGAGTGAAGAAAGTGCACTGTTGACTTGTGAGCTCTGTGAGAAGAAGCTGCCGGAAGAATTATACCATCTACATATGGACGAACATATGAATGACGACTTTGAAGAGTCGAAAAACGAGTCTCAAGTTGCCGACTCGAATACGATAGACGACCAAGGTTCAGTAACGTTTCCGTGTGATATCTGTGGAAAAGTATTCTACTCCCATACGAGTAAAAAGAGCCACCGAGCGTGCCATTTTAGAGGCAATGCTGAACTGTCCCATCTGAAATCCCCACCTAAAAAAAAGAAAACGTTCAAAGCCAAACATTTAAGGTGCAACATCTGCTACAAACTCTTGTCAATAAATTCAATGCCCAAACACAAAATGATGCACAGGAGAGAGCAGGCTGAATTCTACGGGGAAAATGGAAGTTCGACTCCGGTTAAACAAGCAACAAACACTCCGAATAACCCGACTTCAACAACAGTGGAGGTAGAGGTGCTGCTTACCGAAGGTGCTGGTGAAATGGTTAACAAATCTCCGACAGTCTTCCCTTGCCCGAAATGCGACAAGACTTTCAAACTGCGCAAGTCGCTGATGGATCACTTGAAGACACATTCGGACGACAGTATGGAGACGGATAGTGTCTCCTCGGCTCAGGGTAACCTCGACGAGTATCCCTACAAATGTGTGTATTGCGACCTCTCCTGGAAGTGGAAGAGTGTCTACGAGAGGCACTTGACGTCCAAGAAGCACTTGGAAATACAAAAACAGTTAGCGAATATTATTTAGCAATAAGTCTTCTTTCGAACAATGACGAGAATGCTCGTCAGATATTTGCAGCACTTCTATGCTGGCGTAGAAGTGTGGAACCATACTAATCGCCCCCAGAGTTGGTGGTTGAGAAGTTTATTTTGTAGGTTGGGATAAACGGTTGAAGTTTAACCTTATTCCGAAGCCATTTGAAATGTTCAATGTAGAATTGAACTTTAGGAGCCATTTTAAATATTTCAAGGAGTCTCTTAACCGTCAACTCTCGTGGCAAATGGTGTGTATTTGAAGTACAAAACACTGCCCTACTGCAGTGACTCGACTGAAAAGCTAAGCAGCATTTCCTGTAAATAGTCGTTTAACGTAATTCAAAGTAGCTAATTAACTCTGTTCAACAGTCTTGTACATATAGTTGCAAATAAGTCCAGTATCAACCAATGAAATTTTGACTTTAATCTATTCAAATGAGTCTAAAATATACAAACACATGAAAATTATTTGTCAATTAAGTGTTTGATTGATAAGCTCTCAAAATAAAAGCAATACTCTTTTCTAAAACAAAAGTGGCTGGTGCTTTGCAGTGTATTTTTACAGGGGTATAACAAAATAATGAAAATATTCTCAGTGAAAAGAAAGTTTTTGTCATTCTGAATTCAAATCTATTTGTTTGCAATTTCTTTTTGAACTGCAACAATTTCTTATGTACGCACTTTATGATAATATGGGAACACAATAACAAAATCTCCATGTTCAATCAAACATGTAAATGTAAAAAAAGTAAATATTAATACATTTTCAGGACATGTACACACAAAATTCTTTAGACTTAAAAAAAAATTTTTCTTAGATTTAAAAATAAGTTGTATATACTGGCTAGGGTTTTTCTCCAACTATATAATTATGGTAACTTACCACTTTAAAAACGTAAAGTTGACTATTGTCACTTAGCAGTAGATAAGAGCTGTTATACCAAGCATAATATTTTTAAAATCTTCAATTTGAATACGGCAATTTTAAAATAGGCACAAAACACTTTGAGGCCTCAGCTTGTTTTGTCTTTCACTTACGCAGTGAGTCATGATTCTTTTATATACTTGTTTGTAATTTTCGGCCCTAACACACAAAACTAAACACATGTCCTCCTCCTCTATACAGTGTAAAACATGTGTTTGGTGCAGAGTAAGGATGTTGTACTGGTTTACGCTGCAAGCTTAGAGTGAGTGGCGCAATTAACTGGTTACAAGCTTGCCTGCAACATGAGCGTAAACCATATCAAGCGTAGGCTTCTAAGTGTTAAAGTAAAGTTACAACATTTCACTGTCATTAGGGAGTCAGTCGGAGGGTGTGAACAGTCTAGTCCTTTATTTAGTTGTTGGTTTAATTTTGTTCAGCAGTAAGTATTTTTTAAGTTGTACAGTAGAAACTGGGTAGTTTGACTCCTTAGGACCGAAAAGGTGTGAACAATTGGAATGTCAAACTATCGAAAATATATGGAACTTTATCACAGAGAGGTATTGAAATACTAATAGATGAAGTCTTATAAAGTAAGACTAACTATTAACTAATTGTACTCAATTAGCATAGCTTACATAAACCGTTACTTCGATACAAAGTATTTTTTCGTATAACTTCCTTTGTCTGTCATTTTTGTTATTGGCAAGGCATCATGGAAGTTGCCAATTATTGAGTTTTGAATGCATATAAAATTCAGATACCATACATACATTAACTGTTTAGAAATATATAGTTTTCTGTATTAATATTATTTTAAATAATTGAGTTGGATTGTAAAGGGGCTCTAGGTACAATACAAATTTCAAAGTAACATTTTTAGTACAAAGTAACACCACGTTCACTGCAATTGACATTATGTACAGTATTAAAATGAAAAAACTATATTTTTTCATCTACATGCAAAACTGATGGTTGTTAATTCTTTCTTAAGATGCTTTACAACAAATCTATGTAAATTCCCCATTTGATATAAACATGCTGGTTGATGACTTTTAAGCCGCAAAAAGTTAAACCAGAGATACTTAACGCTAGTTTCAGGTATGGCTTTGTACTGAAAGTTCAACATTTATGTTGAATCTCAATTATTAAATGTGGTCGTGTAAGTGTTCTTATTGTTTGTGGGGTTTAACCCTTACTTCTCAATGATGATACAAAGATACTTGTTATTTTATATTTTCTTACAAATTTACTATAATTTTAAAAGGTTTATCCAGGGTCTATTTTTACTTTTGATTGAAATGCTAGTCTATAAAACTAAATGTACAATAATCAATCAAACATAATATCAATAATGAATCTGAAGTAACTGCAAAATGTTAGTTTGAAAGTTCATAATAGTGGCAGAGAGCAATTTAGTAAAAGGAAAGAACGGACTTTTCCTGCCACTTCCGGAGAAAAACTTCTCCTCTTAACTGCAAAAGCTGCTAAACTCTTCCAGAATTTTGGTTACAACAAAAAAGAAATTGTCTGGCTATTTTTAGTTGCGTACTGTTTTGACAAATCTGTAGCACTGTAAACTCAAGCTGTGCTAGTAGTGCAATATAATTACTAGTTGTATATACATTGTAAGATAAATATGATCGCATAAATCCATATTTTTGTGTTCACATTTTGTGTTTTATTAATTTTTATAAAGTCTAAATGTTTAAAGATACATTTTGTAATTTATGTACTGATTGATCAAGTAAGAAAAATGAACCAGGCTCTAAAATGTGAAATGTTGATTAATCTTGAAAGAAAAATGCATTAAGAAATGTTGAAAGAGAGAAAGCACAAACGTCCACGCTAGCGCATTCATGCGCGTGCCTGTACCAGCTGTGTTGTTTATGGTTATCTACAGGTCCATCGTAGTTAACGGTCAAGATTGATTATCCGTGAAAATGGGGTCTAATCAACATCACTCTGAAATGAACTTTGCCCTTTATTATTATTTACAGTGTATAAATTATTTTTTTCTATCTTTAGGTTGTTATGTTGTGCTGTCATTTAAGTGTAAACCATAATAGTTTTTACTTTTTAGGCCACTTAGTAAAATGATGTGTATATTGGATCCTCCTGTATCATAATATAGTCAACTGAGTGGTCTGGTGTTTTGTAGGTTAGGTTTTATACAATTGTGTGGATTAATTTAGTTGGGTACAATACTGTAAATACGATAAATAGATCAAATATATTCTTATCGAGAGTTGTGTATTTCTTTCATGTTTTGTTTTTGTTATACGTTTCAATTAAAGAATTCAGTGTTTGAAAAATTGTGTTTTCGCATTTGATCCTTGAACCTCTAACAAAATTTTTGAATTTGAAGAATTAACTTTCTGCGTTGTATAAGCACTAGTTTTTGATCTGCACAATAAGTTTAAAAACAATATTAGTTTGTTTACAGTGTTCTTTCAAAACATAGCCAAAGTGCCACAGTTGATTTCCTCTCCTAAAAAAAACCTGTTGAAACTGGGCAATTTATTCTTGTCACAGAAAACCATTATTAATTTATAATTAAATCTCCTCAGTATTATTTTCTTGATTTTCTGTCAATTTATTGGTTTTCCTACATATTCATAATTTTATTAATGATTGATTTTCTATTTTTTTTTTTTTTTTGGTACCCAAAAATAACAAAATTTCATTATAAAAACCATATTTTATTTTTTTTGTTACTAATTTACATGTTTACTTTCAGTATACTCCCCATTTAGTGTAATGCATTTGTGCTGGGTTTAAAGCACCCCTCATACCCCTTAGTCTGAATGGCTGCATGCTCCATCCTCGTTTGCCTTTTCACTCCTTCATTTTTGTCATAACGGTGATTTTTTGTGTAATTTTTCACTTTGGGGAACATAAAAAAGTCGCGTGGGGCAAGATTTGGTGAGTCGTGAGGAAGGGTGGTCATGCTGGTATTGGCCAAAAACTAGCGCACTGAGATGGCTACGTGGGCAGGCACATAGTCATGATGAAAGAACCAGTCTTCATATTGCCACAATTTAGGTCTGGAGCGTGTTGAATGAAATTCGCTAAACTTCTTTGCTGTCTGGAGTGTGTTGAAATTCAGTTTAGCGAATTACAACACACTTCAGAGAGCAGAGAAGCATTCTCAATGGTTCTCCGACGGTCTTCTTCCAATATTGACAGTTTTTTCTGAAAAATTTCACCAGAGTTTGAAGGTTGTCCGGGACGAGGCTTGTCTTCAATCGACATGGCGCCATCTTGAATTTGGGAAAAATACTCGTTACATTCTGGTTTTGCTCAAAACATCATCTTTGTAAGCTTTTTAATAATTGCAACCGTTTCTAACGTGTTCTTACCAAAAGAAAGCAAAACCTCACTACTGAACTTTGTACATTTAATTACACCATCAAAACGAGGCAGAACTAAAACTACTTTTAGAAAAAGCACACAGCTCCTCTTCACAACCTCTCAAACTGGCCACACCGAGTGTACCAAACTCAGGAAGAGTTGCGCTTTCATCCCCTATCGGCCAAAATGTGAACTATGCGCTCCCCACGTCACCATCGACAGATTAATGGTTATTACCTTTGTCACTATCCTCTTTTTGTTTCAACCTAATTAGGCCATAATCATGTCTTCATCAGTTGGCAGTTAGTCTTCACATTAAAACTTCCACACAAAGTACATGACACACCTGAGCGACAACGAATAACGAAATAAATTAAAACAAATACAATAAA